>CM076571.1:761956736-762251967 GCA_034641835.2 Pinus albicaulis | reverse complement strand
GATTCCCTCTTAGGAAAACCTCAATTAATCATTTTGTTTTCTGAGTTTCAATGGTTTAGTTCACTGAGGATTTTTCACAAACAGTTTGCACGCAATATGTTGTAGGTGTCTATCCAACAATTTCAAACTCAAATAACATGAACAGTGCCAAATATATAAGGAGGAGTACTTGAAAAACAACTGAGATTCACTTCAGGTTACATTTAACAAAAAACCCGTCTTGACATATACAAATTTCAGCAAGTAAAGAAGGTTGGGATTTGGAGTACCAGTCAGATAAGAAATTATATGTGTTGTAGTTGAAGATACCAACCCAGAATACTACCAGCAGCTTATTAAAACTTCAGCAGGGCTCCATAATATAGTCTGCCCTCAAAAAACATAGGTTACAGCTAGGAAATAAGACAATCACTAACATATTTGTGTCCAGTAAGAAAGAGAGGCTCGAATCCCTTTCAACACAGCTACAATATATATGTTTCACCCTTAAAAAAATGCTCAGATATACCCAGATACGCTTGGTTGTAGGTATTTGTGCACAGATAAATGACTGCGTCCTTCTTGAAACTTGAACTTCAGCTACAGAAATGGATTACACATACCTCAGATATATCAGCTCTAATAATAACAGAGATCTGAAGTAGAATGTACCAGCAAATGGTAGGAAGAACAATGGCTGTAGATAAGTGGTATAACATCAAAGAAGCTCCAACATTACAGAGAAAACACCACTGTGATAATATATGCAACATATTCAACACCAGGACACAGAAATAAATATTGAGTGCCTTCAATACATTCACAGCCACACATCCAATGAGATGAGGAGGTTCGAGACCCTCTATAGCAGAGGTACATCACCAAACATCACTTCTAGAAGTCTATACACATTAAGATTTCAAGCACAGGTACAGTGATACGCTGCTCAACTTAAATGACCACAGAAAATACCAGTTTGTGGCCTTGGGGCTAGATCATTCCTAATGCCCTTGCCCTCCCCCCAACTACAACTCTCATAATCTTCCAGAACGATTTTTTGTTTGCATTTTGTTCACAGCAGCAACATGCCGGAAGAGTACAGCTTACTGTGTTAGCAAACTCGGCCAGTAGAAGGGAAAATAACTCAGTGCTTAGACCCATGGTCTCAATTTTCTGTAGACTAGGACTACATGCTAGAAAAATTACAAATGGCTATTTTTTTTCAAAGCTTAAGGCCTATTACAGCTAGTGAACTTGAATTAATGGTTCTTGAAGCATACCACATAAACTTTGCTTTAATAATTGATAGAGAGATGCCAGACATCATTGCAGACTCTTAAAGGGACTTCATACAATTTCAATTTTTTTTTTAACTAAAGTTCTTTCAAAGGATTCAGCAGGACTCTTTTTAATTGCCAGTTGTAATTTAGCAGCCTGAATGCATGTTTTTCCTCTTGCAGGACAGTTGGAGATTGTACATAATGAATTTAATTATTGGGCTTGTGCAAAAGAGAATGATTTCTATGATACAGGAGCAATAGTGATATGCTATTGGTTCAAGTAATAGGTTGCAGTGTGATGCCAGACATCATTGCAGACTCTTAAAGGGACTTCATACAATTTCAATTTTTTTAACTAAAGTTCTTTCAAAGGATTTCATCAGGACTCTTTTTAACTGCCAGTTGTATTTTAGCAGCCTGAATGCATGTTTTTCCTCTTGTAGGACAGTTGGAGATTGTACATAATGAATTTGATTATTGGGCTTGTGCAAAAGAGAGTGATTTCTATGATACAGGAGCAATAGTGATATGATATTGGTTCAAGTAATAGGTTGCAGTGTGATGCATAGCCTTTTTTGAAGTATATCTCGAGGAATTATTACAAGATGCTTCTTGACACTCACAAGCATCTGTCAGTTATCAAGAGGTGGGATGCCATGTCATAGTTGTGATGTGTGACATCCCATTGTGAGCCCCCTTGCAGAGAGGAAAATATTAAGCACCATGTAGTAAGCCAGTGATTGAATATTAATTTATTCTCATCCAACGGACAAGATGTAAAAGCAGTGAGCCAATCATTCGCTTACTACATGGAGCTTAATATTTTCCATGCGCACAGGCCCACCATCCCACAAAGGGAAAACATGGGGAACTGAATCCTTTTTGGGTAATAACAAGTACAACATCCCACTTTTACTGACCTAACAAGCTCCATCTGGCTCAAAGTATAATTTCATTTGGAATTTGCTTTAAATATCATAAATTTGCATTCAGAACTCATGGATTTGCATTGTACATTATGTGGTTGAAAATATGTGTAGGGACAGAATTACCATGCAGTTTTAGTCTAAGGCTTGAGTTGTGTTCTCATGTACACAATATTCCTTTGTACATGGCATAGTTGCTCTTATTTTAGTGTATATGCATTAACTGGTTATGCTCCATCTCATCTGACAGGTCATAATTGAAGGGAATGGTAGTAGTGCTCAAATTTCTTCGAACTACAACAAGTGCTTCATTTGTTCTACGCAAATATTACAGTAATTTTTTCCACCATTATGAGCAAGTGCACTTCTTCCAAGTCTAGGGACCCTTGGTTCTTCCTCCAGGTATATTGTTAAAATTCAATAGGATGTTTACAGTCAACAAACTTTCTTCCCTTTTGTGCACTAGTAAGATTCATACCAGCCTTTTTCTCAAGCGGTGTTGTATTTCCTGTCTGCTTCACCAGCAGTTCCACAACCGAGCTCAATGTCAGCCATGAGTGAAATCATACATGTTGATTACACACGTCCAGTTTCAAAGGATCTTGAAGCATATCCCAGAACAAGGAAAATTGATTCTGCACAAGCTCTCAGAGGTATGAACCAAATGAATTGAAGTTATCTTGTTAAATATTATCCTCGTCATTGTTTTTTCATTTCATTTAACTGTAGTGATGTATAACTACTGCAGTTGACCGTGCATCATCAATAGGGAGAATTGTAACTGGTTATATTGATGGTAAACTTGACTATGCCTATTTTGTCATTGTAATGGTGGGAACAATAAAAATGAGGGGTGTCCTCTACCATGTACCTCCTTCTGACTCCAGACCACAGGGTGCAAGTGTGTCCACATTTTTGAATAGTCGGGAGACAGTGTCTATAACTGCTATGCTGGATGACAGACAAGGCCGGAAGTGAAAGAGAAAATAAATTTCAAGGAAGGATCCAAATGCCCCAAGACAAAACAGAACTGGTTATAATTTTTCTTTACTTAGCAACGAGCCAGGCTTAAGTCAATTCAACCAAATGAGGATAGAGCAGTCAACAAGATGATCAGTGATTTGTGGAATCGGCTTTAAGAGGATGATAAATCAGTAAGTATAATTGTGGAGACATCAGGTTAGTCTCTTTGCCACATCTTGGCTATATTGTCCATCAACAATTCAATTATCTAGTCAAATGCAATCACATAAGTTAAGTTGGTGTCACTGTCTCTCCTAGTTGTTAGTGTTCTAAGCTGGTTCTGGAGGCATGCATCTGTACAAAGGCCATTTATAGGTCCAAGGCCTCTTTTGTTTATTTGGATTTACAATAGTTTACTTGATCAGTATTAGAAAGATCTTAGCATGCTACTGTCTCTAAGTAAATGAAAGGTATTTTGACTTTTGGTTAATAGAAAGTAGTACTTTCATAGGAACATTTTGAACATTTGATTATGGAGTAATTTAAAGTTAAAATAAATAGTCTTTTATAACTGTGATTACCAACAATTTGGTTACATGCTTTCTTTGTTTTGAATTCAAGTTTGAAGAAAGTGACATGAAATAGTATGTTGCAGCCTTATCAAGAGTGAGGTTTAGTGGCTAAAGAGCGCTATAAGAGAGAGATACGGGAATACTTGGAAAGACTGAGACTTCAGAGCTAGGGTGCAGTGGGAACCAGTGGCTTCCATCAACACAATTTAGGCACTGCAAGGAAATACGACCTCCTCATAAATGATGTGACACAAGAAGGTCAATTAATACTACAAGACAACAAACCTCTCTAAGGTACAGTTCAGCCAATATCAGAGACCCATTTTTCTGAGACCGGCATCTCGGAGAAACTTTCCTATGGTTCTGGCACTGGCATCTCAGAAAAATTTTCTTGTGGTTTTGGCACTGGCATCTCAGAGAAACTTTCTTGTGGTTCTGGCATAGGCCTTGTTTAGTACCAACCTTCCAAGAACCAACAATCTCCAAATGGTGAAATTCATGGTACAGTGCAGGAACAAGGTGGACATGGGGTTAGTATCCCTTGACAGGTATAACCCCACTTCTGAAAGAAAACGAACTGGGTGGATGTTGTAGGATTCCTATTGGACCATAGCTTTGAGTTGCAAACCAATACAAGATGTTCTATGGTGAAAATTGACAGTTGAATTATGCCTCTTATACTGTTCAATCGTGAGTGCAGCAATCCATGCTTTGTCTCAAATTAGACAAGTCTTCTAACATTGTAACACAAAATCGGGACTGTGCTGACACCACATAGATACGGAAACATGTAAAGATTTATTAGCTCGAACTTGACATGTATTATCTTGCAACTGTTGCTGACAGACATATGTAGTTTGCTGGAAGATATTGAGAATTACCATGGCATATAGATGTCTTTATAAGCATAAGGAAGTTCATATTATGCAGTGTGCCAAAACCCCAACACAAAAACATGTCTGATGTGAATCTGAATGGTGGCCACTCAGAAAAATGGTCTTAAGCTGTGTTTTCTCTGTCTCATCTTCATCCTCGTGAATAACATCTAGAGCCCCCCACCTCTCCGATTTCTGCCACGATACGAGTTGCAGGGTCTTTGTCAGAATAACTAGCGAACCACCACAACATCCTGCCACATAAACCTCTAGAGGAGGCCCCGATGAGAAATCATGTTCCTGCTTACCCAGTTTGACAAAAGGGAAACCTCCATTCCTATGTTCTCTTCTCTACAAACTTCAATGTTTTTATCAATTCATCTTTTTCTTATTTTTTTTCCCTCTCTTGATTGAAAATCTAATTCAAGGAAGGTTTGCTAAAGAGAAGTTCCCTAGAACTTCATAAATGGAGACATTTAAGTTGAGTCATGAATTGCTCATGTTATAACAATGTTGTATAAATGGTGTACTTCACTCTCTTGCCTTGGTTTCTTTACTGGTTTACCTTGGCAATAAGTATGCAAACCCTTGATTTAATGCCTCAGTCTGCCTATCAATTTTTGGAAGAAAAATGATCCTTCTCTTCAATTTGGTAAGATATCAGGGTCCAAAGTATGGACCACAAATTAATTATGAATTTCGTTGTTTGTCACAGATAACGAAAATAGGAAAGTTGAAGCATAACGATATGTTAGTGAATATAAACTTTGCCCCCTGCTGTCCTACCAATAGATTTTTGACGATAAATGTCGACATCTTGCTGATTTACAATGATTCCTATAGGCTAGTCTTAGGAATACACCTAGGAACTCTATTTAGTTCCTTTCCCAAGGCCTCAGGTTGGGAACAAGGTGCATAATCCCAACGTTTGATTGTGGGCTTGGATATGCTGTATAACATATGATCTTGTTTATAATTATCCATGGCAGTATGCATCTGTGGGTAGTACACATACCTTTGTGTCATGTGAATTTGTAAACGTCATGGTTAGCTCAATGTGTCCAACAACTTTGGAGTTATGGGTTCTTGCATCAACCTAATTCTCAGATCTCCTTGGGGAACATAAGTGTTATTAGTTTTATTATTATATAACAATATGACTTCAGGACCAAGGTCTTTGAAGGATTCAGGTTCTACATACGTCTATGAGCTCTATCAGTGTTCTAGTATTAGTCCTAAATTGAGGTTTGCAACATTACTGCACATTTTTTCATGTCACAATTATGTTGTATATTAAAGTAAAAAAGCTGCAACTTTACCCATATTGCAAAGAGAAAGAGGGATGAACAAATTTTTGACATTCAAAGCACTAATTATCCCTTAAAAAAAGGGGGGACAAAATGCAAAAAGGAATTATAAGTTCTGACATATTTCCAAAGACTCTCTTCTATACCCACAAGATTACTATTTTACAATTTGATTAGACAGAATTATGCAAAAGATATCAACGATAATTCTTGTGAGCAACCCTGGAGTTCTTACTTCTTGTGAGTGGAGGAGCATGTAGATATGCAATAAAGCATTTTGCAAATGTTCCTTGCGAATTCCTCCGAAGACAAACATGTAAAGATATTTGGTCCAGGACCAAAGGGGTTCCACTTTTCTTTGGATATCCTCGTTGTTGAATTTTATTCCTGATGTATTTGGATTTCCCTAGTTCAAAATTCCAGATTTTGGATGGGATAGGGTGGTATTTTTGTTGCATATTCCTCCTCTACTTTGCCAATTGATGGACAAAGCCAAATTTCAGAATAGTGTTTTTCCTTTGACCCACTATTTTCCATGGAAGTTGATTCAATTCCCATGCCTTTATCTTCAACTCCTAGACTTCTCTTTTTGACTCCTTTGGTATGTGAGTATTAGTTCATCTGGTACTAGTTTGCCTAATCTTTGATCCTTTGATGAATTTTGAAAGTGTTTCTCCTTGTCTCAGAGGGATTCTCCTACTTCACCACTACATACAGGGGAGGGGATCTCCTTCATTTCCCTTGACTTAGAGACTTCTTGGAAACTATTGTCTCTCTCTTTTGAGATCCTTTGCAGAGGGAGGACCTGTCTTTAGTCAACTTTTGGTGAATGACCATATTCATTGTTAACATTACATTCGCAAGGAGTCGGATCATAATCTGTTGTCTGCACAACTCCATTCGTGGAGCTTGAGCTCTTTTGCATCTTGAGGCCAACGTTAGGATCTACATGCACACATATAGGTGCACAAGGAAACATTCTAGGTTTTTCGTCAGCCTTATCTATGAATTTTCCTAGTTGTTTATTGTTATTGATGACTTCAAAGCTTTTTTCATCTTAGAGATTCCATGGGAGATGGAGAACACAGACGAATGCTAGGACAACCCTGGGCACCTCCTCATCTGGATCAATTTCAAGGGTTCATATATTCAAGCAGAATCCCCAAAAACCTAGAAACCGGGGCCCAGATATAAAGATAAAATTTTCATCTTCCTTGTACTGAAAATGGAGAGCGATGCAGCGCTTGCTACAAATGGAATACTGATGTCTACCTTATATGTGGGAGCTCCATTGATTCTATATATAGTTGTCCAATGTCTTTTGATTCAACCAAGCCTCCACAAACTTTCCAATCAAGGTTTGTTCAACGAGCTGAAGGGATTTCTCTTCTTGGCTCTCTGAGTAGGATTTCCAAATTTGGAATTCTTTCCTCCTTCACAATTTTTTTAGCCTTGGACTACTGCCTGGAGCTATTGGAAATGGAAGTGGATGGGGATCTGAATGATTCCATTACCATATCCATTGCCAAAGTGGGGGGCGTTTTCAGGAAAACAAAACTAGGTTGAGCATGAATTTGTTAGAATTCTACTAGTTCTGTGAAGGACAAAGGAGCCCTCTTGGCAGGGGTAAACCCTAGCGATGATTAGAGATACTCCTCCAAAGCCTCATCTCTCCCTTAACAAATTAGTTGTACTTTCATTCAATTTTATTACTTATTAACAAAAGGATTTAGTTTCATTAAACTTCCATTGAAGAGAAAGGAAATCTTGAGGAAAATCAAGTTTCAATTGTGGTTGTCTGTACCTTTCTTATATTTGATGACCAATGTAAATTGTTGCAAGAAGGCAATATGGTTCAAATGATGTCCTTGTTGCACCTTGGAGTGGATTTGAAGGAACTACAAAGGCTTATGATATAAAAGGATAACTGTCTCTTGTCCGAATAATTTAAGTTACTGATACTTCACTGTTTGGACAGTAAGATGCATGCCTTTGTCATCCATCGGTTATTTTGTCATTGCATCATCTAAAGTTTCTGAATAGTAGGCTATTGGTCTCCCTTGTTGCAACAATAATACAACAATTGCTTTTTGATCTCAAAAGGTAACCAGAGGGTAGGATTGGAACTCATGCATTACAAATTCTCTACTTCAAGGATTCAAATGTTCCAGAGCAATGGTCAACTAAAATGCTGTGCCTCCCTTTATTAATGCATCAATGACATTGCATCATAAGAAGTGTGGGATAAACTTTCTTAGATGATTTGCTAATCCCACAAATCCTCTTAGCTTTAGGCTCTTGTGGCCTAGACTCTAGCCTATTTAGAATGGCTTTGAATTTTATTGGATATATGCAGAGTTCATCTTGTTAATTTCTAGGCCATGGTAAGCAGAAATCTATTAGACTGTTAATTTTTTTAAATTTTTTTATAGCTACAAGTTCGTTAGATATCCACAAACCTAGATCCATCAGATATTCAACGTAAATATTTGTTGGATATCAAACTAGCATTCTTCTGTCGGATAGCCTCATTAGATGTCGAATATTTGATGCAAAGTTTCATCATATATTCGATGGACTTCCATTGGATTATTCAACGTTCTCTGTTGGAAAATCGATGAAACTATTTGTTAGATGTTTGACGCACTTTCGACAATCATGCATTGGATATGCAACGATTATGTGTTGAAAATTTCGACAAGGATATGTAATATCCCCAAATTAGCAATAAGCTAATTGGGATATTAATTTGATTAATTTTGAAAAATCCTAATGTTGGGTGGAAATAAAGTGGGTAGGGGACCCATAATTAATAATTGGGCCAAATAAAGTATTTTCCTAAAGTCCTGAAGGGAAGATTGTGGCTCTAGTGGTGGGGTCGAGTTGGCCTTATGTGGCAGCGTAGATGAGGCACGAAAAGGACAACGTGAGATTGGCTAGAGGAAGGCAACACATGATTGGCCAAGGAGAGGCAATGCAGGTCAATGTGGAACCCAAGGCATACGCTGGGCCTCAATGGATAAAGGAAGAAGGGAAGGCTCATTTGACATTCATTTATTCAACGATTTTCTTCTTGTCATTTTGACAAAGCATGCTTGAGTCAGAGAGCCAAGTTTGCAATGTTGTTTAGCACATGAGATCTTTAAGCGAAGATCTCAACCTTTGCCTCGAGGTACTTCGAGTGCCTGCTCAGGAGAGGAGTTCCACCTTTTGTGAGGGGATTTTCAATTAGGAATATCATGAGGAAGCGTAGCCATTTTTGGACTGTGCAGAGGAGCAGACTGCGTAGTGAAGGACACAATGTAGTGTGGAGTTTGTGTCGGGAGGTTGGAGAGAAGGGAATTCACCCCAGGAGATTTGGAGGGGAGGCTAGTCACCTCCTACCAGGGATTATTGTAGCATTTCGGAGGCATTTTCCAGCAGTCCCTTCTAGTGGTTCGATTTCCCCAATAGTTTATTGAGCCAAGCCCAAGAGGGCCAATTCTCGAGGTTAAGCTTTGGGCGAACCCTTTCTGGGTTTTTCTGGGTTATTTGAGGAGAAGCCAAGATTAATTTGGCAGAATTTTTTGGGCATATTTGAGGTGCCAAACATAGATCTAAACTCAGCCAATAGTTAGAGGAGCTAGGGGAAATTGGGTCGAAATTTCGGGGTCAACATTTGGCCAATTCCTTTGCGACTTTTTGTGGGTTTATTGAGAGGAGTCCGGTGACCAATTCCCGGAATTTTCTGAGCACGGGAGCTAGGCCAACCAACAGTTTGAAACGAGGCAGCAACAACAAATTCCAGGACTAGGTAGCGTAGTGGGAGAACCATGTAGAGCATACTTTAGCAGATGATTTGCTAGGATTAGAGTTGTTCTTCAGCCTGCCTTGAGCCTGCCCAGGTGCTATCCTTCTAAGCACCATATTGTACTCTTTCCAAGCATTTTAATAAAATGGCTCAGCGCTGGATTTTGGCTTCAGTTCATGTATTTTTAATGGTTTTTTCCATTTTGTTGTAGTTGTTGTCTATTTTCACTTTATTTACTGTTAATCCCCATTTGGGGATATTACAGTGGTATCAGAGCTTCGTTCTTGACTCAGCCGTGGGTATATTTTCCTATGAACAAAGACGGTAGGCAGTAGAGGTGGAAAATATGGGGGAGTCAAGGAGCAAAGGGGAATCAACATTTGGTAGCATCTTAAAGACCCTAAATGATTTTGCCAAAGAACAGAAGGAAATATTGGAAGGACTCGGGCAACATAATAGGGATAAGATCAACCATCACGAGTTCCTAATTGGGGAGACTTCAGGGGTCTCACAACAGTGTGACCACCCTTTACCATCCACTCACCCGCCAGCCTTCAGTAGGCCAACCATGATCACAATGTCTACATTTTTACCTCTAGTACCGAGTGAGCAAGGTAGGCGATATGATCATATAACCATGGGAGATTATTTCCGAGAATGGAAGTCCATGGAGGAAAACTTCATAGTGGCTTTGTCCTTCAGAGATTACTGCCATCTCGAGCGGGATGAATAAGGAAGGAACAATGGGGGGTCTAGCATGCAGAGTTCAGAGTTGCAGCGTACCATTGGGAGGACACCTTTTCCCACGTATGATGGATCCACTAATTGCACGGCTTGGGATCGGGTGGAAAAATTGGATACCTCTTTCCAGCATGACCAAATAACAGAGGGGGAAGCCATCAGAATGAGGGCACACAGGAGGATGAGGGCACACAGGATTGTGGGGAGCTCGTAGATACACCTAGTGTGACGCAAGACTCACCCTTGTCGGAGACTTCCTTGACCGTGCCTATTGACATCTTAGTTGAGAGAGTAGATCCTACCCCAGTAGAGCCATCCATTGAGGTGATGACCAGAGCGATGTTCGAGTTTTTGGGTGACAACCGCACGTAGCAGATGGGTGAGGTTTAGATGTATCCACCTTTGATGAAGCACTAGGAGATACAGAGGTAGAGTAGGAGGACATTCCTTCTGTATGTGAGGATGAGGACTCTTCTTTGGATGATTCCATGGGGTCATATGAGGATGCTTCTGGGGAGCATGAGCAGTCATGCAAAGTTGATGACAGTAGGCCGGTTTCGTATTCCAGTGTGCATGTGGTATCAGGGGACTCTATGGGAGATATTCAGGATGATGAGTCATTTGTGATGATTCATCTGGAACAACTTATGGTACAACTAGAGGGCACATTAGAGCATCAGAGCAGCCCCCTTCAGGCATACATAGATGGGGCTAGCAGCACGGTTGGGTCACCTTTGGCCATTGGAGAGAGAGACATAGCTACTTAGTCAGATCTCATGCGTTGACTTGTCTAGCAGGACGAGAGGACCTGAGTTGCACAGGGTGCAACATTTGAATGTCAGGGTTGTGGTAGGTGCAAGACTTCACACATTCTATCCCTCTCTCGTGGTTGGATGGTGAGAAATTCCGAGTTGGCTCCTGGGGGAGTGGTTTATGGAGATGGTGATGCATCGAGGTGTAGCTCGGCAAGAGCTTCTAGAGACTGGGGTTACTGAAAGCCCAGAATAGCATTGGGATCTGGGCGGGACTACCTATAACTTCCGAGGTATGTTAGTTGACTACGACCTGGAGGGTACAATTGACCTAGTAGTTGAGCGTGCGCATTCACTAGGGAGTTTCAACCAGCACTAGTGTCCAACTAGTTTAGGTACAGACTTCTTGAGTTGTCTTGGTGCGACGATTATACACAGGATCACGGGATGATCAACATACTCTGGCAGGAGTTTGACAGAGGAGGGGGCATTGGTAGGCCACCAGATAGTGCCTTGTATGGAGCTAGGGAGTCTTCGCATTTGTGTGGGGAACAGAGGACACAGAGGAGCAGAGCAGGATTGGCATTGCTACTGGTACCTAGGGAGATTCACTTTTTGGGTCCCTCAGGGAGGATTTGGAAGGGAGATCCATTCGTTGGAGAGTATGGTGATGCAACAGTGGAGGTGATGGTACTGTCGAGTATGGGTCGACGCATATGGACACAACCTTAGGCCATCACACCCTGGGACGTGTAGGAGCATCCATCATTGGGCAGTGGTCTGGAGATGGGCATGGAGATGCATGGGGGTGTGTTGTGGTATGTTAGACTGCGTTGTGGAGTAGGAGTGCTTCCCATCGCATTGAGTACATGCAGGGAGTGACAGGTGCGATGACGCATGATGAACACATGACGGTACAAAATGATATAGTTGTTATTGGGGGTATCCATTAGTGTATAGGGGCAGGTTGCGGCATACAGTGGCAGGTCGAGGAGTGTGGTGATACTTGGTGGTATGCAATGACACATAATGCGGAGCAGTGGGATCTTGGAGCGTTGCCTCCAAAGAGACATATGGACCAGAGCAGTAGGTGTACCATGGGGTGTAACTCACCTAGGATCGATGAGGATCTTGTTGAGCATCTGGAGATGTGTTAAATTTGGACAACTAGGTCCAAACTCCATATTAAGATGCTCAGATTAAGAGGCTAATATTTTTGTTGGATTCCTCTTTCTGAGAGGTGTAAAATCCATATAAAATATGTCTTAATCCGATGAGCAGAACTTATATTTTGAATTTATTATTTTTAATAAATTATATGTGCAAGGTCGGCTAGTTTTGTAATGTAGGCTCGCATGCCCAACAGATGTGTCACACACCCTCATGATGGATATATATACAGGAAAATTTGGAGAGATTATTATCATCATCACAACTCACATATTCCTCTCTCATCTTAGAGTACGAGCTACCAAGAAGGACGAGTTTCAGCCACACGTGTGAAGGACGAAGAGGACAAACTGCACGGCTGAGCTGAAGTACGGATTTGCTGCTGCTAGGGTTTCGCAGAAACTTTGACCAGCGTTGACTTTGGTCAACGCTTGGTCCAAACAAGCTGAAAATTGGTGGAAGGTTCGATTTATGAAGGCCGTACTACCTGGCACAAAATCGAGGTCAAAGGGTTGACCGTTTTGCTGCTGTGTTGACTTTTAGCTTGCTGCCCCTGCGTTGACTTTTCAGGACAGCGTTGACTTTTGCAGAGTTGACTTGGGTTGACTCATCTACTGATTGGAGGGTTGTTGTGACACATGCTGGGCTGGCTGACCAAAGGAGACTTTGCTGGTTGAAGCATCCCGTTGACCGCCGAAACGAATACACACATTTTTCCTGTTTCTGATTTGTCTTCTGTAAGATCTACTTATATGTTCTATCTGCATTTTGCTTAACTACTTGTATGATTGCTGAAAGAAAAGTGAAATTGCTACTAGCATAGAACATCTACAAAACTTTACAAGATGCCACGTTTAGCGGAGACAGGGCTACGAGGGTGTTATCAGCAGATTCGAGGTAGAGAGAGTGTCATCTGGAGGATTACTCTTGAGCATTCAGGTAGAATCTTGGTCACACCCTTTGGGACATACCTACCCATCATCCTCCAGTGTTGCTTATGGTCGTAGAGTGTTTGGTTGGTGCCCCTTGACACTCTCCATTCAGGTAGCAGGGCATGGGAGGCTCACCCTAGATAGTTGGATGAGATACAACGTGTCATGAGCCGGGGGGAGACTCTCCAGTTGAGACACTTGGTAGGTGCACAAGTTGACAGGTCCAGGCGTAGGGATGGCATGGTTGATTACCATGGTAGCATATGTTCCACCCCTAGGCTCACATTTGAGGGACAGTGGATGGTAGACTTCGCCTACAGGAGGGTACCCATACTCTGAGCTGTATCCAGGTGTATCAATAGGAGTTGGGATAACATATATCACGACGTAGTCTGGCAGGAGTAGGGCAAGTACGGATGCGTGGGACAAGACTCCCCATACTTGGGGTCCACCCAGGGGATGTTGAGATTTTTTGTATTTGGGTTAGCATTAGTTGTGCTCTAGGTCCCAAATTTTGAGGATGGACTAGAGTTCACCTTATCTACAAGACCCAGAAATGGATTTGGGAAATTTCATCCGGTTTAGGAGATATTAAATTAATTAACTATTTTAATGTATTTCCTAAGTTAAAACTTAGGAAAATAAAATAATTGAAGTAAATTTAATTAAACATGTGATGAAATTGTCTTAAGTCACACATATCAAGGTTTCTTTTAATCTTAGCCTTTGATTAAAGATTTAATCTTGGCTGTTGATTTGTCAACGAGAAAATTATAAAAGAAAGGCTTGGGGTAATTTGTAAAAGACACAGAGGCAGAGCACTGAAGCTAAGCTAAGATTCTAGGGCGGGGTTTGCTAAGAATTCTCAAGTGTTTCAGTTGCAGAGAGGGGAATTTAGACCAAGGGGATGATCTGATCCCGGGGTCTAGAATACACAAGAGACAAAGAAGAGATCAGGAAAGATAGCGCAGAGGAAGGCAGTAGCAACAACAACAGACGGCAACAGTAGCAGATGACAGCAGTAGCAGACGGCAGAAGCAACAATAGACGACAGCACCAGTAGACGACAACAGCAATAGCGAGGACAACGTGATTTTTCAGGAAGCCCTTCAGGGGTTACGCAGAGACCCTTAGGGGCAGCGTAGTGACTGCGTTACCCAGTCTAGGGTAATGCAGTTCCTTCCAGTGGCAGCGCTGAGCATTCAGAGGCCTTAAAAAGCTGACGCAGTGTCTTTCATGGGCAGATCTGGGGTTTCTGGGCCTAGATCTGGCCGAGTTCTGTAAATCCCATTTGAGGGTGCAGATCGGTCAGTATTGTTGGTCTTATATCAGCCAAGTGCTGCAAATCTAGAGTTTTCTCTGTAGGGTTTTCCAGATCTGGAACCCAGAGTTGTGTATTCAGAAATATTCTTAATAATAGAGCCTTCCAGCAGCCAGAGATCGGTTTTCCGCTTTGGGTTTTTTCCGGGGACAGTTTGTCCAGAAATAACTGTGTCACTTTGTCTATGTGTGCATGTGCTTATTCTAGATCTTAATTGGTAGAGATTTGTTATGTGTTTTGCTTTGATGTTAACTTGAATTTATTCAGTTGATAACTTGTATAAGTAGGAGAAGCTTAACCGGGTTAACAGAAAAAATTTCTGCATAAGAATTAAGATTCAAAATTTTTTATAGGGGATACATACATAGGTGAGAGATGAGGGCCAAATGGGTTCTAGCAGGTCGCAGTGCTACGCCGCTGCATCCCAAGGGGAGTGGGAGTTGTGAGCTCCCAGTATGGTTGGGGGATCCAGGGTTCTGTTGGGTAGGTGGATCACTCCACTTTGTGATGAGCAGGGACAGAGCAGACATTGATCCAGTCCACCTTGGGTTTGACACATGGGGGAGCACTGAGACCTCCATTGCATGGCGAGGCAAACTTATCATGTTGTTGCTCAGGGTCATGATTAGCAGTGGAGGGGTAGATATCAACATCATGGAGATGCCCGGGCAGGGTGAGCTTTGCCTTCACAGAGTTTTCGCCACAAGGCCCGAGGAGAGAGGGATACAATCTGCACACGATGGGGGGTACTCATAGTTAGAGTGGCGGAACAACAACATGGTGGCACCTCTACGAGATAAGTAGGGGACCCGAGCATTAGAACTCTACATAGCTCGATAACCTCTAGGGGTGAGCTGTATACTACATGGGGAGATCATGTAGTTCTTCCACTAGGCTTTAGCGAGTCACTGATGGAGTGGGGGACTTCATTAGTATGGCAGGTTGGTCAGTGGGATGATAACAGGAGGGGCTCATGTGAGCGAGACGCTATCTTTGCAGGGATTAGGCGGTATCTTCGACGGTTTACTCTTGGAGTGCGTGGGATGGACTACTTGGTAGGGAAACTTCATGAGGAATTGGGCATAATGCCACATATCATGATTCCCTACTCACTGATGATGTTCAGAGGGCTTTTGCTACTTTTTCCTGGCAGGATGGTGAGTGGAGTAGGGGGAGCTTTTTGTTGGACATAATGGTTTGGGATCCGGGTATTGAGGGATCCCTTCATATTCGGGGGATACAGAGGTCAGGGATGATTCAGTGGCACATCTGGGACCCTGGCACAACTTTGTAGTGACAGTGGGGAGCGTCAACTAGAGAGGATGCTTGTTCATCCATTGCTTAAGGATAAGTAATTTTTGGCGGGGAGGACTGTAATATCCCCAAATTAGCAGTTCACTAATTGGGATATTAATTTTGATTAATTTTGGAAAATCCTAATGTTGGGTGGAAATAAAGTGGGTAGGGGACCCACAATTTATAATTAGGCCAAATAAAGTCTTTTCCTAAAGTCCCTAAGGGAAAATTGTGGCTTTAGTGGTGGGGTCGAGTTGGCCTTAGGTGGCAGCGTAGAAGAGGCACGAAAAGGACAACGTGAGATTGGCTAGAGGAAGGCAGCACGTGATTGGCCAAGGAGAGGTAGTGCAGATCAAGGTGGGACCCAAGGCATACGTTGGGCCTCAATGGATAAAAGGAAGAAGGGAAGGCTCATTCAACATTTGGTCATTCAGCTATTTTCTTCTTGTCATTTTGACAAAGCATGCTTGAGCTGGAGAGCCCAGTCTGCAGTGTTGTTTAGCACATGAGATCTTCAAGCAGAGATCTCAACCTCTGCCTCAGGGGACTTTGAGTGCTCACTTTGGAGAGGAGTTCCACCTTTTGTGAGGGGATTTTCCATTAGGAACATCAGGAGGAAGCGTAGCCATTTCTGGACTACGCAGAGGAGGCGCAAACTGCGTAGTGGAGGACGTAGTGTAGTGTGGAGTTTGTGTGGAGGGGTTGAAAAGAAGGGAATTGACACCAAGAGATTTGGAGGGGAGGCTAGCCACCTCCTACCAGGGATTATTGCAACATTCCAGAGGAATTTTCCAGTAGTCCCTTCTAGTGGTTTGATTTCCCTAACAATTAATTGAGCGAAGCCCAAGAGGGCCAATTTTCAAGGTTAAGCTTTGGGCGAACTCTTTCTAGGTTTTTCTGGTTTATTTGAGGAGAAGCCAAGATTAAATTGGAAGAATTTTCTGGGCAGATTTGAGGTGCCAAACAGAGATCCGAACTGAGCCAACAACTAGAGGAGCTAGGGGAAATTGGGTCGAAATTCCGGGGTCAACATTTGGCCAATTCCTTTGTGGGTTTTTGTGGGTTTATTGAGATGAGTCCGTTGACCAATTCCCAAAATTTTCTGAGCACGGGAGCTAGGCCAACCAACAGTCTGAAACCAAGCAGCAACAACAAATTCCAAGACTGGGCAACGCAGTGGGAGAGCCATGCAGAGCATACTTCAAGAGATGATTTGCTAGGATTAGAGTTATTCTTCAGCTTGCCTTGAGCAGGCCCAGGTGTTATCCTTCTAAGCACCATATTGTACTCTTTCCAAGCATTTTAATAAAATGGCTCAGCGCTGGATTTTGGCATTAGTTATGTATTTTTAATGGTGTTTTCCATTTTGTTGTAGTTGTTGTCTATTTGCACTTTATTTACTGTTAATCCCCATTTGGGGATATTACATGTTATGCAATGAAGGGGTATCAAATATCCGATAATAACGTGTTCGTTGGATCACTCGACAAAATTACATCAACGAAACTGGGAGCCATGCCTTGTGGGTGTACCTACTTAATTTCATTGAAAAAATGAAGGACAACCGTTGAATTTTAGTGCATTAGGAAGTAGTGAGCTTGTAACTTGTTATAAGGGGGCTCCTCACTGCTCCAAAAAGGTTTGACTTTTATAGGCAATTTTTTTGTTTTTTTTGTTTTTTGTTTTTTATTTTTTGTCTAATTAATTTTTTCCTTTGGAGGGGAGGGCGGTTTAAAAACATGCCCACAAAAGTCACTTTTTAAGGGGGGTTCCAAGCCATCCCCGAAAAACCAATTTTGGGGGTGGTTCGTATCTCTTAGAAAACCACCCTTAAAAGGCTTGACTTTTTGAGGCGATATTTTTTGTTTTTGTTTTTTGTGGGGGGTGTTTAAAAACCACCCTTAATGCTAACCCCCCATCCCCCAATTCCACTTTTGGAGGCGGATAATGACACCCCCATAAAAGTCTTTTTTGTAGTAGTGGGCTAAAGGTAGAAGTTTGAAGGTCCAGCATTGATAAGTTGCTAATATTTTTCTAGGGCAAAAGGGTACCCCTAAGCAGAACTTGGTAGTGATGACCTCTAGAAGTCTAAAAAAATGCTAATGTGTGCTTGAATTGTGTGGTTGGTATTAAAGAATTTCAGTGTGTTGTTCTTCATTTATCACACCTCCCAAAGCCTCTAGAAACAGAGTCATGATTCTATTGAATTCCTTTGCTCCTTTGATGTTTGCCTTTACTGCAATTAGGTTACTATCAATAGATTTTCGGTGGGAGGTTCATGGTATGGTTGAATTTGATTTCAGTCCTTTGATTTCCCTTTCTCCATCATTGCATTTACAAACCTTTCAAGCCCCTCAGCCATGATGATGAAGAGATAGGGCGACATCGAAGCCTCTTGTCTAATTTCTCAAGTTGGGGATAAGAATTTGATACTACACATCCCTTTATCCATTTAGTCGCAGGTTCACCAAACTCAATCACTCAACACTTGCTTGAGAAATTGCCAGTTTTAAGTCCAACCAGTGAAAGAAGCATAAAGCTCACAAGAACGCACAAAGAGCTTCTTAATTTCAAAGCAACATAAATGAGAATGAGAAGGGAGTTTCTAACAGGGGAACTCTCATTTTCTTTTGTAGGGGTTGGCCATGCCACCCAATAGTTACTAATTATTTGAAGTAGCTGAAATATTATTTGGGCCATTAGTATTATAGGTATCAAAGTACCCTTGTATGCAACAATAATGTAAGACCAATATACCGACATGTTTACCCTTCTTCCTCTGCATCCACCCCTTCCCATAGTTGAAACATAGTCACCTCTCTGGAATTTGAGATGCGCAGAGCCAAAATGGAAAAGCAATAGCTTTGCATACTCAAACAAGCCATATTAACAAGGGATTATCTGCACCACACTGCTACCCAACAAAACCAGTGTTAAATATACAAGCGTCTGCCCCAACTTTATATTATGTTGGTTAAAAATATTTACTAATGTAGAATATTTACAATGTCCTCTCAAGATCAGATTTAGATATCCATGAAAGCGGCCCAACATTATCTAGCCAGACCCTTGTGTTTAACGAGTTAGTGCTTTAGCAAGCCACTAGAACCCAACCCCGAGTTACATACGAGTAAATTGGCATGGTTGGTTGCCTGTTCAAAACATTTGTTACTGCATTTTCTATGCAACTTCATGGAGAAAAACCCACAAATCCTAGAAAGTTTTCTAATTTCATATTGTTGTTGACAATCTCGTTATTTGTGCTCAAAGGAAATGTAGCACATGTTAAATTTCATTCCCCTTATAATGTTATTATTGCCATTGTGTTTGTGTTTTTCCTAGAAGAAAATTTAACAGGTCCTAGTTTTCTTTGGCATGCACCTTTGTTGCTGGCAATATGCTTGGCTTTCTACTAAAAGTAAATCTAGCACATGTTAGATTTCTTTCACCTTTCAATGTTGCTATTGAGATTTTCTTGTATCTATGATAGAATAAAATCTAGCACAAAATAGAATTCTTTTTGCCCTGCAATATTGCTTTTGGCCATATACTTGAGTTTGTGCTAAAAGTAAATCTAGCACGAGCTAGATTTCTTTAACCCTGCCATGTTGTAATGTGCTTATGTTTTTGCTATAGGAAAATTTAGCATGGGTTAGATTTCCTTCACCTTGCAATGGTGCTATTGACAATGTGCGCATATTTATGCTAGAAGGAAATATATCACTCATTATATTTTTTTTCGTCTTACAATGTTGTTATTAGCAATGCACTTTCGTTTATGCTAGAATGAAATCTAGCATGTGTTAGATTTCTTTTGCTTGATAATGTTGTTGTTGGAAATAGGCTTGAGTTTTTGCTAAAAGTAACTATAGCACATTCTAGATTTTTTTCGCCTTACCATGTTTGTTATGTGCTTGTGTTTGTGCTAGAAGGAAATTTAACACGCGTCAAAATTCAACTTGCAACATTTTTGTTGACAATGTGTTTGTGTTTGAGCTAGAAGGAAATTTAGCATGCGCTAGATTTGTTTCACAATGCCATGTTGTGGTTGGCAATCTAGTTGTTTGTACTAGAAGGAAATATGCTAGATTCCTTGACCTTGCAATGTTGTGATTGGAAATATGCATGTGAGAATGTTAGAAGGAAATTTATCACATGTTAGATTTCTTTTCTTACAATGTTGTTATTGGAAATATGCTTTAGCTTGTGCTAGAAGTAAATTTAGCACGTGTTAGATTTATTTAACACTAAAATGTTGTTATGTTCTTATGCGTGTGTTAGAAGGAAATCTAGCACGTGCTAGATTTGTTTCATCCTATAATGTGCTTGTGTTGTGTTGTAAGGAAATCTAGCACATGTTAGATTTCCTTTGCCCTATAATGTTGTTGTTATCAACATGCTTGTTTTTGTGCTAGAAGTAAATCTAGCATGCACTAGAATTCTTTCACCTTATAATGTGCTTGTATGCTTGTGTTTATGCTAGAAGGAAATCTTACACACATTAGATTTCTTTCACCTTATAATTTTGTTATTGGCAATGCGCTTATGTTTGGGCTAGAAGGAAATCTAGCACACGTTATGTTTCCCTCACCTTGGAATGTGCTTGTGTTTGTGATAGAAATAAATCTATAGCATGCACTAGATTTCTTTAGTCCTACAATGTTGTTATGTGCTAGAAGGAAAGATAGCACGTGTTCGATTTATTTCAATTTGAAACATGTTTGTGTTGGAAGTAAATTGATCACATGCTAGATTTCTTATACTCTAAAATGTTGTTGTTGGAAACATGCTTGTATTTGTGGTAGACATAAATCTAGCACTTGTTAAATTTCTTTCACTCTCCAATGTTGCTATGTTCTTGTGTTTGCGCTAAAAGAAAATCTAGCACATGTTATATTTCTTTTACCTTGCAATGTTGTTATTAGTGACATCTTTGTGTTTAGGCTAAAAGGAAATATGACATGTGCTAGATTTTTTTTGTTTTGCATTGTTGTTGTTAGAAATATTTATATGTTTGTGTTAGAAGTAAATATAACACAAGCTAAAATTTTCTCACCCTACAATGTTATTATGTGATAATGTTTCCATTAGAAGGAAATCTAGTATGCATTAGATTTCTTTCACCTTGCAATGTGCTTATGTTTTTGATACGAAGAAATCTAGTGTTAGATTTGTTTTTCCCAACAATGTTGTTGTTGGCAATATGTTTGTGAATTTGTACTAGAAGGAAATCTAGTATGTGTTATATTTTCTTCACAATGCCATCTTATTTTTGACAATCTAGTTATTTATGCCAGAAGGAAATCTAACGCTTTGCATTTTTTTATTTGGAAATGTGTTTATGTCTATGCTAGAAGGAAATTTAGCACACACTAGATTTCTTTTTTCTTGCATTGTTGAAAATATGCTTGTGTTTGTGATAGAAGTAAATCTAACATATGCTAAATTTCTTTCACCTTGCAATGTTGTTATGTGCTTTTGTTTACGATAGAATGAAATATAGCGCATGTTAGATTTCTTTCACCTTACAATGTTATTATTGACAATGTGATTTTGTTTGTGCTAGAAGAAAATCTTGTGGGTGCTAGATTTCTCTTTCCTTACAATGAAGTTATTGGTAATATCCCTGTGTTTATGCTAGAAGTAAATCCAACATGTATTAGGTTTTTTTAACCGTACAATGTTGTTATTTTCTTATGTTTGTGCTATAAGGATATGTTTCATGTGCTAGATTTCGTTTTACCTTGCAATGTTGACATGAGGTTTTATTTCTTCTTAAAGTTCTTTCTCCTTCCAATGTTGTTATTGGCAATGTGCTCATGTCTTTATTAGAAACAAATCTAGCATGTGCTTCATTTAATTTTGTTTGCAATATTGTTGTTGGCAATGTGCTTGTGTTTTTTTCAGAAGTAATTCTACCACATGCTAGATTTATTTTACCGTACAATTTCGTTATGTGTTTGTTTTTATGCTAAAATGAAATTTAACATGCATTAGATCTCTTTCACCTTGCAACGTTTTTATTGACAATGTGCTTGTGTTTGTGATAGAGGGTAATATAGAATGATTTTTTTCACAGTACAATGTTGTTGTTGGAAACATGCTTTTATTTGTCCCATATTTCATTCTTAGACCACATATTCCATACAAAGGGCCTTCTAATCATTTGAGGTTTTAACATTTCTTATATTGTAACAACGATTTGCGTAGGCATGGACTAAAAACTCATTGTCTTAAAAAAGTAAGGACAAGTTTCGCAAGAATGGAGATGTCCTAGGAAAGATTATTGTTGCAATATTTTTTTTGACAATGTGGTTTATTTTGTGATAGAAGGAATTTCATCATGCACTAGATTTACTTTACAATGCAATGTTGTTGGCAATCTCTTGTATGTGATAGAAAAAATTCTTCAATGTGTTTGCCTTTTTTATGGTTTCTATAGCAAACTAAGGATATACATGACTATAAAAGATAAATTGTGTATACATGATGTTGTTGTAGTATCTACTATTGTTGTTATTTATTCACAGTGTATTGTTGTCTTTTGGTAATGTGCTTATGCTTGTGCTAGAAGGAAAGCTAGTAGGTGCTAGTTTTCTTATAGACAATTAAAAGAACATATTAAATTATTTAGGGGTGGAGCCCTTTTTCTAATCAACACCATGATTAACTATTATTGTGAGTTCTACACTTGTTATTGTTCTTGTTCATTTTGTTACACATACAATGATGCAAGTAGTGGTAGTATTTATAAATTCATATTTTATTCGATAATTTGAAACTAGGATAATAGTTTCTAACTTTATTTTTAGAAACCATGGACCTTGAAGCTAGTGGGAATTCAAAGGGATCATCCATGGAAAAAGGAAGTTCACCAAATACAACACCAAAATATTTAAATGGTATGACGATTTTAAAATTAGTTTGTACTTTGTTACAATGGTTGCTAATAAATGATTGTTGATTAATGAAGTTCATGTTATCCTTATTTTTTAAGAAAACTTTCATATGCTTTGAGCTTCTTTCCTTTTTGCATATGTATGAACTGAAATGTTATAGAAGATGAATTCATATTGTTTTTTAATTTATTTAAAATTTTACCATTATACATTCTTGCAAATGTTTGCAGATGCTAAGAACTATGGTACAAATTGTGAGATTCTAAAAATCTATTTTATATTCATTTTCAAATAATTTGACAAAATCCTAGTATGCAATTTACAACTTCATGAATTTTGATTTGTTATTGAATAATCTCCTACCTAATATTGCTATGAAAATTGAAATACACCATGTTAGTTGGATTTTCCACATTAAAGATCCATTTTTGCACAAAAACACATGCAAATAGCACTAGGAGTGGCTTTTTAATGTGAAAACCCCATACTAACATGGGTATTTTGCTTTTCCCAACAATTTTAGCTAGGTGATTACTGTTGGTGTCATATAGTAAACTTGCATTACACGTGCTCCTTTATTATTGTGTATGTAAATGAAAATAGTGTATTATAAGGTTGTTTAATAATATTTTGTATTTCATGCCTTCCATAATTTTTCTGTTTTTATTTTTATTTTTTTAAGGTTGTTTAATAATATTTTGTATTTCATGCCTTCCATAATTTTTTATTTTTTTTTATTTTTATTTTTTTCATAAGTTGTGGAATCTCGTGTCCCTGAAATTATAAGTAAAGGAGTGAAGAGAAAACGAAAAACAAGTGATATACAAACAATTTCTCCTTCAATTGGTATGGTTGTTTTATATTTTATGTATACTCTCTTATAATTTTGGTTTTCCTAACAATTTTCGCTAGGTGATTACTTTTGGTGTCATATAGTAAACTTGCATAACACATGTACTCTATTATTGTGTATGTAAATGAAAATAGTGTATTATAAGGTTTAATAATATTTGGTATTTCATGCCTTCCCTAATTTATTTATTTATTTTTCATAAGCTCTAGAATCTCGTGTCCCTGACATTCCAAGTAAAGGAGTGAAGAGAAAACGAAAAACAAGTGATATACAAATAATGTCTCCTTCAATTGGTATGGTTGTTTTATATTTTATGTATACTCTCTTATAAATGGTTAGATTAGGTGGTCTTGTAAATTTTAAAATAACATTACATGACAATATGAAATTTTAATTTCATTTTGATTTATGCAAATAACTTTTTATTTTTGTATGCAAAATCGGTTGGCACCAAAACAAGTGAAATGTTACAATCATCATTTAAGAAAAAGAAAAAATCAACTCAAATGACAGTATAAATAACACCTTCAACTTCTACCTTTGAAATGATTAAAAAATACAGCACATCTAATAAATATGAGTTTGTGCATGATTGGTATGTCTAGATAGAAACTCCTATGAATATGTATCCTGATATGTACCTATTTGGATCCATAGATGGAAAAGAACTTGAGATATTAGGAATAATTATTAATTTCTAAGCTTACAATGAAAATGACATCGACTTTCAAGTGGAGGTGATTAAAGAAAAAGAAGTAAAATTAATTTCTTGTCAAGTGGAGTATACACAATTTAGATCAGATTTGATTGAAGCTTCAAGTAACGATTCACCAAATACAATACTACAACCAAGACCAAAATATTATATGGATGATTCAAGATGATTCATTGTTTATATAGTTGTTTAATGCTTTTATTCATTATCACAATTTATAACATTTTTTATGTTTATTATAGTGACAAGCAAGGAGAACTAAGAAATTGATCAAATGCATGTGAAACAAAGCTATAATCAAGAAAATGATATCATATTAGGTAGAAAATATTCAAAAATATCAACCTCGGTCCCATAAAGCATACAAGATAGAAACATAGAGGACAATGAAGAGAAACATGGGAACCATAAGAGACAGACATAAGAATCTACCTAGAATTGGATGAATCCTCGGAACGACATTTCTTTTCTTTCTTTTTTGTAACTTTAACTCAATTGTCATGGAGCGGGTGGGATAAAACCACTTGAAGATTGTTGTTGACTAAAGGTAGAGTCTCCTTATTCGGATTGGAGGAGGAGGATTCGTATTCACTTCTGAGCACCCCAAGAAACATTGGGTCTCCCAGGATCTGCCGAGGGCATATTCTTCTCCTGCTTTGCTACATCACATCTGCTTCAATCTCATCCTCATCCAAACTGAAGGACTCATGTCATCCATGGGAGGCAGATCATAGGGTTTCCAGATTTTAGAGTTTGATTTGCGATTACTTCTCTTCTTTTGGGCGAGGAACATAGTATAAGAGTTTTGAAGATGCCCTGTTTGATGGCAGTGATGACATCGAAAAGCAATATTCTCGTAGTCCAGGGTCTGTGCCCAAAGGAAATCACTAACTTTGAGATTAATTTGATTGGGTAGACCTTTACTTATGTCAATTTCGGCAAATATTCTACCGTAGGTGTAATTTCTTGTCTCCCCCCTAAAAGGATCTGTTGCTAGAAAGCGACCCAGAGAGTTTCCAATTACTTGAAAGATAGATATCATATTAGGTAGTTAACATGAACTTTGTTGTTTATTCTTTTGTTTGTTTTTTAATTCAATTAATCATTTTCAAAATTTATAACATATTCATTGTACATTATAGAGACAAATAATGAAAACAAATACAATAATCTGAAGATTGAGAATCAAGTTATAATCAAGAACAAAATATAATATCAGGTACTTATAATTTTGCCACTTGTTTTCCTTATTATTTAATGTTTTTTATTCATTTTCACAATTCAAACTATTTTATATGTTTGATGTAGAGACAAATAAAGATAAAAAAATCGATGATGAGGTGCAAAGTTATAATTATGAAGATAATTTCATATCAGGTACTTATTACTTGTCCTTTTGTTTTTCTTATTATTCTTCAAATTTTAATGCTTCTAATACCATAACATTGTATATGTTTATTATAGGAACAAATAAAAATAACAAAACTAATAATCAAAATAACGTTAAAAGTGTGTGTGTGTATTTCGCAGGTTACATTGCTAATGCTTTTCTTTAATTGTGAATTTTGTATTGAATGTATATTATATTACATAATTTGATCATATTTAATTGAAAGTTTAATATTTTTTCCTCCAAGTTCTGTGAACATGATAAAAGAGAAGATTGTTTCATCTATAAATAGTAAAAAAAACACTCATGGTAAGTGTATTGTTTTGATATATTTTTAGTAATTTTTGTAACACGAATAAAATGGTTTGAATAGACTATTTTTTATTGTATTTCAGCCCAAATAACTGAAAAGAAATTAGTTATTCTTGAATTAAAAGACATTTTTTATCATAGCATTGATGATAAAGCAACAAACAAAGGACATATTGAGAAAATGCAAACTCATGCAGTTATTTTTTTTGGTAAATAGGACTAATTCTATTAAGCGATCATATGGTACAAAAAGATATTACAATCAAGAAAGGCAAGAAGCGGCATCCGGAAATGATAAATAATCAACCTCGGTCCCGAAGGGTGAACATGAAACAAACAAAAGAACAATGAAGCGTGACTAGGAAACAAAAGAAGAGAGAAACGAGGTGCTACCCAGAGTGGACAGCAACCTCTGTGCGAGATTTTTTCCCTTTCTTTTTGTTGACTTTTACCTATCTAGCTTGGTGCGGATGGGCTGGAACCACTTGAATATTGTTGTTGACTGCTGGAGGAGTCTCCTTATCTGAGTCAAAAGAGGAGGATTCATGGGTGGGTTTTTGAGAGGTCATCATGACAGGGGATTCCTCAGGGACAGTGGGGGATGAGTCTCTTGTTTGCTTTGCCTGCTGCGATTTTGCATCAATCTCCTTCTCATATGAGCTCGAGGTGTTGGGAATTGATGCAGATTACACGAGAGAAAAAGTTATTTTGGATTCATCCACATGCAAAAACATTTTTTGAAAGATGTTTCAAAAATGAATATTTTGAAATTGCAATTTGGACAACTTCGAAACAAAACACAACAAGGGTTCTAAAAAAGTTCGTTTCAGAAAAATTACAAGACAAACTTGTGTTTATGTGGACTACTTCAGAGTGTAAACAAAAAAAGGGACATAAGGCATTGACAATCCAACAAAAGGTATACTCACTAAATCATTGAAAAAAGCGTGGGAAATGCATACCCAATATGATGCAACCAATACTATTATAGTGGATTGTTCACTTGAGAGAGTGAAAGGAAATCCAAAAGAAAATGTGGTTCTTGCCCCTCAATTCATTGGAACAACTCAAGAGGATAATTGGTTGATCGATGAGCTATGGAGAATGTTGATTAAACACAACAAGGCAACATATGTGCAAGCTATTTTGAAGGATGTGCAAGCTATTGGTATCAATTTCATGTCATAATATATATGACATCATGACTTATTACTATATTTTATAGCCCTTTTAAATTTAAGTTCACTTCTATTTCACAATACTAATAAAGGAATTGTTGATTTGGTTTGTCATAAATAGAATAAAATAATTTTATGTTCTTTATTTTTGTGAGATATTATTTTATTGATAACAATTATTGATTTGAATGGTTGTTTATCGTTTTCGTATCAAAAATTCCCATGCTTTAATTTTTTTACAATGGATTAGATTGTATGTAAAAATTAATAGATAATTGGTTTATTTGTTTGAATTGGATCATTACAATTATTTTTTTCAATTGTTGTTTAAGTTATCATTATACCTCTTAGAAATTAGTAATGCAAATGATGGTTCACTGCATTCTTATAAACGTTTTTATTTCATATAAGTTGAAAAACTATATTAGGATGTATGTAGCACCAACAATAGACATAGAATCTTTATTAAAAGAAGCACCAAATGAAACCAAAGTAGAGGCTATATAAATTATCGTATAATTAAGTAGGTTTGAAATTTAAAAATTATATTATATTATGTGTGGAAACTAATATACAATTAGTTTGTTTAATTGCAACCATTGTAATTATATCTTTCAATTGAAATTAAACAAGTCATTATAAGTGTTAAAATCAATGATTTAAACGGTGGGTCAATGTGATCCTATAAGACTTGCTTATTCCATATAAATTAAATAAAGGTATTAGGTTGTATGTATAAAGTAAACGTATCATCAGTTTGTTCATTTTACTGGGGCCATTGTAATTATAATTTGTGATTACCATTAATTCATAATAAATACTAACATAATTTTTGAAATGTTAGGTTTTTATATCATTAAGCAATAAAGTGTTCAAGTGGAGATATGTTAATATCATACATGTGGTTGCGGTGCAGTTGTAAATGCAAGTGGGCATCACTATAAGTCAAAAGATGTTGATATTTGAAATGGAAGGAGTTTTCTTCCAATCGTACACCAAAGATGAACAAAATTGTTATATTCAAAGAGAACCAGTTTGGTAGTTCGGTGATAGGTCATATTTTTTAAGGCTTAAAAAATTATGATGTTGCAATATGGAAATTAAAAGTCACTGACAAGCACTTGAGATATCAAATATTGATATAGAGGACTTTAAATTCGCATGTAACAAGTCTCATTGTCATTTGCAGACAAAATTAGAAGCGGGGTGGACAATACAATTTTATGAGAAAAGGTTGATTGATGTGTGGTCCCAATATGGAGATAATTATGAAGAATCAAATGTATTGCTAATAGATACAACAAAGCATACTTCACAATTCATTGGATATCGATCAAACTGCATCTTGATCAAAGCCTATACAGGAAAAGAGCAAGATACTTGGCTTATGTAGGTTTTATTCCCCTCTCTTAAGACACTTTATCGTATAAAAGAGAAATGTGAATGCATTCAAATGTTCAATAGAGCATGTACTTCATTGTAGTGGATGAAGATATTTTCTTTATAAATTTGTTCACAATTACATTCCAATTTTTGAATGCAATTTGAACATAGTTTTTTCTGAATCAATTTGTATGATTTTATATCTTTGGAATATTATATGCAAATTTTCAAAAACAAAAAAATGAGAAAAAAATCATAACTTTCTATTAATAAAAAAATTACATTAGGAATTGACAAATATATTATTATATATTTCTATTATTATTTTTATTTTTGCAATGACTTTGCTGTATCGATTTTTTTTGCTAATATGTGTGTGTATGTGTGTTCTTAAATATATTATTTGCCATTTGAAATAATCTTACACGAACCATCAAGGCATGCTTGTAATTTTAGTGACTTATATTTAATTATATGCATAATACTCATATATAAATGTGAAATATAAGTTTTGAAATATAGCTCATTGCAAACAAAGTGCAATTCTTATTGAAGAAATTATAATAATTTACTTGATAAATGCTACATGCACTATTGGCTATTCAGGCTAATGGGAAATGTGTCATAGGTAAATGATTTGAACTTTTTGAAGCATAAGATGTGTGATTTCTCAATCCATATTTTACATAAATTTATATACTTCAATCAATTAATGGTTGTAGTTAAAATCATATCATATTGAAAATCAACAACACTCAAAATTAATTATTGACCTTTTACCTATAAAAAGCATTAATATGAGTGCATACATGTGATATTTATCTTTTGAGATAAAAATCTATTATAAATAATTTTGCATTTCTTTGAAATTTATTTGATATATATATATATATATATATATATATATATATATATTGTAAATTTGTATTTTAAATAAACTGAAATCATATTATATGAGCCATAATTATATTATTGTTTTTTACTTAGTTATATCCATTAATATGAGTGTATAAATGTGATATATAATAACCATGTACTATAAGACATTTTTTACAAAAATAAATCTAATAATTTTTTGATAATAAGTATTAAGTGGACTATTTAAGCGAATGGGTGATGGGTCATAGGTGAATACTTCAAGCTCCTTAAATTGTAAGGCATTCCATTTTTAATCCATAATTTATTTATTTATTTTTTAAATCAACTATTTGCATATGTAATCATCTTATCCCATATAAGCTAATAATGAATCCATTTATTAACTTTTATTTGTCTACCACGTAGTTTGATATGGGTATTGATTTCATATTGTATTTTTTTGAAATAAAACTCCACGTAAAATAAAATGTTCTTCTTAATAAAACATGGAAAAATTAATTAAAAACATGTTGAGCGGGCCATCTAGATTAATTAAAGAAATAGATCATAAATGGTTGTATTTAAACTTTTTGCAACATAAGACATATATTTTCCCATCCATTTTTACATTTTTTTAGTTTCGATTCTTAAATAATTTACTGGTAATTTAAACAATCTCATAGAATCCACCATGACTCTAAGCTATTTATTGTATTATATTTGGTTATATGCATTAATGGAAGTTTATAAATGTGATGTATTTTTGAAATGTAGCTTCTAATGTAAATAAATATATATTATATTTTTTTATAAAACAAATTAGAAGTAATGTATAATAAGTTATAAGTGGTCTAATATAAATCCATTTATCAATTTTTATTTGTTTATCATGAAGTTTAATATAAGTGAATAAATGCGACATTGTTTTTTTGAAATAAAACTCCATGTAAAATGAAATGTTTTTCCTAACAAAACATGAAATAATTAATTGATAATGTATAGTAAGTAGGTTCCTCAAGTTCTCTTAAGATATAGGTCATAAATAAATGCATTTCGACTTTTTACAACATACACCATTTGATTTTTCCATCCCTATTAACATTTTGTAAATTTTAATTGGTAAATAAATAATTTCTAATTGAAATAATAAAAACCAACTAGACATAAAGCATGACATATTAAATTCTATTTAGTTATATGCATTGATACAAGGTTATAAATGTATTATATTTTTGAAATAAAGCTCTTAATGTAATTAAAGATACATTTCTTAGAAAAAATAATAATTTAAAATCAATCGATGATGAGTTCTAAGTGGTTTATTGTATTTTCAATCGATAACTTTTTCTAACTATGCATTTTTAAATCAATTACTTTTATATAAAATCATGCAATATAAGTCGATAAGTCAAGAATTGATTGATTGATTTATATTTACTTATCATGTGGTTTAATATGAATGTATAAATGTGACATTGTTATTTCTAAAAGAAAGCTCTATGTAAAAAAAATCTTTTCTATTAAAACATGGACTAATTAATTCATAATGAGAATTAAGTAGACTATTCAGGCTTATTCAAGAGTTGCGTCACAAATGAACATATTTAAACTTTTTTCCACCATATGACATAATTTTCCCATCAAGATTAACATTTGTAAAATTCAATTATTAATAAACTATTTGTAATTAAAATAATCTTATAGAAGCTAACAAGGTCTGAAGCTATTTATTGGATTCCATTTAGTTTTATGTATTGCTACAAGTTTAAAAATGTAATATATTTTTGAAATAAATCTCTTGATGTAAGTAAAGATACATTTTTTACAAAACTAATTAGAATTTATTGATAATGGGTTTTAAGTGGTTTATTTAGACCACATGGAAAATCACGTGTAATAGATAAATGACTTTTAATACATATTTAATATTCAAAATTAATATTTTAATGATAATTTATTAGTAGTTACATTAAGTATTTAATAATTAAAAAGCATGAGGACTTATATAAATTTCAACTAAAATCCAAAAGTTGTGTTTCACATTTATTTATTCCCCATTAAAAATTCTTATCATTTTCTTCTCTTGGTGAAAGTAATGGTCAATCATGGTTTTTTGTACAATAGGTTGGAACTATTACATTAGGACCATTATTAGTTTTTGACAATGTTGACAAGGAGAGATAAATATCTGGACTGCCATCAAGTGTACTATTTTTTGAAAACCCTTGCTTCCACTACTTACTTGTCTATGTATATTGATTCTCAACATCCACTAATTCTTGTTTACTTCAATTTGTGACAATGTCCATCATAATGGAATGACTTGAATACCCATTTAAGAAGTCTCATTCGATGTACTTGGCTTTGAGTGGAGATAGATCAATGATACCCAACCTTCTCGAAATACCTAGATCAATAGTGCCTAGCTTTTATAGTGGATGCATAGATGCTGTAAGAAGAATTATCACCTCCTCATTAGTGTTACTTAAAGGCATAAGGGGTAGAAAATTTAGCACAAAAACATTTTACTAATTTTATAGTAGACTAGTTTCAAAGCAATGCAAGGGAGGCACCTCCTTTCCACTTACACTAAGATCCTCACATCACCATTATTCAATCAACAACTCTCTCGCAAGTTGTGGGAAAGGGGGTTAGAGTCGTCTAACGCAAAAATCAAATATCAATGACTCTAGTATGTTACCCATAACTATAATATATTTCTTGGATGTTAGACATACTAATATGATTTACCTTAAATAAATTGTTTCTAAGAGTTTTCTTTCACACTCATATTGTGCATTGATACTATTGTACCTAACAACCCCATGTTTGACCTATTCATGGTCTCTAATTGGTTTGACATTCCTAAAATTATTTTTATCTTAAATTAAATTAATATGGTGATTTACAAAAGAATGAATGTTGTTGAAGGCCTCTGAGATCTTTGGTTTATTCCATGAGATTGTTGGTGATGTTTTCATCGATGTCACTTGCTGCCAGACCGGGTGGAACCAAAACCCCATCCGGTCGTCTCGCCACACACACGTCACTCGTCGATATATGATTTAAAGGATAGATTCTTGCCATTGGGACAAAGCATTTTATAGTAACACAATAATTCAAACCTTGTAAAATTCAATATCCTATTACTTGGTAATGGTAAAAACAAAAGGAAAACAAAAGAAACTTCAACCATGGTAGATTTGGCTTGCACAGGTACAAATCATATTCTTGCGCTAATGGTTAATCCAGATATTTTTTTTCAGTAAAACCATGTAAAATTCAATATCCCAATATTTGTACAATGACAGACCAAGTAAAATTCGATATTCCAATGCTTTGATAGATCAATGTAAGACAAATAAAATAAAAAAATGTTAAATACTTCAACCGCATCCTATTTAGCCTAGAGCACATCCATATTTCAAGTATTGTTTCAACTAACAAACAATGTTACTATTATATATACAACTTATACACATCTAATCATAATAGTAGCAATGACAAACTGTGTAAAATTCAATTCAAGCCGTGTAAAATGTTTGGAAAGATCTGTTGGGGTTCCTGTGTTTTGGCCAGATTGGAAAGACCAAAAGACAAGACAACATCAAACCACTTTTAGATCTCAGGATCTAGCCCTTCTGGATCCAGAGAGGGATCTCTCTATAAATGTAAAGAATGATATATCTTTAAGCTCAAGGTAAGGTATTAGGCTATTTATGAAGCACAAGGGTTTTTTGATTTGTTTGTTTGGTTGGAGATCATTAACTGAGAAGGTTATGGGAATGAAGAAGGAACAGAGTAGAAGGATGTTTCAGCATGGAAAATAGGTCTAGAGAAGTGCCAATCCATTGGGCTATGGAGTCATAAAAGGGTTTACTTGCATAAAAACCATCCAAGGGTTTCCATAGGGCAAGTCATCTATACCGAAGGATCTCTTTAGATAGGTAGTGAGATGGAACATTAAGAATGGGTGAAGGAAAGAAGAAGAGACACCAAAGTGCAGCCTAAGATCAGGTAAGGACTTGGAACCTATCCTGCTTTGACATACTTCAAAGGAAACTCTCAGTAAAGACACAAAGGGTAGCTTAAGATCAGGTCAGATTTCATTTAAATCCAGGCCTGCTTTCAGCATGCTCTCAAGGGAAACAATCCAGCAGCCCTCATAACCACTTTCAGAAAGTAGAAAACATTTAAGATTAAACACAGAGTAAGGCCTAAGATCAGAGAAAGACTTTTAACCTTCACTGCTTTTGACACTAACTCAAAGGGATCTTTGAAAGGCTAACTGTTGGAAAAGGAGCCTAGTGAGACAGGGCTAAATCTAATGTCCCAGTTTCCCAATTCTTTCAGCTTAAACCAGACAATAACATCTAAGACACAAACTCTAAATTCATACATCAGTAAGCATGGACAAACCAACTTCTATACTGGTTAAACTATGATGAATTTGTTCTTAGATACACAATTAGTGGAAAACATAAAGATAAAGATTAACAGTGAGACTTAGGGTACTTCCAACAGTATGTCCTAATCTATGCTTGTTGTTCTTTATCAGAGAATAATGGACAGTATGGAAAAACATGAAAGGAGACAATTACAGTAAGGAAAACATCACCAATAATATAGACTAGGATTCTATGAATCTGTTTGTTCAATTGATGTGCAAAACCAGTCACATACTTTGAGTCCAATGGCTCTTTATAGTCCAGAATTTTCTTCCCATCCTACTATAATACAAACTACTTCAGCTACTTCCCCTCAATAAAAGTTCAAACAGTCGATAAAATCCCAACCACAACAACGAATCTTCAATGAATACTTATAGGTGAATGAGGAAGTGGAGCAGTAGATATGAACTTGAATGATACATTAAGATAGAGGGGAGGAAGTATTCGAATGCCCACTCTGCTTAATGGTTCCATATTAACATGTTCGTACCCTTTAGGTTGGACTAGAAGTCTTTGGTTGTTGATAATATCTTCAGCATGTCTTCGTTAAAGATTTCTCTCGATTGTAGGTACTGCTTTTGTCTTCAGGACAAGTAGGGTGATTGAAGGTCTACTGTGCTTCATACCTCATAACTAATGCAATGACAAGCCCAGAACTTTATGTCAAAATAATAATTGTTACGGCTCGATGAGGCATGGAGAATGTCGTAGGGATTTGTCCTTCTTAGAAAAGAAGATTTTCCGAACTCAGGTCGCTGATATGGCTTGTTTATGTGCTTCAGGCTTCATTAAGCCTCCTTGATCATCTTCGGTTCTTTATCTATGTCCTTTATCCTTTTAACACTGGATCATAAGCATTAAGTCTTCAATCATTAAGCATTAATCCTTTGATTCTCTCGTTGATCCACTTTGCTGCTTTAGCTGATAGTCTTTCTGTGCATCAAATCACAATGACTCGGGATCGTATATCGTAATGAATTCACCACTCGTAAACTCGCAAAACAGTGATAAACACATTATAAAAGTTCAGGAGCAAGATGGTCGCTTCGAGGCTCTCGTCTATGGAGGAGAAGTTGCCTGAGGTTGGAGCGCAACAGAAAAATGGTGAAAACCATGTCGAGGCGAAAAACTCGTCTCGACAAGAGTCAGCGAGGTGAACTATGGATCATGGGACAGATTAACCACGATGATCTATGATGGAGATTCACCAGTAGTCATCATCAATGGAGAAAGGGTGGGGCGAAGTTATATTAGGTCCGTTAGATCAGGATAAATCAACGGCTATGATCGCTTGATGGAAACATTGGGACGGATGAGGAACAAATGAAAGAGGTTGAAATTAAGTCATGACCGTCCGATCTCAGAGATCAACGGTCGGGATTAAAAGAGAAATTATGCTGCGGAGGGTGGTAAGGCGGAAAACCAAAATGGTTTTCGCGCAGCGTTGAGGTGGTTTTAAATTTTGGCTAAAAAAACACGATACCATACACTGCATGACACTTGTTCTTTCTAAACCGCCCATATCGCGTAAATTTGAAACATTAACCTTCGGGCATAAAAATTACGCGACATGCATTTCTGTCCGTCGGATGTGGAGCGGAAGATTAGACGGTGTGGGTTTCGTGCGATGGGAGGTAAGATGCACGGGCGGAAGAAGTGGTGGGGTTAAGTTAGGACTGTTAGATCTGTGGATCAGACGGTTGAGATTAAAGGAGAAAGCGGAGTTTTTAACTGGGTAAGTGAACGAGCGGAAGGATGAGGACCGTCAGATCTGTAGGAATGGACAGCGGAGATTTAATCGGTGATCGCACGTCGGGGGAAAGAAAAAAGGGAATACTATGTTGGCGCGACGCGATTAAGCGCTGATCGTCGGATCGGAAGAGATCAACGATCCAGATTAAATCGGCATGGGAACGACGGAGGGCCGCGAGTGGAGAGCGATTGAATCCTGGCCGTTGGTTCTTGTGGATTCAACGGTCAGTATTAAATCGGAGGATCAGAGTGATGAGTGAAACGAAGAGAAAATGGAGTGATGTGATTGAGCGTAGACCGTCAGATCCAAATTGATCAACGGTGGATATTGAATCGGAGGTCGGGAGGAGGAAAGCTCATCGCATCGGAGTTTTACACAAAAGGTAACGAAGAAACTGTGATCCCCGATTGCGATTGCACGATGGGGGCTAGCTCCTGGTCCTGGGCACCGGTTTATATGCGGAGAAAGAGACTAAAGGCTAAGCCAAAAGGGGCTTAAGGCCTAAATGTAAAAATGAGTGTTTTAGGCCTAAAATTAGTGCTTTTTAAGTCAAATGAGGGGTTCCGGTAGGCAAAAGGAGGGGATTTTAAGCCAAATAAAGGGAAATTATAAGGTCTAAAAGGGATTTAGGAAGATTTATAGGTTAAATGGAGGGTTAGAGAGGAATTTTGAGAAGGGAATAAGGGTGACAAATGGGGAATGTTGTGGGAATAAAATGGAGAAAATGGAGGCCTTTTTGAGAACAGCTTCTTTCACAACAACAGGGTTCTTTCATGGAAACAACAATGAGGATTCTTTAAAGGATAGACAACACATGGAGACTTCAAAAATGATAGATTTACAAAGGAAATGTTTCTCCTGAAGACTCAGAAGCATATTTAGCCACCTGTTTTCTTGACAAAAAATTATAGGTGGCTAACAGTGGCTCCACATGGGGATGGCATATTCTTGAAGATGTCAAGAATATCAGATATGATCTTTGGAAGTAGGCCAGATGCCTGGTACTTAACCATATTTTTCTTCTTTGATCAACTGCTACAAACATGATGGTCATTATATCAGCAGAAAACATTTTCCCAAGCAACTACCTACCCATCCTACTATCCTAACATTTTTTCTTCAAGGTGAATTTAGACTTGCAGACCTTTTACATCATCATTTTTGCAAACAGGAAAATAGACCTATCTAAAACTACCCTTATTTCTCCATGAGACCAGATTAAACAGTTGGGCTCATAGCTTCTCTACCTAAACTAATATCTGCCAGGATTAAACTATTTGGCAGATTTCATTCTCTACATTCTAAGACAGAAATTGAAACACAGCCAAACAAGGGTTAGCCTATCTGATTTGCTGTGGGTCCAAGGCATAAAGACAAGCTGCACTTGAACTGAAACTTTGCAGAAATTAAAAACAACTAACTAAATACTTGCAGGCTGAGCTTTTATTGAGATTTTACATACATAGCTGACAAACTCTCTTTTCCAATACATACAGTCAATCAGATGATCCCATGACTGGTCTTTTCTGCTCATCTCTTTGAGCATGTTGGATAGGCAGGGCCACTCCCATTCTCTTTGTTTTTTAACAACAACTTCTAAAATGTTTCTTGTTGTCTGCAACAAGATGCTCTTGATGACCTTTGATCCTTCTTCAAATTTTTGCAGGAAATGAGCATAAGGATCTTGAAATGATACCTAGTTGTGAGTATTTGGCAAGTAGGCTTCAACCAGGATTCCTTCCTCTTCCACTGGATCAAGATAAAGATTCTTTTGAGAAAGAAAATCTTCCTCATATTCATCACTTTTCGAACTGGAGGACTCATCATATACTGCAGTGTTGTCCTCTTGTAGCTCTGAGATATTCTGATCTGGTGGGCTGAGCTCTGTGAAAAGGTCAATGTATTCTTGAGCAGGGGTATGTTCCTTTGCTTCCTCTTCTTCAAGAGAAGGCTCCTTGGTTTCAACCTGCTTAAAAATTTCTTCAATTTTCTCCTCTTCACCTTTTGAGATGAAAGGCTGCTGATTCCCAATATCATGAAAACCATCACTAATGATCTGAGACAAAGCAGAGTGAGGGATGAATGAATCCTCACCTAGAATTTCACAACTTTCCCCATCAGTATCATAAATAGCCTGACTTGGCTGATTACTCTCTTGCAGTTGATGGAACTGATTTTCCTCCCACGAATCTACTAATGATGGCCCTACAAGATCAGCTTCTGTTTGGAGAACCTCATCATCAGACAGACCAAACTTAGGAAAATCATTAAAGTAAGCAATGCTACCAATCAGACACACTGGATTATCAACGGGTCTTTCTTCATTCTGATTTACATGGGAGCTTTCCAAATATGTACAAAAAAGCTCAGTAGATGAATGGGCAAGAGTGTTTGTTCTGAAAAATACTTCAAAGGCTGGCTGTCTATTGATGATCTGATCTATCTCTTGTTCTATCAAAGGGGAAGATGTTCTTGTGTTTCTTTGATCAGAAGTACAACATCTCTCTGTTTCCTGTGAAGATTGAATTTGAGGCTGGATGTCTTCTTGAGCCTCTTCTAGGGGATCGTTACTTGTGCTTGCAGGGAAACCTTGAAGGTTTTCTATTGATTCCTGATCTTTTTCTATTTCAAACAACTCCTCATGATTGTTATGACATCCAGTCTGGATATCAGGCTCATGGATTGTTTCTTCTATGCGATCAGGATGCCACTCTTCTTGTGTAATCTGAAGTGGGTTGTGATCTAGAGGAAGAGTTCCTATATGTGCTAGTTCTTCATCCACATCAGATTCTGTGTTTTCTAAGTGGCTTCTTGCTTCCTCCAAGCACTGCTCCCTATAAATACTTGCCCTTCAGTCATGAAATTCTCTAATCAGCATAGTACAAGCTATAGGTAGGCAATCAGGAAGTTCTTGACAATCTTCCTCATCATCTTCTATAAAGTCTTGAGCATCATGCATGTATTTCTCGTTATCCAGGTCTTGCAGAGGTTGATTTTGTTCTTGATCTGGAAAAAACATGGGCTGCTCTAGATCTCCGATATTTAAATTAGCCTTATACCTCTCCACTATTGTTTCACCAAATATGGACATCAATCTTGTCATTCTATCCACTAAAGCATTTAGTTTTGCTACTCTGTCCATACTTGGATCCATGTTTGTAAATCAGAAAAGAGGTCACTGAATCTGGTCAACCGGTTCAGATTCTTCTACCAGTGGAGTCATTAGGTCTATTAGGAATTGTGGAGTCGCCAGGTGGAGGATTTTCAATGTTTTAATGAGGGTTGCTGTCCACCATCAGTAATTGAATACCAAATCGAGGCTAAGTGGTCTTCTTTCCCCAGTGGAGTCTTTTAGGTCTATTAGGAGTTGTGGAGTCGCCAGGTGGAGGATTATCAATGTTTTAATGAGGGTTGTTGTCCACCATCAGTGGTTGAAAACCAATCGAGGCTAATTGGTCTTTAGTTCCCCAGTGGAGTCGCCATTATGTTGGGGTTCCTGTGTTTTGGCCAGATTGGCAAGACCAAAAGACAAGACAACATCAAACCACTTTGGGATCCTAGGATCTAGCCCTCCTGGATCCAGAGAGGGATCTCTCTGTAAATGTAAAGAATGATATATCTTTAAAGGTCAAATTAAGGTATTAGGCTAGTTATGAAGCACGAGGGTTTTTGGTTTGTTTGTTTGGTTGGAGATCATTGACTGAGAAGGTTATGTGAAGTGAAGAAGAAACAAAGTAGCAGAATGTTTCAGCATGGGAAGATAGGTCAAGGGAAGTGCCAATCCATTGGGCTATGGAGTCATAAAAGGGTTTATTTGCATAACAAATATCCAAGGGTTTCCATAGGGCAAGTCATCTATACCAAAGGATCTTTTAGATAGATGGTGGAATGGAACATTAAGAGTGGGTGAACAAAAATAAAGAGACCAAAGTGCAACCTAAGATCAGGTAAGGACTTTGAACCTATCCTGCTTTTGCCATACTTCATAGGAAAACTCTCAATAAAGACACAAAGGTAGCTTAAGATTAGGTCAGATGTCATTTAAATCTAGGCTTGCTTTCAACATACTCTCGAGGGAAACAATCCAACAGTTCTCATAACCACTTTCAAAAAGTAGAAAACATTTAAGCTTAAACATAGAGTAAGGCCTAAGATCAGAGAAAGACTTTTAACCTTCATTGCTTTTGACACTAACTCAAAGGGATCTTTGAAAGGCTAACTGTTGGAAAATGAGCCTAGTGAGACAAGGCTAACTCTAATCTCCCAGTTTCCCAATTCTTTCAGCTGAAACCAGACAAGAACATCTAAGACACAAACTCTAAATTCATACATCAGTAAGCATGGACAAACCAACTTCTATACTGGTTAAACTATGATGAATTTGTTCTTAGATACAGAATTAGTGGAAAACATAAAGATAAAGATTAACAGTGAGACTTAGGGTACTTCCAACAATATGTCCTAATCTATGCTTGCTGTTATTTATTAAAGAATAATGGACAATATGGAAAAATATAAAAGGGGACAATTACAGTAAGGAAAAAATCACCAATAATATAGACCAGGATCCTGTGAATCTTCTTGTTCAATTGATGTGAAAAACCAGTCACATACTTTGAGTCCAATGGCTCTTTACAGTCTAGACTTTTCTTCCCAGCCTACTATATTAAAAACTACCCAGCTACTTCCCCTCAATAACAGTTCTAACAGTCGATAAAATTCCAACCCTTTACAATGAATCTTCAATGAATACTTATAGGTAGATGAGGAGGTGGAGTAGTAGATGTGAACTTGAATGATCCATTAAGACAGAGGGGAGGAAGTATTCAGATGCCCACTCTGCTTAATGGCTCTGCATTAATTTGTTGGTATCCTTTAGGCTGGTTTAGGAGTCTTTGTCAGGTTGACAATATCTTCAGGTATGTCTCTTGCAGTACTCTCTGACTGTAGGTACTCTGTTCTGTCTTCTGTGACAAGTAGGGTGACTGAAGGTCTATCAGGTCTTCCATACCTCATAACTAATGCACTGACAGTTCCAAGAACTTTATGTCAGAATAATAATTGTTACGGGCTCAATGAGGAATGGAGAATGCTGTAGGGATTTTTCCTTCTTAGGAAAAAGAACATTCTGTTGATATCAGGTCGCTGATATGGCTCGATGTGTGCTTTAGGCTTCATTAAGCCTCTTTGATCATCTTCAAATCTTTACTGTGTCCTTTATCCTTTTAAACACTGGATTATATGTGTTAAGTCTTCAACATTAAGCATTAATCCTTTCATTCTTCTTCTTATACTCTTTGCCGCTTCTGTGATGATCTTTCTGCGCTTTGAATCACAATGACTGTGACTGTGGAGACAGAATGAATTCACCACTCTGTAAACCCTGCAAAACACGATAAACACATTATAAAATCCTGAGGGAGTGAGGATGGCTGCTTTTGAGGCTCTCAGGAATGGAGGAGCAGCAACGGAAAATGTGAGTGCTACAGGAAAACGGGTGAAAAACCATGTCGGAAGGCGAAAAACTGGTCTGATGAGAGCTTGGGGCGAGGTGAATTATGGACCGTTGGATTAGATCAATCCACGGTGATCTATGGTGGAGATTCATTGATGTAGTCATTTGGATGAATGGAGAAAGGGTGAGGCGAGCTTATATCAGGGCCGTCGGATCTGGGATAATCAACGACTATGATCGCTTGATGGAAACATTTGGGAGAAAAAGTGAAAAAAAAATGAACGGGGTTGAAATTAAGTCATGATCGTCTGATCTCAGAGATCAATGGTTGGGATTAAAAGAGAAATTATGTTGCGGAGGGTGGTAAGGTGGAAAACTGGAATTGTTTTCGCGTAGAGTTGAGGTGGTTTTAAATTTTGGCCAAAAAAACACGATACCATACACTGCATGACACCTGTTCTTTCAAAACCGCTCATATCGCGTAAATTTGAAACATTAACCTTTGGGCGTAAAAATTACGTGACATGCATTTCTGTCCGTCGGATGTGGAGCGGAAGATTAGACGGTGCGGGTTTTGTGTGATGGGAGGTAAGATGCATAGGCGGAAGAAGTGGTGGGGTTAAGTTAGGACCGTTAGATCTGCGGATTGGATGGTTTAGATTAAAGGAGAAAGCGGAGTTTTGAACTGGGTAAGTGAACGAGCGTAAGGATGAGGACCATCGGATCTGTAGGAATGGACGGCGGAGATTTAATCGGTGATCGCACGTCGAGGGAAAGAAGAAAGGGAAGACTATGTTGGCGCGACACGATTAAGCGCTGATCGTCGGATCAGAAGAGATCAAAGGTCCAGATTAAATCGGCGGGGGAACGACAGAGGGCCCTGAGCGGAGAGCGATTGAATCTTGGCCGTTGGTTCTTGTGGATTCAACGGTCAGGATTAAATCGGAGGATCGGAGTGATGAGTGAAATGAAGAGAAAATGGAGTGATGCGATTGAGCGTAGATCGTCGGATCCAAATTGATTGACGGTGGTTATTGAATCGGAGGTCAGGAGGAGGAAGCTCATCGCATTGGAGTTTTACACAAAAGGTAACGAAGAAACTGTGATCCCCGATTGCGATTGCGCGATGGGGGCTAGCGCCTGGTCCTGGGCGTCGGGTTATATGTAGAGAAAGGGGCTAAAGGCTAAGCCGAAAGGGGCTTAAGGCCTAAATGTAAAAATGAGTGTTTTAGGCCTAAAATTAGTGCTTTTTAAGCCAGATGAGTGGTTCCGGTAGGCAAAAGGAGGGATTTTTAAACCAAATAAATGGAAATTATAAGGTCTAAAGGTGATTTAGGAAGATTTAGAGGTTAAGTGGAGGGTTAGAGAGGAATTTTGAGAAGGGAGTAAGGGTGACAAATGGGGAATATTGTGGGAATAAAATGGAGAAAATGGAGGCCTTTTTGAGAACAACTTCTTTCACAACAATAGGGTTCTTTCATGGAAACAACAGTGAGGATTATTTAAAGGATAGATAACACATGGAAGGCTTCAAGAATGATAGATTTACAAAGGAAATGTTTCTCCTGAAGACTCAGAAGCATATTTAGCCACCTGTTTTCTTGACAAAAAATTATAGGTGGCTAACAAGATCAATGTAAGACAAATAAAATAAAAAATGTTAAATACTTCAAGCACAACAGATTTAGCCTATATATATAAAGCACATCTATATTTCAAGTATACTTTCAAATGAAAAACAATGTTACTGTTATATACACAGCCAATTTGAATAGTAGCAACACTTTAATATGTAAACTGTAAATCCAGCTACCTTCCCTACCATGAACACAATAATGAGCACAATAAAAATCAACCAGCCTTATTTGCAGATGACTAATGACGAAGATTATTAAAAAAACATAAATTTATCTTTCAACCAAAAAAGTATTTGTTTTACAAACCTGAATAATAATTAAATTATAAAAAAAAACATTAAACAAGAAAAATAAAAATAGAAAATTCTTTGGTAAAGACGTTGATCTTTCATTCAACCCACTTGTCGCTCTTTCTACTTGCTATATAATTTGGTCGTCCATCTCTTTCCATAACGAAATGCCTGTATATTGAGGTCACAGAGTCCAAAATGCATGAACGAATCTATGTTGGATGAGGACACGTACTTACCTTAAGCCTACTGAGTTATTTAGGTAGACGTTGTGCACGCCTCAGGCCCTTCCTGTGCTTCTTATTTCCTCATGCACGCCTCAGGGCCTTCGTGCGCTGCTTATTTCCTCAAAGCCTAAGCTAGAAGGTAGTTTCTTGGGATGATTCATTATTTCCTCAAAGCGTGAGCTAAAATATAGTTCCTTGGAATGATTTATTACAGAAATGAAGGGAAAACTCCTGTTGCTCGGCTATTAACCCGCCCACCCAAGAGGCGGGCCTGATGGTTCTACTAACCCTGTTGGTGCCCAGAGAAATTTCAGTTGGTGATACCACCAGGAAGAGGGGGCTCGACGCATAGAGAATAGTTGGGTTTAGTGAGGGGATTTGATGTTGCTATAGGAGGAGCCTGGCCATGAAATACCGAGGGCATTTGATGTTGCTACAGGAGGAGCCTGGCCAAAATTTGTAGGAAGATTGCCCATAATTTGTAGGAGTCTATTTCAACCGTGATTGCAGAAGTCGATGGGTTTATTATTTGACTGCGAATTGCAGAGAATTAATTCCCAGGGTGTGATGAGCTTGTCTTTGGGCACCAATAGCTCCTGGGTTGCCGCCAATGTATGAATGCTATCGGAGAATAAAAATCCATTTAGATATACCTTAACTAAAGTTCCCTCAAGGCTAGAGACCTACAAAACTTCAAGCAAGATCGGTTAAACTAATGGATGGATGCTAGGTCTGGAGAAACATGCTACCCTTAAGTAACCACACTTATTGAGGCACAACTGCACTTCGACAAGATCGATTTACAGGCATTCAAAGACCTCCAGAGGTGAGAATCATGCAGGATCAAAATTCATTTATGCCCATTTCAGTATTGACCTTATATTTTCATAGGTTTGCTTCATAATTCTATGAAATTATAGAATAATACCTGTAGTTCTTGCAACCAATGTAGTTCCTATGCTTTGTATTTCCTATGCTCTGCATGTTTTCAAGGGCTTGATTATAAAAAAATTCTGTTTTTCCCACTTCAAGGAAGGCTTCTGCTATGCCGATAAGCAAATACTGTGGAAGCAAGATAAAAATGGTGAGGGGAGCTACAACTCTTGGGTTGCCTTGAAGTCTGTCTACTTTCACAATGCTTAACCCCTTGATTTCAGCTATGGTGGCCACTACCATGGCTAGAATGTGGATGGCCAACCCAGTACCTACCCTCTGTAGGATTGTTAAGCCACTTCTTGCTTACGTTGTCTTTTAAGTATTCATTGAAGGCACATAATTAATTCAATAAGGCTTGCCGTGTGCAATCATTAGGTCCTTCTGAATATGGAGAAAATCCTTTACCCATTGCAAAGAAACACTCATGAAAATGATGAAAGTAAATTTATAAAGAAAAAATAATAATTTGTCATTAGGCTCAATAGCATATTAGAAAAAATTGTATCTATAAAACTTGACAGCCCTATAATTGTAGGTTAAGCACCTGCAATGCATAGAGAAAGCCATTAATTTCAATGAAATATATAAGCTGCAAAAAAAAAACTTTAGTACTTAATGCCTCTAAGCCATTCATGCCGATCAGTTTCAGTTTAAGACTAATTTTCCTTTTGCTTTAATGCCTTCTGTGAACCAATGGAAGATGCCTTATTTTTAGTTTTTTTAACTTGGAGGAATTCATTACCTACTTCCACTCCATGGACTCCACAAAAGAAAGAAAAAAATGTCTGCCTAAGATCCATCGCTGCTGCCCTGAAAAATAAGTGAATACAAGCATATCACTGTTGCCTTGAAGAATAAGTGCGTACAAAATAATAAGTGCATACAAGCATGATGAAATGGTGAATATCAGACCATGAATAGAAGAAAGTAGAAAATGTCTACCTAAGCTCCATCGCTGCCACCCTGAAAAATAAGTGCATACAAGCATATCGTTGCTGCCCTAAAGAATAAGTGCATACAAAAGAATAAGTGCATAAGTGTATACAAAAGAATAAGTTCATACAAGCATGATGAAATGGTGACCCAAGTCTGGCCAGTTTATTACAGCATAGGAATAGGTGACCCAAGTCCGACCAGTTGATTACAACACACCGACTTGAACCTGACCAGTTGATTACAACACACCACTACATGCAGAAAGCACTGTCATGCCACACTGCCACACCACTACATGAAGAGAGTAAAGAGATTACCCCAAAGAAGTATAAGCTATGGTGGAAAATAGTATAGCATTTAACATTGTGAATTAATGTTAACATTAGTTTACAACGTGAATATATACGACTGGAAAAATGTGAAAAATAACATTACGCTAAGTTTCCATAGGTCTTGCCTCGATATGAGGCCAAATAAGACCTCCAAGTTGCCTATTGGTTAAAACAATAATTACGTGAAGCTCATTGGCAGATGGAAAAGTGCTTTTAAAATATAAATGTAAAACTTTATAATAAATTGAATTCGTTGACTTGGATTTTGTGCAGGGACTAATGCAAAGCCTAAAAACGATTACTATAGTCCCTGCCATTCCATCGGCGATAGGGACTAATAAAATAGATGAATTTTTTTTCAAAGGACAGAAAAGAGGCCTTATTGACTTCACTTTTCTTTTTTTCAGAAGAGGCCGTATTGACTTCACTTGAGTGGGCATATGGATTATATGGATGAATAAAATAGATGATTTTTTTTTGAATGGATAGAAAATCGCAGTATTATCAAATTGTAATGAATTTTTTGGAAAAGTGGTGGGCATATGGATTATATGGATGAATAAAATAGATGAATTATTTTTTCAATGGACAAAAAATTGTAGTATTATCAAATTGTAATGAAAATATTGGAAAAGTTAAATGGACATGTAGTATTGATTTAAATTGAGTCTATTTTTTTTTTAATATTATTGACTCAGCATGGAGGCATATGGGTGAATAAATCCATGAATTTTTTTTCTATATTGAGAAAATTGCATATTGACTTGATTTGAGCTGGCATTTTAATGGCTGATTTTTTTTTTTCCTTATTGAGAAAATTTCATATTGACTTGACTTGAGTGGGCATTTTAATGACTAAAATTTTTTAATGGGTAAATCTAATGGAAAATGGCGATGGAGATGATGTTATTGACCTAGCAGGCATGGATATGGGTGAATAAATCCGTGAATATTTTTTCCATTTTGAGAAAATTGCATATTGACTTCACTTGAGTGGAATTTTAATGGCTGAAATTTTTTAATGGGTAAATATAATGGAAAATGGTGATGGAGATGATATTATTGACTTAGCGTAGGAATATGGGTGAATAAACCCGTGAATATTTTTTCCATATTGAGAAAATTGCATATTGACTTGACTTGAGCAGGAATTTTAATGACTGGAAATTTATGGGTGAGTAAATCTGTGAATTTTTTTTCCATATTGAGAAAATTTCATATTGACTTGACTTGAGTGGGAATTTTAATGTGTTAGTCATCAATATCTTTCACTATCTTTATATGACTATAGGATGGTTATAAATTTCTGAAAACAATATTCATTGAATATCTTAAGTTTCAAAAACCTCACTGCCTTCATTATCCTTATAAACCTATTTTTTCTATCTATCAAGTTTGCCATCTCAAAGTCACCCTGTTGATCCTAAAAGACTCATTAAGGGCTTATAACTTTCATTTTCATCTTTCTTTCCTACCTGATACCTCATTGCCCAATTTTTCCCTGTCAATAAACTCCATCCTCCCTCTAGGGTTTCTTGTTGCCAACTCATTCCCATGTCCCTTTGGGAATAATAACCTATAAAAAAATCTTTTTTCACTTCAAAAATCTCCAAGCCAAATTTCAGTCAAAATCAGGTCAAAGGACACCCCCATTAGGTCATTAGGGTTTTTTACATTTTTTAAGGTTATCCTTGGATGTTTCAGGCACTGCTTTTCCTTTGCTAGAATCTGGCTTAGATGTAATAGAATGTCAAGACATGGTTATTAAAGGAGGACATAAAGGTTTCCAAAGAGGATTATCTCCTCAGTTTAGAGTCTACAAGTGAGAAAAATAGACAAAGTTTGGCACTTTTGTAGGAGTTTTGAAAGGTTTATCAGCAGAAGGTACTGATGAGGTAGACTGTCTACTCCTGAATGAAAAAAACTTACAACAAGGGAAAGAGGAAACACTTGGCCTTGTAGATGACTAGGGTTATGAATTGGTTAGTCCATTTGAGTGCCTAAGCAGTGATCACTTGCAGAAAATGACATGGAGGAAGCAAACAAGGCCAAACATGAATAAAGTCTATCAGAAAAGTTTGATAGAATATGGAAAAATGTGAGGTGAACTGGACAAAAATGACTGAACTTGAAAATGCTATAGAGAACTTATAAGACAACACTGATGATTGTTGTAAAGAGCTGCAGACACCTAGGGTTTTGAAAAAGATGGCCAGAGAAGGTGAAAAGATGAGTTGAACTTAATGGTGGAAACTACAGAAGATTTTGAAGATGCTACTATGTTATTAAATCCCAAACTTATCAAAATAAACTTGTCATGCCTCAAGGAGCAAAATAAAATTCAACTTCATGACTTAAGCAACCTGCAAGGAAAAAAGGTGTCAAAGAGCATCAATGACAAAGGAAAAGGACTTAAAACATTAGAAAGTGGGTTTTCAAAGTTAAATTAAATCCATGAGCCTATAAAAGCCCATTTCACACTTCAAGAGAACCATTATTACCCTTAAAAATATCAAGAGCATTCAGAGGAGAATAATTTGTGAGTTTTCTGAGTGAATTTGGGCAAATTTGCTTGGCGCTGCGCATTTGGCTTGGCGTTGTGCGTTTGGGAGTTGGCACTGCGTGCTTGACCATTTTCCTCCATACAAATTTTGAAGGCGCTGCGCGCCTGGGAGATGGCATTGTGTCCTTGCCAGCGCATTGTGCTCTTGCCCGACAGGACCCTGTGAGGAAATATTTGGCGCTGCATGCTCAGACCTTGGCGCTGCGCCCTCAACCTTGACGCTGTGCACTTGGACATAAATGGTTTCTAAGCCTTCCAACCGCCCAAATCACTCCAAATCGACTTCAAAATCTTGCCACAATCATCCAAGCAATCTTAAAGTGGTAAGTACATCACATGAGCCATATTTTTAAAGCTATTTGACGATTCTTAATTGAATGGAATGAAACACTAATCAAACCCTGAGTTTTAAGCTTGAAATCATGGTTTCATCCCTACTTCATCCTCCTTGAAGAAAATCAGTCATAAACAGGGGTCATTACATTTCTTGAAGGATACCATTCCTATTGCTTATCACAACATCCATTCCCTTCATTCTCACTCATTCCCTTCATTTGCAAAACTGTCATTTCATACCCTCCCTTCATCTCATTTCACATCAGCCCTAGGGTTTCTAAAACAGAATTTAAAATGTTTGAGGGTGAAGAAATTGGTGGTGAGGCACAAATGCCATGGAGGCATGATCACAAGGGAGGGAAGATAAACAGATTTGAACCCCTCAATACAAAGGAACTCATGGCATCTCCTCTTACTATTTCCTGCTTCAAGCATGTAGGTTGCTTTGAATTTTGTGAAAGAATACAGAAAGTCCAAAACCACCCGAAGCTAACAAGATTATTCATTATCAATTTTCATGACAAAGAAGTTAGTCTTATCGGGTTCGCCTTTAAGATGTCCACTGATGCCATTGCTGCTGCTACAGGGATACCAAGTGTGGGAGAAAAGTGGTTCAAGAAATAAAACCTAGACATGAGTTACTTTGAACCATACCTAAAACCTAGGTATAAAGATCACCACAAGTCCATATTCCCTTTTTCTCATCTTCTTGATAGATATGAACCTACGATGAGGATAATAATGAAGTATTTCACATGTGAGGGAAGGTTTTCCCGCCTCTACTCATACCACATCTGGCTTCTTATGCATTTCACTAGGGTTAGGATGCTGCATATACCATATTATATTTTCCATAGCAATGACAAAATGGCCTACATTGTGAAAAAAATAGATTACCCTCAACAAATGCAGAGCCTATTCCATCATTCACTTATCAAGATCATGGTTATGCACCAGCTCCAGTAGAAGAACATTCCATGGGATAACTTCATTGCCCATGAGGTTTTCACTACTCCACATGGCCATCATCAGCAAGATATTCCTTCACCTTCTCATCCTCCCACATCCACTTCTCCATCACTTCCTGTTTTTCATACATCTCCACCCACTCACATTCCTTCACCTCATGATGATCCTTCCTCGTCACCTTTCCACAATCCTTCACCCTCATCTCATGATATTGAAGCATCCAGCAACGAAAGAAACAGTGAGACAGATGACACTGAAATGATTAACATTGAACCTTTTCCTTTGACATACCGGAGGGGATATAGGCATGTGTTTGCAGCACTTGAGGTGCAAGGTGCCATGCCTTCTTCACCAGCAAATCATCTTGATAAGGGCAAGGAAAAGGTTGTAGAGCAGGTTATTGTTGAAAAGGAGGATGAACATGAAACTGAACAAGAGTTTCAACTTATTGACCTTGAGGATGAGTATGAGGAGAGGATCACCAATATGTTGATCAAGAACAAGGATGCCAATATTATTGAGGTACAAGCTAATATTGGTAGGGAAAAGAATGTGTTCAACTGTCTTGAGTTAGAAAACCAGCAGTTAGAGACAAAGCAGGCCATCAGCGAGGTCAGGGAAATTAGAGCTCGGAAGGAGGCCGAAAAGGCCAAGGTTATGCTAGATGAGACCTTGGGCACTTTTGATGACAATGAAGATGAGGAAGAACAACTTCATAGGAAGAGTCCAATGACATTTGGGTCAAAGAAGGCATTAGCCCGGAAAAGGCAAAGAGAGACAGAATTGGGAGAGCAGCTCACCTCCAAGTGAGCTGCTTGCCATGGAAATCAGCTATGATAGAGAATATTGGCTTGAGAGGGAAAATTTTCACCTAGAAGGTCAGCTAGAGAAGGCCAAGAGAGACATTGACATGCAGCGAAATATGGCAAGAAATTATGCCATGAGGAACATGATTGCAAAGACCAAACTCAAATGAGCCCATGCAAAGATTCAAAGTTTGATCAAGGCAAAGGAGAAGGAAAAGATTTATATCCTTGCTGATGTGTCCCTCCAAGCCTCCCAACCATGTTCAGTAAAGAAAAATCCAATTTTGGCACATTTTTGTACAATTTTAAATTTTGACAGTTTGGCTTGCAGAAAATTGGGCCAAACGCGTAGCACCACTAGCATTGCGCTTTTTTTTGGGGCACTCAAATGAAAAATGGTTTGCATTTTCATGTTCCTCATGCCAAGGAAATCATCCTCAAAACAATTCAAATCATTTGGAGCAAACTTGGTCCCTTAAAAGGGCCAAAACTACCTACAAATCACTTTTCTGCCCTATTTTCAGCACTGGCACTGCGCGTTTATCCGGCTTGGGAGAAGTGATTTTTGACTAGGTAAATGGGAACCATTTTTAAAAATAAATTTATATTTGGAAACTATATAGGAAAGGCTTTCTAATGAGCTATCATGGATCTCATTTGGACATCGAGAAGGCCTCCAAAGGTTAGCTGCAAAACAGGAAATGTTCCTAGTCTTGTCGTTGCGCGCTTGGCCTAGCATTGTGCCCCTGTATCTTGGAGCTGCACCCTTGCCAGGAGTTATTGCAAAAGATATTTTGGAGCCTTAAAGTCAAATAGTTTCAGAAATTAGCTCAAATAGTTAAGTTAGAAGTTATTTTTTCCATAAATGAGTTTTGGATATTTTTCCTTGGGCCTTGCATGGTCTCAAAGGTAAAAGTGCCTTAAATGTGTAATGAATGACATTTGAAACCATAGCTAGGGTTTATCTCCTCACTTAGAAGATAAATACTGCATGGAGGCGTCATAACTTTGTTGGTTGATTGTTGAGCTCAATATGATATAGATTTTGAGTTGTGAAGAAGTTGGCTTTGGAGTTTTGTGACTATCTTGGACTGAACATCAATGGAGCAAGCATATTCATAGGATTCTTGAACTTGTTTACATGGCGATGTTGTTCTTATCCTCTATATTTTTTCTTATGTTTTCCATATTGTTCATCTTTTCTCTTGCAATAAAGCAGAAAATTTAGTTTAAGATATGCTGCTAGAGGCACCTTAAGTCCGTCTGCCCTCTATTGTTCAAATTTTTTTCTCTGCTGGGTCTGATTGGATAATTCTTAGTTGCTCTCTGGTTCCACTTAGCTTGTTTTATTAAAAATGATTTAATAGAGTCAAGCCAAAGAATTTTATGGTATGCCATGTGCTTTGGTGTAGCTAGAAACATTGTTTTTTAAGTTTTTCTTTGAAATTTTCTTATTAGGATTTAGGCTAAAGAAGTTTATGGTTTGCCTTGTCCTTTAGTCTATCTTGAAATAGTTAATTTGAAGGTATTTATAGTTTAATTAGGGAATTTAGGAGTTACCTGCTCTTTAATCATTACTAATGTGTTATATTGAATGTTTTCTTTCTCTGAAAGTGAATAGCTAGATAATTTAGGAGTTCCCTGCTCTCTAGGGTTTGCTGGATTGTTGTCTCAAAGTTTGCTTGATAAATCTAGGACAAAGAAGTTTATGGTGTGCCCTGTCCTTTGGTTCTTTCTTAAGCATAGTGATCTTAAAAGACTCTTCTTGTTATAGTATATGTTAAAGGATTCTTAACTACCCTTTAAACCTATTAAAATCACAATTTAATGTTCATTTCACACCCACCTAAGCTATTAAGATCCATTTGGAATTGTTAACTGTCCCTATGAAACACCCTTGATTTGTTGTTGTACTCTTCTGCAATATCCCAAAATAGGGATTTTCTACAAAAATAAGAATATATTAAGATATTCTAGAGTTGGAGCAACAACAATATGTAAACACACCAATGGAGTAGCAGTGATACATTAACACATAGAATCCCAGAAGATCCACATAACCATCATATTAGATCCATGGAAAATTTTAGGGGCTAATATTCGTAGGTGGGCTAATTTTCCATGGTTTTTCTAAAAAATGGATTTTCCAATTTCCATTTTTTTCTAAAAGTGATTCGCCTAAACTTTATAGTATAAAATTATATTATCCTAAAAATCGCCAAAATTTTATAAAGACTATATAAATTCATTAGAAATTTGGATATATTTAAAAAAAATTACACCAAACTTTTTAGAATATGCATATCAGGGACTCGTAAGATTCGCCAAGGTTTCTAAACTTTAAGATAAATTTCCATCTTTAAAAAAATAAGCACATATACATGATAACTGAAAAATATACATGATAAGTGGGGGCAATGCAACCCTCAATAGAACATATACATGATAAATGAAAAATATTTCTACATGAAGAAAGCCATGGCTATGACTGCGCAGTCTATGAATAATAACTACTGCAAACTGATTTCAATACATGAATATATCAATATAAAGCTCATACAATATGGGGAGCAAATATATAGTCTCCCAAAGGCAATTTCTAGACAATCCTGGAAACATTGGCTGAAATATGCAAATCTTCCAAAATGTCGGAGTTGCAGGGTAGCAGCTGCAACTCAAAATTGGAAATGGCTGGAGATAGCTAAAGATGCTGCATATGATGGCTGAATCTCATCTAATGGATCTTTCAGGTGAAAGGCTGATCCAATCACTGAAGATCTCACCCTCCAAAATAGTGGTATGAACCCCCACTGCAAATACACTCAGAAATAACGCAGTCAAGGAGATGGATTGCGCTGTAGGAGATGGGAAGTGCTTGGCTTGATGCCAAATATGTGCAATCAGCTCTTGAATCTTCCTCACTGACCTCCCAGAGGAATAGAATCTCCCTCCTCTGAAAGATAAGCTCTAGAAGTGGTGTTGTGGAACCCTCCACTGCAACACCCTGCAACACAATGTTTCCTGCTACAGGAATAATGCTGTAGCTGAAGGAGCTGGCTTGGCCTTGAGCCTAAAATGTGGAGAATGAATTAAAATCCCTCAAGAGGCCTCTCAAGAAGGGAGAAGGATTCCTAAATAGGAAATCCCTTGTGCTAAGCAGCACAACAATTTCAGTTAAACAACTGAAGACAATAAATAGTCATGCAGACCAAATTCTATATTCAATAACATATCCTTCTATGGCTGCCTTGTCCTCCCTTTATACAAATGAAAGCCTCCTTGCCTTGGCCCCCACACATTAGGGTTTCCTCCACCAAATGATCTCTTCCCCTTTCACACTGCGCTGTCTTTCAAGGTGATCCACTCCCACTATGGCAGCGCTGTTGACTTGGTCAAACTTGACCTTGTCCTCATGCATTTGCCCCTTTTCACACTTGAGGGTGAAAAATAGAGCTACTTTGATGATCCATTTCACATTATCAGGGATTTTATTTCTACTCATGGGCCTCTTTACCCATTTATTCACCTCCTAGTTGATATAGGCAAAATTAATGTTCCAATTAGCTCTATGCTAAATTTGGGAACATTACATCTTTAGACCTTTCACAGACCCCATAGTCCAATGGTTTGAATTTCTCTTACTCTATCTATTCTTCTTGACAAGCAACACAACCAAACAAAACAAAACAAACAACCCTATCATTTTAACTAGCCTAAAACCAATACCCTAAATCAATCAAGTTACATCTTTTATACAAATATAGAGAGAGCCTTCTCTGAGTCCAGGAAGGCTAGGTACTAGGGCTCCAAAGTTGGTTTGATGTTACCCTTGTTCATTTGGTCTTGCCAATCTGAAAAATTATAGGGACCTAACATAATGGTGACTTCGCTGGGGATCTGAGTAAGTAACAACTTAAATATTCCTTAAGAACTCACAAATACCCTGTCAAACTTAGATAAATCAAGTGTTAGCCAAGAATGGTATCTCGTTGATTTTACATCATAACATAATGGAGACTCCACTGGGGAACACTCATTAAAAATTTTAGTGTTACATAAAGAACTCAGAAAACCCAAAAATATCTCAAGATTGGTATCCAATTGTTGATGGTGGACAACAAACAAATCCTCAAAATAGTTAGCATCATCCACCTGGTGACTCCACTGGTCTTCAGTAAACCTGTTGACTCCACTGATTCTCACAGACTCCCCTGGGAATGTATTAATCAATCCTAATAGTGTAAAACCTAGTCACATACTATGTGAATTCAGTATTCTTACAGATAGGTCTATTTTTCAAAGCTCTTATAAACTTTCAGCCTCTGTGTTGTGGGTTTGAAATTTGGCTTCACAAAGAATTAGCACCAGATCTCACCCTGACCCAAACCCTCCTACCATAGTTTATGACCGAGAAAGAATCTTATCAAAAAATTTTAGGACTGAAGATTCAACTATTTTTAGACCAATTCACAAAACAAGTTATGTCGCTGAAAACCTCACATCCTTGGAAGATACCCAATTTGACTTACACTATTGAAGAAACCTATTCAGAACTAAGTCTCAAAGTTGGATAGACTAGACAAACCTTGAGCCTACTAGTTTACAACAGAGTCCTAGTAGAGAAGCCTCTCCTTCCACTCCTCCTGATCATCAGCTTCTCCAACAATTTGACTCCTTTCGTTCCAAATCTGCTCAATATCAGCTAGCTGGTCCAAGTACATCTTCCACCCCCATTCATACATCCACTATGCAAACCACTCCATTTCATCCTCCACCTCCACTCATAAACCCTCATTTTATAAACCCACCTTGGGTTCCTTTACCTCAAATCATGGTAGCATGTTTTGCTCCATTGGTACTACCACAACCTTTACTACCTATGCCACGGGACTATCACTCTAGAATCCCTCACTTTAATAGAACTCACCCTACAACTTACCAAGAGCATGTAGACAAAATGAATGATGCTTTTGAATACCAAGAAATAGAGGATGAGACCATACAGATGAGAATTTTTGCCCAAATTTTAGGAGGAGAAGAAAATAAATAGTTCACAAGCTTAACCCCTAACAACATTCATGATCTCCCTTCCCTTCATTAAACGTTCCTAAAAAAGTGGGAAACTAAGAAAAACCCTCTTCAAATCTTATCAGAGTATGACAACCTTAAAAGAAATGTTGGAGAGAGTGTCCAAGACTACTGCAATAGGTTCAATAGTGTTTACAATGCACTCCCTCCTCACATGAAACCCCCACAAGGCCTATCCATAGTGAAGTTTCCAGATGGATTTGATCCCAACATGGCTTAACAATTAAGAGAAAGAGATCCCCTCACCTTAGAAGACATGCAAAGGGGAGCAGTAAGTGTAGAATCCAAACTAATTTCTAAAAGGGCTAGGATGAGAACAGAAAAGAGGGTTACATACAAAGAAGAAACTATGGCCTCCACATCTGATGCTAAAATTGAAAATCTAGTTAGGGTAATGGAAATTATGATGGAGAGAATTAACTTGAATGAAAGGGCACCCCCTAGGGAAAACTAAACAAATCCTCAAAACAGAAATAGAAATCAAAACTTCAGAAGAGATTCTCCTCAAATAAGACAAAGAGAAAATGACCAGCAAATCAGACCTCCTTTCAAAGAAAACTATGTAGATAAAGAGGAGAGAGAGATTGAAGAGCCAGAAGAAAACCATGTAAATCTAATAGGCTCTGATAGTGAGGATGTTGTTTTTCTCACAGAAGAAGAACAAGGTTTGTTTTCCTCAAACCAAGCTGAGAGGACATATGAGGATTCTAAAGAATACAAACTAGGGTTTGAAAATGCTATCATGGAGGTTCATAGGCAGTATGACCTTAGAAGTAGGAAAACCCAAGATACCCCGAAGAGGAACAATCCAAAAATTTCTGCTAGGAAGACCCCTAAAAACATTCCTAAAAAGACAGCAGAAAATACCAACATAATGGCTAAGAATCCCAATCAAAGTAAAAAACAAAATCAGCCAACATGATGGTGACCAAAGCTGCCCTAGTGCATCAACTAGTGGTGCTAAAAAATTGCTTTAACTGAGATGCCAAATAAAACTCAGCAAGCTAAAGTTGCTAAAAAGACCATATATGATAAAACTGATCTAACTCTACCAAAAACATAGGCACCATTTAGTATTGAAAGTGAAATTTCCAAGATCAAAATAGCCATACCCCTTACTGAATTAGTGACTCAAGATGTATATAGATCTCAAGTTTTGAAGGATTTAAACATAGGAAATGAAACTGATACTCTAAATCTGACTGATGACAAGCCATAATTGTTGTTTGGACCAAAGGTAGAGGGAAATTTTCAAGAGGGAGTTGTGCCTCCATTCTATGTTAGTTCTAACATCCATGACAAAATCCTACACAATGCCATGCTAGATTCTGGTTCTTCACATAACCTCATGCCAAAGGTAGTGATGGAAATATTAGGCCTTGAAATAACCAAACCATGCAAATACTTGTACTCTTTTGATTCAAGTAGATTTAAATGTCTCGGTCTAATCAAAGATCTGTGTGTCAATCTGGCACAAATACCAGCCAAGAGCCTTGCAATGGATATTGTAGTGGCTGACATTCCCCCGAAATATGGCATGCTCTTATCTAGATCATGGGGAGCCAAACTCCAAGGAACTCTCCAAATGGACATTACCTATGCAACCATTCCAGTCTTTAAACAAACAAGAAGATTGTACAGAGAATCTTACATGAAACACATGGTAAGCAACCAAGATAAGCCAAATAACACCCCTCTCTATTCTATCCATTCAGACCTTGACTCATTTATCTTGTAAAATGAAGATGACATTAATGAACAAGTAAATGAAAAAGATGAAGAACAAGACCTATCATAACAATCAAACCAAACACAAAATGAAGAACATGACAACCAAAACCCTAGCAACCATGAACAACAACATAATGGCGAATCTGAACTTGAAACTCTTTGGAACATGAGCTTTGATGGCTCCTGTGGCAAAGCTGGTTCAGGAGAAAGTGTTTGGATACACAACACCAATGAAGTTCACTCCTACAAATTGGATTTTAAATGTACAAACAATATTGCAGAATATGAAGCTCGTCTCCTAGGTTTACACTTGCTGAAAAATATAGGAGCTAAGAAGATTTCTGTTCAAGGAGTTTCTGAGCTTATTTTTAGGAAAATCAAAGGAGAATATTCAACCAAAATTCTAGGCTAAGAGAATATAGAAATGCTGCATTATAACTCCTAATTTTTTTTGAAAAATATGAACTTACCTCTGTCCCAAGAATTCAAAATAGCCTTGCGAATGAACTAGCCTTTGCTGCCAGCACTTGCCAACTACCTCATGCCAATGAACAATACACGGTAAAGGTCAAAAGCAAACCAACATTCCTTGATAACACAAATTATTGGCAAGTTTTTGAAGGTGACAAACACATTGAATACTTCCTACAATCCAAAAATGAATTTGAAATGCCAAAAATAGACTCAGATCCTCAAGAGGACTGCCTTGATGAGGAACAAACACACAAAACAGAGCCACATTATGTTGCTGATATAAATCTGCTAGAACACCCTCATAAGACAAAATTGTGTGAGGATACAGATCAAAAGGACCTTGAAGTATTTTAGTGAAAAGAAAACCTATTACCAAGAGGACTTGCCCCCCTAGAAGAACTGTTTGATTTCAATGATGTTTCTAGGAAGCCAAAAATGGAATCCACCAAAACAGATATAGAAGAATGCAACATAGGCAGTGAAGAAGAACCCAAAATGATAAAGCTTTCCAAAACACTACCAGCCCTCATAAAAAATAAATGCATTGAGCTTATTAAATAATTTAAGGATGTGTTTGCATGGGGCTATGAGGACTTGAAATCCTATGATACAAACATCATTCAACATAAGATTCCTCTCAAGGAAAACAAGAAACCCTTTAAGCAGAAATTGTGTAGGATAAACCCTTTCCTAGTACCTCTCGTTGAGAAAGAAATAAAAAAGATGTATGATGCTGGAATAATAGTCCCACTCATGTACTCAGAATGGGTCTCAAACCTTGTGACAGTGAGGAAGAAAATAGGGGAAATTAGGCTATGCATGGACTTCAGAAATTTAAACAAGGCCTCCTTGAAAGACAACTACCCTTTACATAAGATGGATCATATACTGTAAAGGGTGGTAGGCTCTAAAAGAATATCATTGCTTGATGTTTTTTCAGGGTATAATCAGATGCTAATACACCCAAATGATCAACACAAAACTGCCTTCACTACACCTTGGGGCACTTTCATGTATCTCAAAATTCCTTTTGGGTCAATGAATGCGGGGGCCACTTTTCAAAGAGCCATGGACATTTCTTTTTCTGATGAAATAGGTTACTTCATTGTGATATACCTTGATGACATTACTGTTTACTCAAAAACTGATTAAGAACACCTAGATCACTTAAGAAAAGTCTTTGAAAAGTGTAGAAGGTATGGTTTATCTTTGAATCCAAAGAAAACTCTCTTTGGTCTTCAAGAAGGAAAACTTCTAGGCCACATCATATCTTAAGAAGGGATTATGATAGACCCAAAAAGGATTGAGGGTATATTGCAGATCATTCAGCCTAGGAACATCAAAAAGCTACAATCCTTTATTGGAAATATCAACTTATTAAGAAGGTTCATACCAAACCTTGCAGAACTCCTAAGAAACATTATAAACATGTTGAAAAGAGAAATAGGAGTCAAATGGACCACAGAAGAAAAACAATCCTTTGAACTGGTAAAACAAGCACTTACCCAAACATCAGTTCTAATTAGCCCTGACTTTACCAAGGACTTCTTGATCTTCTCATTTGCATCAAAACACACAATTGTTGCAGTATTGCTGCAAAAGAACATAATGGGACAAGAACAACCCATAGATTTCTTCATCAAGGCACTAAGAGATACAGCTCTGAAATATAACATCATGGAAAAACAAGATTTTTCCTTGATCAAAGCATTAAAATATTTCAAAGTTTACATTTTGCATTCACATGTCATTCCTTTTGTTCTTCATACAGTTGTTAAGGACATACTAACTCAGGATCCTGATGGAAAAAGAGCTAAGTGGATTTATGTCATCTTAGAGTATGATCTAAAGATCAAGCCCACCAAGCTAATCAAAGAGAAAGGATTGGCCAAACTGATGGCTGAAGCAAACTTTCAACCGCTGGACATAAACATGATACATTCCTTGGATGAAAAAGAGGAACTGGCGACTCCACCCATTGAATAATCATTTCTGAAATCACTTTGGTATGCTGATATATTATATGTGCTTTTTAATCTAAATGCTCCTGCTAGTTTTTCGAAAACAAAGGCTAGATTCTTGAAACTAAAGGCTGTAAATTTATGCATTCTAGATAAAGATTTATATTGGAAAAATTTGGTTGGTATCTTGCTTAAATGTTTACTTGAAGAAAATGCAGATAAAATCATGCATGATTTTTAGGAAGGAGAATGTGGAGGTCATCTATATTGGAAAACCGCTTCCATCAAAATCCTTAGAGTTGGTTTCTATTGGCCCACTCTTTTCCCCGATATCCACAAGCTAGTAGTGACTTGCCATAAATCCCAAATCTTTGAAGGAAAGAGAAAACTACTTCCTTTTCCTTTGCACCCTATCAGTGTTGAAACTCCTTTTCAACAGTGGGGTTTATATTTCATTGGAGAAATCCACCCTGCCTCCTCTGCCCAACACAAATGGATCCTCACTGCAACTGACTATTTTACCAAATGGATAGAAGCCATCCCTTCAAGGACTAACGCTAACTCAGTAATCATCAAATTCCTTGAAAATCACATTTTGTCTAGATTTGGCTGTCCTAGAAATATTATTACTGACAATGTTGCTGCATTTAAATCCAAGAGAATGGTGGAATTTTGCCACAAATATCACATTACATTAGGGAATTCTACAGCTTATTACCCTCAAGGTAATGGGTTGGTTGAGTCCTCTAACAAAATTTTGGTAAATATCATCAAGAAGTTGCTGGAAGAGAACAAAAAGTCATGACATAGCAAACTAGTGCATGCACTATGGGCAGACATATTAACAAACAAAAAATCAATCAATATGTCTCCCTATAAACTAGTGTATGGCATGGATGTAGTGTTTCCAACATCCTTGGGAGTCCCAGTGATGAGGCTTATACAAGAGATACAATTAGAGGAGAATGATATACAAAGGAGGCTGAACCAAACCATTCAGTTGCAACAATCAAGAGAAGAAGTATACAATAGAACACAATCAGTACAAGAGAATATCAAGAAAATCTTTGATAAGAGGAATAAAGCCAATGATTTCTAGATTGGAGACAAAGTTCTGAAGTGGGATTCAAGAAGAGAGGACAAAGGCAAGCATGGGAAATTTGAAAATCTATGGAAAGGTCCATACATCATCCATTCAGCAAGAGGTAACAATGCATTCTTCCTACAAGAAATGGATGGAACAAAGTTATTTGGAGGTCCTGTCAATGGCGGGATGCTCAAGCACTATTTTTGTTGAGATTCCTAGTTTGAAGCTTTATTCATTGTACATAACATTTCTCAAGTAAGAGATCAGAAAAATGAAACACAAAAACAAAGAAAATAAGAAAAGAGGGCAGGTAAAAAGAAGAGGTAAAGCCCATTACTAATAAGAATGTCTCTGAAAGTGTGCAAGTCCAAATGCCACTACTTTTGAGAAAGGAAAGTCTTGTTCAATCATAGAGCCTAACCATGATTGAATATGTTTTAAATTTCTGCTGGTAGGTTAGAAAATGAAGGTTTGCCAAATAGTTTAAACTTGGCTTATCAGTAGACTAGGTTAGGAAAAGATATTGGTTCCCAAAGTTCAAATATGAACAAAATAAAAGAGAGGGATGAGTAACAAGTTTTGAATTATAGCTCTCAAGTTTCTAGTTTTACTTGTGAAAAAATAAAATGCGTGTGTAGCTTGTCCAAAATGCCACAGCTCATGACAAATCAAACTGCTTAACCTTGATTTGGTCATGTTTTAAATTTCATGTTAGTAGATTAGGTAGAGAATAAAAGAGCTCATCAGTCTAATCTGAGCTTTTGTATGATATAAGGGTAGAAGTAGATAGGTTGTGCTTTCAAAAGAAAAGATGATGTTCAGGGTTTGCCAATCCAAAAGCACCCAAATGAAGAGAAAATGTTAGGAAAAGTATGATGGGTAGGTAGATTTGATGTTGAAGCAATCATGTTTTTTTAGATGTTAAAAGATCACAGCTTCCAAGAACAACAACCAATCATCAATTAAAAAAGAAGAGGAAATTAGCAAGCATGTGGGGCATTCCATCTGCAAAAATCAGAGATCTGAGGTTCTTTACACCTCCTGAAAGGAGCTGCCCTCCCTAAGTGGAGCCACTATTAGTCATCAATATTTTTCACTATCTTTAGATGACTATAGGATGGTTATAAATTTCTGAAAACAATATTCATTGAATATCTTGAGTTTCATAAATCTCACTGCCTTCATTATCCTCATAAACCTATTTTTTCTATTTATCAAGTTTGCCATCTCAAAGTCACCCTGTTGCTCCTAAAATACTCATTAAGGGCTTATACCTTTCATTTTCATCTTTATTTCCTACCTGAGACCTCATTGCCCTATTTTTCCCTGTTAATAAACTCCACCCTCCCTCTAGGGTTTCTTGTTGCCAACTCATTCCCATGTCCCTTTGGGCATAAAAACCTATAACAATACTCTGTTTTCACTTGAAAAATATCCAAGCCAAATTTCAGTCAAAATTAGGTCAAAGGACACCCCCATTAGGTCATTAGGGTTTTTTACATTTTTTAAGGTTATCCTTGGATGTTTCAGGCACTGCTTTTCCTTTGCTAGAATCTGGCTCAGATGTAATAGAATGTCAAGACATGGTTATTCAAGAAGGAACTAAAGGTTTCCAAAGAGAATTATCTCCTCAATTCAAATTCTACAAGTGAGAAAATTAGACAAAGTTTGGCACTTCTGCAGGAGTGTTGAAAGATTTATCAGCAGAAGGTACTGATGAGGTAGACTGTCTACTCCTGAATGAAAACAACTTACAACAAGGGAAAGAGGAAACACTTGGCCTTCTATATGACTAGGGTTATGAATTGGTTAGTCCATGTGAGTGCCTAAGCAGTGATCACTTGCAGAAAATCATATGGAGGAAGCACACAAGGCAAAACATAAAGAAATTCTATCATAAAATATTGATTGAATATGGAAAAAGGTGAGGTGAACTGGACAGAAATGAATGAACTTGAAAAGACTATAGAGAACTTATAAGACAACACTGATGATTGCTGTAAAGAGCTCAAGACACCTAAGGTTTTGAAAAAGATGGCCAGAGAAGGTGAAAAGATGAGTTGAAATTAATGGTGGAAACTACAGAATATTTCGAAGATGGTGCTCTGTGATTAAATCCCAAACTTATCAAAATAAACTTGTCATGCCTCAAGGAGCAAAAGAAAATTCAACTTCATGAATTCAGAAACCTGCATGGCAAAAAGGTGTCAAAGAGCATCAATGACAAAGGAAAAGGACTTAAAACATTAGAAAGTGGGTTTTCAAAGTTAAATTAAATCCATGAGCCTATAAAAGCCCATTTCACACTTCAAGAGAACGATTTTTACCCTTCAAAAGATCAAGAGCATTCATAGGAGAATAATTTGTGAGTTTTATGAGCGAATTTGGGAAAATTTGCATGGCACTGCGCATTTGTCTTGGCGTTGCACGCCTGGGAGTTGGCGCTGCGTGCATGGCCATTTTCCTCCATATAAATTCTGTAGGCGTTGCACGCCTTAGAGTTGGCATTGCGCCCTTGCCAGAGTGTTGTGCTCTTTCCCGATAGGACCCTGTGAAGAAATCTTTGGCGCTACGCGCTCAGACCTTGGCACTGCGCGATTGGACAGAATGGGTTTCTAAGCCTTCCAACTGCCCAAATCACTCCAAATCGCCTTCAAAATCTTGCCACAGTCATCCAAGAAATCTTAAAGTGGTAAGTACATAACATGAGCCATATTTTTAAAGCTATTTGATGATTCTTAATTGAATGGAATGAAACCCTAATCAAACCCTAAGTTTTGATCTTGAAATCACTATTTCATCCCTAATTCATCCTCCTTGAAGAAAATCAGTCATAAATAGGGGTCATTACATTGCCTGAAGGTTGCCATTCATCTTTCTTGTCACAAAATCCATTCCCTTCATTCTCACTCATTCCCTTCATTTGCAAAAAATTCCATTTCATACCCTCCCTTCATCTCATTTCACATCAGCCCTATGGTTTCCAAAACAGAATTTAAAATGTCTAAGGGTGAAGATAGTGGTGGTGAGGCATGAATGCCAAGGAGGCATGATCACAAGGGAGAGAAGATAAATATATTTGAACCCCTCAATACAAAGGAACTCATGGCATCTCCTCTTACCGTTTCATGCTTCAAGCTTGTAGGTTGCTTTGAATTTTGTGAAAGAATACAGCAAGTCCAAAAACACCCGGAGCTAACAAGATTATTCATTATCAATTTTCATGAAGAAAAAGTTAGTCTTGCCAGGGTCATCTTTGAGATGTCCACTGATGCCATTGCTGCTGCTATAGGGATACCAAGTGTGGGAGAAAAGTGGCTCAAGCAATAAAACCTAGACATGAGTTACTTTGAACCATACCTAAAACCTGGGTATAAAGATCACCACAAGTCCATCTTCCCTTTTTCTCATCTTCTTGATAGATATGCACCTATGATGAGGATAATAATGAAGTATTTCACATGTGAGGGAAGGTCTTCCCGCCTCTACTCATACCACATTCAGCTTCTTATGCATTTCACTAGGGTTAGGATGTTTCATATACCATATTATCTTTTCCGTAGCATTGACAAAATGGCCAAAATTGTGCAAAAAAGAGATTACCCTCTGAAAATGCAGAGCCTATTCCATCATTCACTTATCAAGATGGTGGTTATGCGCTAGCTCCAGCAGAATAACATTACATGGGATACCTTCATTTCCCATGAGGTTTTCACTACTCCACATGGCCATCATCAGCAAAAAATTCCTTCATCTTCTCATCCTCCCATATCCACTTCTCCATCACTTCCTGCTGTTCATACATCTCCACCCACTCACATTCCTTCACCTCATGATTATCCTTCCTCATCACCTTTCCACAAACCTTCACCCTCATCTCATGAAACCGAAGCATCCAGTAGTGAAAGAAACAGTGAGATAGATGACACTGAGATGATTGACATTGAAACTTTTCCTTTGACATAATGGAGGGGCTACAGGAATGTCTGTGTTGCACTTGAGGTGCAAGGGGCCATGACTTCTTCCCCAGAAAATCATCTTGATAAGGATAAGGAAAAGGTTGTAGAGCAGGTCATTGTTGAAAAGGAGGATGAACATGAAATTGGACAAGAGTTTCAACTTATTGACCTTGAGGATGAGGATGAGGAGAGGATCACCAATATTATGATCAAGAGAAAGGATGCCAAGATTAGTGAGCTACAAGCTAATCTTGGTAGGGAAAAGAATGTGATCAACTATCTTGAGTTAGAAAACCAACAGTTAGAGACAAAGCAGGCCATCAGTGAGGTCATGACAATCAGAGCTGGGAAGGAGGCCAGAAAGGCCAAGGCTATGCTAGATGAGACCTTGGGCACTTTTGATGACAGTGAAGATGAGGAAGAACAACTTCCTAGGAAGAGGCCAAGGACAATTGGATTGAATAAGGCTTTAGCTTGAGAAAGGCAAAGAGCACAGAATTGGCAAAGCAGCTCACTCCAAGTGAGCTGCTTGCCATGGAAATCAGCTATGATACAGAATATTGGATTGAGAGGGAAAATTTTCACCTAGAGGGTCAGCTAGAGAAGGCCAAGAGAGACATTGACATGCAGATAAAGATGGCAAGACCTTATGCCATGGGGAAAGGGATTGCAAGGGCCAAACTCAAACGAGCCCATGAGAAGATTCAAAGTTTGATCGAGGCAAAGGAGAAGGAAAATATTTATATCCTTGTTGATGTGTCCCTCCAAGCCTCCCAACCATGATCATCAAAGCAAAATCCAATTTTGGCACATTTTTGCATAATTTTAATTTTTGACAATTTGGCTTGTAGAAAATTGGGCCAAACGCGTAGCGCCACTGGCGTTGCGCTCTTTTTTGGGAAAATCAAATGAAAAATGGTTTGCATTTTCATGTTCCTCATGTCAAGGAAATCATACTGAGAGAATTTTAGATCATTTGGAGCAAAACAGTTCCCTCAAAATGGCCAAAAAATACCTAAAAATCACCTTTCTGCCCTCTTTTTAGCACTGGCGCTGCGCGTTTAGCAGTCTTGGGAGAAGTGATTTTGACCAGGAAAATGGGCACCATTTTGCAAACTAAATTCAGATCTGGAAATTAGACAAGACAGGATTTCCAATGAGCTATCATGGAGCTTATTTGGACACCAAGAAGGCCTCCAAAGTTCAGCTACAAAACAGGCAATTGTCCCAGTCTTTGCGCTGCGTGCTTGGCCTTGCGTTGCACCCCTGTACCTTGGAGCCGCACCCTTACCAGGAGTTATTGCAAAAGATATTTTGGAGCCTTAAAGTCAAACTTTTTTAGAATTAGCTCGAATAGTTATGTTAGAAGTTACTTTTTCCATAAATGAGTTTTGGATTTTTGCCTTGGGCCTTACATGGTCTCAAAGGTCAAAGTCCCTTAAATGTGTAATGAATGACATTTGAAACCATAGTTAGGGTTTATCTCCTCACTTGGCAGATAAATACTGCATGGAGGCTTCATAATTTTGTTGGTTGATTGTTGAGCTCAATATCATATAGATTTCGAGTTGTGAAGAAGTTGGCTTTGGATTTTTCTGATTGTCTTGGACTAAACATCAATGGAGCAAGCATATTCATAGGATTCATGAACTTTTTTAAATGGTGATTTTGTTCTGATCTTGTATATGTTTCCTTATGTTTTCCATATTTTTTCATCTTTTCTCTTGCAATAGAGCATAAAATTTAGTTTAAGATATGCTGCTAGAGGCACCTTAAGTCTGTCTGCCCTATATTGTTCAAATGTTTTCCTTTGCTAGGTCTGTTTGGAGAATTATTAGTTGATATTTGGTTCCAATTAGCTTGTTGTCTTAAAAATTATTTAATATATTCAAGCCAAAGAAGTTTATGGTATGCCCTGTCCTTTAGTGTAGCTAGAAACATTGTTTTTTAGGCTTTTCTTTGAATTTTTCTTATTAGGATTTAGGCTAAAGAAGTTTATGGTTTAACCTATCCTTTAGTCTATCTTGAAATAGTTACTTTGAAGGTATTTATAGTTTGATTAAGGAATTTAGGAGTTCCTTACTCTTTTATCATTACTAATGTGTTATCTTGAATGTTTTCTTTCTCTGAAAGTGAATAGCTAGAGAATTTAGGAGTTCCCTGCTCTCTAGGGTTTGTTGGATTGTTGTCTCAAAGTTTACTTGATAAAGCTAGGCCAAAGAAGTTTATGGTGTGCCCTGTCCTTTGGTTCTTTCTTAAGCATAGTGATCTTAAAAGACTCTTCTTGTTATAGTATATGTTAAAGGATTCTTAATTGCCCTTTAAACCTACTAAACTCACAATTTAATGTTCATTTCACACCCACCTAAGCTATTAAGATCCATTTGGCTTTGTTAACTTTCCCTATGAAACACCCTTGATTTGTTTTTGTACTCTTCAGACCTTTCACATACCCCATAGCCCAATGGTTTTAATTTCTCTTACTCTATATGTTCTTCTTGACAAGCAACCCAACCAAACAAAACAAAACAAACAACCCTATCATTTTAACTACCCTAAAATCAATACCCTAAATCAATCAGGTTACATATTTTATACAAATATAGAGAGAGCCCTCTCTGAGAAAAGGAAGGCTAGGTCCTAGGGCTCCAAAGTTGATTTGATGTTACCCTTGTTCATTTGGTCTTGCCAATTTGACAAATTACACAAACCTAACATAATGGCTGAAAATTTTTAATGGGTAAATCTAATGGAAATTGGTGATCGATATGAAAAAGTGATAGCGAAAAATGTCCTTATTAACTTGACTTAATCATAAAAATGTCTGTATTGACTTGACTTGAGTACACATATGGATCAATAAATTGGTTGAAAATTTCTTCAGTACAGAGATAATTGTAGTATTATCAAATTGTATTAAATCTTTTGGAAAAGTGAAAAAAGAACATGTCCGCTGTGACTGACTTGAATTGAGTCTATGAAAATCTTAGTACTATCAGATTGTGCTGCACTATCCTTCAAATCGTGAGTTTTGGGTAATGAATTTTGACTTTAATGAAGTGTAATGATGTACCTATTGACTTGAATTTAGTGGCCAACTAAGGAAGCTTCACGAGTATTGCCTTCAATTGAATTGCCCAATAACTCCGACGGAAATTTCAGTGAAATATCTATATTACCTAAATCTGGCATCCTGACCTTCAAATATTGTGGTATTGAATTGAATTTATTGTTTCATATGGTAACGCCAAAGAAATTGAAATTTGGAAAACATTTTGAAGAAATTGAAATTTGGAAAACATTCTGTGATAAAGTAAGAATATAGCCTCACTTACAAACATGTTTGAATTTGGTCGGAAAATTGTCTATTGTCACCAGGAAATTAAACCATATAACCATCAAATAAGGCTATCCCACCACTATACACATCATCCAAAAATGTGAAAATCGGTCAAACATTAAATAATGTGGTCAAAAATATCACAAGGATGTTTGGTTAGGGATGTAATAATGTAATATCTAGTAAAATTGTGATTTCATATTGTTTAAAATGTATTTTTGAATGTATAAATGGATAAAAACTTAAACTTATCATTCTTAAAAACTTTTGACAAATTTGACAAAGAAAAATTGTTTACAAAAAAATCATTGCATGAATTAATAGACTACCCATTTTAACACACACATAAGAAATTATAATAAAGTGAAATATATAGTGTTAAATTTAGAATAAAGATTTATAATACAAGCCATTTTGGTTAAAAAACCAAATGAAACTTTAATACAAATGAGTTTTTAGCTAAATAATTAGTTTATATTATCTTAGAAATTTATAAAAAACTTTGTTAGAGTGGTGACGCTAAGGGATGGGACATTTCTCTGATTAACTAATGTCAAAAGGTACCTTTTGTGGAATTTTCATTGCCTAAGTATGCTGCTGATATTATTATGGGTTTTTTCTTGCTTGGGCTTCATTGAAAGTATGTTGAAGTAATATTTAGTGACAAGTCAATATATAACATTTGTCCACAACAAGATGATGATATAGGTTAAGTATCTCCCAAAATAAGAGATTTGGACATATTTTGTTTCTTATATGCCACAAAGCCTTGGAGTGAGTTAGGAGAACCCTTGAAAAGGAAAGAAGAACAAACTTCTAATCTCATAGCATGGAAATATTTGAAGATAAAGTGGTTTGTTGTCTCCTTATTTAGGGACTATGGATTACAGTTGTAGTGACCTAAAGCATATGGTGATATCTCTAACAATGGAGCAAGTGGGAACAAACTTTGATCTATATAATTGTGAATCTCTCATTGCAAGACAACTAGAGTTTTGTGTTTCCAATAGGTGTAATGAACCAATCACTAAAAATAATATATATATATATATATATATATATATATATATATATATATATATATATATATATATATATAGTAGCACTAATACATATTCAATGAGAGTGGAATTATAGGTATAACCCATCTGCACAAAAGATAAAATTTGAAAATATCTTCTTGAATACCTCTATTTACCTCCATTTTGGAGATCTCTAATGCATCCCTCAAGAAGTTGTGTGGACATAACTTGTGAATATCAACATTGACTAGATGGAACAATAAAAAGGTTCTATGCATAGAAGACTTGGGTACTTGAGATGTCCATCTAAAGGGGTTTCTATTAGCTTAAACATGTGAATTATCATCACAACTAAGAAGATGATTAAAGAAACTAGCATGCCCAAGAAGAACTCTAAAAAAATGATGGCACAAGGAACTAAAATTTGGTAAATGTGTTTGGAGAGCATTGAAATAAGGACTCTCTCTATCAAACAACAATTTACAACTTGAATAATAACATCCCAAATATCATCCTGTTAACAAAGGTAGTTATGACCAATGAGTGAAAGGGACATATCTTTTCCCACATCTCTTAAAACTAATGTTGTGAACACTATTTTTCAACTGGAGTAATCATTATGTAACCTTAAAATAAACGAGACTCTATTGTTGACGTGAGATTCAAGCATGGTGCAAAAAGAGTACTAAATATTTGTGAGATAAGACCATCTCCACCCACCCACCACTATAGGTGAGAATAATTTTCCTCTATCTTTAAGGTGTTGAGAGACATACCTATTATTTTTCCCAAGTTCCCTTTAAGACCATGGGAGTTGTAAGAATGTCTCAGTATGTCTAGTTGATTTAGATGCTTTGATTAAGTGCGACATCTAAATAATGTCGTCTACAAAAAGGAGGACGGAAATATACATTCAAGAAGAAAAGTAACCATATGTACTTCTCAATGCGTTAGTAATGAAATACTCTAGTTCACTCAAGAAATAAAAAAGTCTTGAACTCCTATACTACTTTGGAACCCCTATATATCACAAGTGCTTATATGTACTTGACCATTGATGGACTCTTAAAATGTCATATCTGGGTAAATTTCCTATTATTGAAGACCAAGAAGCTTGAGCCTTCCATCAGTACATGTTGAGGTATTGTGTCAAATGTCTTGCTAAACTATACAAAGTATAAATACACTCTACCCTTGTTATCCTTAACCTTCTTGATGTAAGAAATTAAAATGAAGAATCTTAGGAAAAATTTTAAGTATCAATACCTATATTAAATTATAGAAACCTTCGAAAATCTTAGTAATCCCTGAAATGACAAACATACTATGTTTGTAGATAAAATAACTTTCGGATTAATCACATCATTAGGATTAGGTCGACGTTTCGAACCAACTAATGTGGTTCATCCTCAAGACAGGTGGAGAGAGACTGATCGATCTCGAAGAATAAATAGTGGAGATGCATCATTGCCTGATCAGTCTCTCTCCACTTGTCCTGAGGATGAACCACATTAGTTGGTTCGAAACGTCAACCTAATCCTAACGATGTGATTAATCTGAAAGTTCTTTTATCTACATTATGGATCACAAAAGTCTTAGATGTAATACTATGTTTGGTGATATTTTTGTAAAAAAAATAAAATTTCTAATGATTTTATAATGTTTTGTAGAAAATTTTGGCCATTTTTAAAGTTAAATACTTTTCTTCTATGGAATTTGGACTAAATTTTTTAGGAAAAAGTTAAATTTGACAAATCATTTTCTGAGTAAAAAAACATGCAAATTTAGCTTATGGGAAAAATTCAACCACTAAAAGTTTACATAGTAAAGATGTTGGTGCATTCATTTCTTTGGAAACTTGTTTTTCTTTTAACTTTTAATCCCTTGTTCTCTACCCATGTTCAAATATATATGCCTAAATTTGTGGATATTATCTTCATCAAAGGTAATATAATCATAATTGTGAAAAATATTAATTTTTACATTCTAGAGAAAGGTAATTGGAATTGTGAGTTTAAATAGAGAAAGGTAATTGGAATGGTGAGTTTAAATATAATAAGTTTTGGTAATTAGTTTATTTATCTCAATTTAATTGTTAATGAATTAATGTGCTTTATTTTATTTTTTATTTTTATTACATAAAATTACAAGGTAAATGATGCAAAATTTCAACTTGAAAATAATTAGTTTTTAATATAATATTTTCTTTAGAAAAAAACAAATGCTACAATTATCTTCTATAACTAGCATACCCAAAAACTGGAGGAAGAATGTGTTGTGTAAAGAAAATAGGAGTTTGTTTTGAAATAAAGCGATATACACGTTTTCAAATTCATATATTTTTGACATATTTTAATAAACATGTTTGACTTAGTTTTAGGAGAATATGATGAATTCACGGTGTCTCAATAATTTATGTTCATTATTTTGATTAAAGTTATGTGCACTAAAATTCATCATATATTGGTTTACATATTGGATTAATCCTATGATCTCATACCAAAGAGAGGCTCAACACTTACATAAATTCTCCATATTGAAAACTCCAAGAACACATAAATAGGGGTATAAGCCAGGGATCATGTCACCTTCATTCATGAGGGTGATTAGGGTTGGATACCATCCCATGAAATTTTCCACTTAATCCATGAGTTTTTTGAATTCCTAAATCTTAATTATATTTTGGATTAGAATTGGATAGAGGAGGAAAGAATAAATATCTAGGATCAACTACACTAAGTGGGTGAGTAGACTAGGTATACAACTCCCTCATAATCAGGGATACTATTTATGAATTTATTTAAAATTCCTTCATATGGATAATTAGTGTTTATATGATTAAGAGCGGAGGAGTTACAGTCCCAAATCTTGTTATTCTAATGTTATGAAGTATCTCAAATGTCCCTAAGATAGAACAAAAATATATCACTTATGTAAGTTTTGCATATTGTTGAATAAAGAGATGAGTTCATTTTTCTTTTATAAACTATTTCATAGGGTTCTAGAACTCCCTTAGGTAGGGCACACAGAATTACTAATCATGAGAACTCTTCTTTTTCCATGTTCATTATTGTTAGATAAGTTCATTGCATACCTTTAACTTATTATTTGTATCCTTGGTAATTCAATGTTATTAGTATTTATATTCAGATAATATTTTCAGTATGATGAGGTTCATGTTTTTTTCATTCTTTTTGAAATACTAAACCTAAATTCTTCTATTTCATAATATTCACAAAATTTTACAAAAATATTATAAAGTTTGTGAGGAGGCTTGCAACTTGGGAAGTTAGGAACTCTTCTATCCTTAAAGTCTTGTGTCTAGTTATTGCTTAGGAATTGTTGTTCATAATAATCATAATAAAAATATAAAGCAGAGGATCTATATCATGGAAGTTAGATTATTTCAGTTGCAAAATACATAGACATATAACTAAACAATAGATGACAGAGGACATCCCTCGAAAGTAATTTTCATTGTTTCCTCCTCTTGTCTCTATCCCTCTAACTAATGCATGAAATCATATATTATTTGAGGAACTTCCAATATGAAAATGGGGTTTTCATGGGCACCCCTACCCCTGACGTGACTCCTCTACTTCCTTTATTTTACTAGCTTCCCCGACAACTTTTTTTAATCAAAATTCCAATATGGAAAAACCATTTAACAAAGCCTTGGAATTTACCTTCAAATATACATAGATGATTTTTTAGGTTTGTAATTTACTGGAAATCCAAATCAATTTTTTGAGCCGCCATTGACTTCATAACCATATAAATCTCTATTAGATGAAATAACTTCATCTCTCTATTTCTTGAATTCCCTAGGTCATGCATCCATCCTTCCACTTGGGTTTTCACTTCCTCTCCTACTACTTTCCTCTACGATTGCATGAATTCCTCATCTCCTCTTTGACCACTTTTCCAACTATTGGGAATCCATGGTGGAATATGATTTTTAAATGGAGCATGTCCTAATTGGCCTTACTAATTATATGCGAGCCATAATCAACATGTTTCTTTGACTCTCAACTGATTAGGTTGTCTCTTATTCCAAAATTTGTTACTTCAAAGTGGAGCCATTAGATTCCCAATGTAGAGCTTGGTCACCCCATTCTAATTAATAAATACATCACCATAGCCAATTATGATATCCCCCATTTGATCTTGGTTACTTCTCGTCCCTTAGAGAGTGTAATTGGATTCTCACCTCTTTACGTTATTCACCTTGTAGAGCGTCATTATAGCTTATCGTTGCAAAAACAACTCATAAAAAGTAGCATTAACCCCTCCCCTCTTAGAACTCAACCACACTGTCTCCACAATATAGATTGAGTATGCATCATCCTCCTAGCTCTACATATGTCATGGTGCAAGGGAGGAAGTACATCGCCTTGTCCCATCCCCTATCCATTCCATGCTGCCATGAATTTGTAGCATATTCCCCTTTCTTAGATAACTACTAGCCCACATCACATCATTTAAAGTGGGGAGTAGTAATGCACCACCCCATACACATCCCTTGATGTCCTCATAATGGATTCATCTAGAATATTCTCCACCTGTTTCTCCTAGATGTTATCATCTCTCTGCTGAGACAATTAATTGTTCCTAAAGGATCAAGTAACCACTACACATTATATTTTCAACCCAAGGTCTCATCCATCTATTTCAAGGTTATCCACAAGGTATATGCACGAGATAATGTCGGTATCACTAAGCACTATTATCCTAATAGTAAATAGAACTACAATGATAAATGAATCAATGCATAACACAATTTAGAATTCCGCTATTGGATAAACCAAAAGATTCAAAGAATCAAGTCTTAAATACTTTCTATAGGAAACAACAAAGGAAAAGTATTAAATACTGAGTTGTTACCTAGGGAATAACATCTACAGAACAAAAGAAAAAACACTACAAAACCAAAAGAAAATTCTACAAAAAGCAACAAAAAGTCAGGAAATTCAATGATCCTATGATAATCTACGAGAAAAAAACAATGAAGTAACAACAATATGAAATGAATCATCTAAGGTAAATCCAACTTTGCAACAACCAACAATAATTTTTTTTTAAAGCAAAGCACACAATCTTATTATTAATTCAACTAATCAAACGATTTTAAATCAAAAGAGATCAAATAAAAAAGTAATTGAAGTCAAAGAATTAAATGTAGATTTAATAGTACAAATGAAGGCAATGTTCCTCCGAGGATTGGGCCCAAACCACTAGAATGGATTTTGATGATAAAAGGAATCAGTACAACAAAGTAACTTTGGATAACAAAATCTTTCTTTGAATTGCAGAATATTGATTACAATCAATGTCTTTGCAAGTTCATGACTTATGTCAAAAATATTATAGTTGAACTACCTCTCTCGAGGGTCAATTCCTAGTATTTATACTATGAATATAGAATATAAGGAAAATAAAACTATTTTTGATAAACAATAATTGTAAGAATTTGAAGATTCTCAGGATGCCCATTTTAAGTTACAAAAGTCTTCATATTTCTCGGATAACAAATTCCAGACCTTGTCCTTAACCAATTTTCTCCAAATAGGAATCAACTCCATCCATGTAGTCATTATTGGTTAGAACAACATCATACTATCAGATGTTCTATGACCATTCCAAGAAACAACAACATGTGCCATCTCATCGCTAGATCCCTATTCAAAATAAGGATCCAACTCTGAGTAAATTACGCTTTGGTGATCGAAACAGTTCATCAAAGAAATAGAATAATAGAAGTACATTAAACACTTATAGAATCTATATTACATAAATTATCATATCCTAAATGCAAGAAAGGATCAATAAAATAATATAGAAACTAAGAAATAGGCTAAGGAAATTATAAAAATTATGCGCACCAACATTACATCCCAACTGACCTTTTTGCATGACCTCATGCAAACAAATGATTAACATGCTAGGAAGTTAAGGAGTAAGCTTCATAAGATTCTTCTCCTTTATGTCTGAATCCATTCCTACTTCTAAGTTCCTAAAAGGCCACACTCTTAGCCATCTATGATAGATCATAGTCATATTTATAATAAGACTGAGGGCACCAGATCATGGGGCATCTATACCTGCACCCTATCCAATTGATACCTTTTTCCAGTACCATGTGAAGATAGCCTTGTACTCTTGACATGTAATACTAAAAAAAATGGAGGCCAAAGGTTTCTTTGTTTTTTACTTCATTATATGATGCCTTCCATATCACTTTGTCTCCATGAAGAGCCTCCTCTGATATATCCCAGGTATTACAATACTAAATGTAAGACATAATTATGAATTTGTGCAAGCGTAGAAGTAATAATAGGTTTTTCTATGAAAATATGATGACGAATTGATCCAAGTGGATATTGGTGGCCACCTGCCTATTCCACTTGGGGCCCCACCATTTTTTATTTCATTTTTTAAGTTTCCTTAATTATAGCATAGTTTACTATTTTTAGGAATTTTTTGGGTCTTGAACTTCTGGAGTCGTTTTGAGGGCCTAGACGACCTTTTTTCGGAAAACTGGGTGTAATAGGGATAATGGACCGATGTTTATCACACGAAAGTTGTATTTCTCGGATAGATATTTCTAACAAGGTATTTAGCGCATCAAATGGAAATTGTATGCCAAAGTTACGTCCCTGGGAAGTTGATGTACCAATTTACCCAAATGGGGCCATAGTTTTGGCGCTTCATCTCCTAGAGAGGTTTTTGGATGTTTAGGGTTTTCCATTGTTTCTCAATGATAAATATGACCCCGAGCCTCATTGTAACAAATTTTAGAGGCCTGTAGCCACTACATCTCTTCTCAGAGATAAGCTACCAATGCCCTAGCTAGTTTATTTCCATTCTGTCTGTAAACAAATTTCAGTTCTTTGATATTAATGAAATGATGTGTTATTTCCGCTGCATTTTTGTATTGATGGTTATGTGTATTTTATTGCCTTCCTACATAAATCTGAATCATTGGTATTAGAGCGGTCTTCTCTTTCTCAGTCCTTATTTGCATTTCCCTAACGAGGTTTGGGTATAAGTAGTTAGGGCTCGATTTGGTTGAACCTTTGCAAGATCAGCCTCACAAACCCTGACGACCGCCCATGGGGGACGAAAAAAAAGATGAGGGAGCAGGAGATCCTATCAAAATATTTCTCGACGAGGCCCTCTAAAAAAAAAGGAACGTGATTATGGATAACTTTTCCCAAATCCTTCAACGACTACCGACCGATGACGTATCTACATCCAGTAGCCAATCTCGAGGCACAAATCCTTTAAAGGTACAAGTAAACATTGACATTCCCATATTTGAGGGCCAAATAGATGCAAACACTGTAGATAGATGGTTGAGTCTATTAGAAGGATATTTCTTGATTCATGACTTTTCCGACCGGGAGAAGATTATTTTTTCACTCCTCAAAGCTACCCCCCATGTCAAGGACTGGTGGGAAACCTACTGTGAGAAAAAGGACGAGGGGGAACCCTCTCTATTCTCGGCCATACCCACTTTGAATTATTTCCGAGGCACCATAAAGGAACAATGTTATCCCGTGCAGAGCTACAAGGACAACTACATACAATGGTCTACGTTGCGGCAGCCAAGGGATCAATATGTGCATGAGTTGACGAATATGTTCTATACCATGCACATAAAGTTGGGTATCAAATATTCAAAGAAAATTTTTATGCTGAAGTACCATAGTTGTCTGAACATATACATTCAAGAGGAAATGGAGTTCCTCGACATTTTCTCGCTTGGTACGTTATACCGGTATGCTGCCAAAGTTGAGCAGAAATTCAAATAGAAGAAGCGAGACTTTGGATCTACGAATCAGAAGTAAGGGAACAGTTCCCCCAAACCACAGAACAAAGGAAAATTTCAAGGCATGGTTGAAGATAACCTACTGAAGTCGCAATAAAATAAAAACGTTGCAAAGCCGAAGGACAGAGGAAAGTGGTGTGAGTTCCGTAAGAGCTCCACTCACAACACAAGTGAGTGTTGGGCCAAGCAGTCACTGGTGGCCGAGATGAGGGCTTATGAATCAGATGCATGCTCTGACTCTGAATCAGAATTCAACAAGGGGAATGAAAAAGGGAAGCAAATTATTGATTCGGAGCCCAACGTCACCATTGCCACTCCGAAGATCCAGAAGGAGGAATGAGAAGATCCAGAGGAGGAGGAGCATCTATTCCACTCCCAGATGTGGGTAAAGGGTTCCCTGCTACAGTTCATTGTAAACAATGGGAGCCAAAAGAATATCATTTCAGCAGAGGTTGTGAAGCAGTTCAACTTTCCAAACACATCACACCCACAGTCGTACACCATCGGGTGGCTTCACCAAGGACAGGATCTATGTGTCAGCCAATAGTGTTGCCTTCCCTACAACATCAAGCCATTTATGGATGAGGTATTATGTGAGATTTCTCCTCTTGATGTTTGTGATATATTATTAGGCCAACCATACTTTTGGAAGTGACTTGTTTTGTATGAGTCTCAGCCTCACTCTGTTATTGTTACTTTGGGAAATAAGTTGTACAGGATACCAGAGGTGGCACCGCCTGCGGCTATCTCTTTGGTTACCTCAAAACAATGCAGTAAGATCATTTCCAAAATTGGGAAATTTATTTTCCTGATGATCTGTCACCAGGGCAAGAAGAATACTATGGCCACGACCTCCAGACAGGGCTCCTTCACACGGAAACAAAAAATGGACAAGGTCGTGGAGGAGTACGGGGACATCTTCACCTCACCCACAGGGGTGCCTCTGCACTGACAGGTCAAGCACCCCATCGATATGACCCCAGGTGCGTTGCTACCCAATGGAATGATCTATCAACGCTCTGTTCTAGAGAATGATGAAATCAAGAGGAAGATTTAGGAGCTGTTGCAGAAAGGTCAAATCCGGTCGGGTTCATTGACCTGTGGGAGACCGATCGTGTTGGTGCAGAAGAAGGATGGGACATGGAGACTCTGTATTGAATATCGGGTGCTGAACAAGATCATTTTCCAGAATAGGTACTTGATCCCAAAAATTGATGGCCTTCTGGATCAACTCAAAGGGGCGAAATATTTCCGCAATATCGACTTGAAGTCCCGGCATCATCGGGTGCCAATCGAACCCTCCGATGTGTGGAAGACTGCCTTCAAAGCCAAGGAGGGAATTTTCAAATGGTTGGTCATTCTTTTCGGGTTGACGAATTCTCCTGCAACCTTCATGATGCTGATGGACAACATCTTGCGACCATTCACCAACTCATTTGTAGTAGTGTACTTAGATGACATCCTGATCTTCAGCCACACTTAGGAAGAGCACATCCACCACATCCGATAGGTCCTCCAAACACTGTGACAACACAAGTAGTGTGCCAATTTGGAGAAGTGAACTTTTCTCATGACCCAGGTTCAGCATCTAGGATACATTATTGATTAACGAGGGGTGCATGTGAATCCAAGAAAGATCCAAGTAATTCGGGATTGGCCTTCCCCAACCACTCTAACAAAGCTTCACAACTTTCTGGGTCTTGGTAATTTCTACCATAGGTTCGTGTTAGGATTCTCTCATATCACTTGGCCCTTGAGTCAAGTCAGCAAGGGAGGAGCGAAAGAAAATTATCTTGGTCAGAATCTCAACATAAGGTGTCCGTAGAATTGAAACATTGCCTCTGCTCTGCCCCAGTGCTCACATTACAAGACTTGCAACAACCATTTGAGATCAAGACAGATGCCTCTAAATATGTTATTGGGGCATTTCTTACTCAACAGGGGCATCCAGTGGCATATCATAGTGAAACATTGTCCGACACAGTCCGCAAGTATCCCAATTATGACAAATAAATGTATTCCATTGTGCAGGCTTGCCGCCAATGGAAGCATTACATTTTGGGGAAGGAAACGATCATCCACATAGACCACTAATCTCTGCAGTTCATATAGCCACAAGGGAAGTTTTAGAACGATCGCCATCAAATTGGCCCACATATTTGCAACAATTTCATTTGAACATCAAGTATAAGAAGGGAAGCACCAATAATGTTGCATATTTCCCCATTCGACCACCGATCGTGGCGCTAACCACTGTTCTCAAATCTTGTGGGAATGAGACTTCTGATTGGCCGCTTCTCTACAAGAGCGATCCAGAATGCGGCCACACATACAAGAAACTCTTGGAAGATATGCAAGTTCCAAATTTTCACCTCTAGGATGCACTGTTATGTCACCTGGGACACCTTTGTGTTCCTTCAACCGAGCGTGCCAAGATGATTTTTGAAGCACACTACAGTCGAGTTGCTAAGAATTTCAGGGTCGAGAAAATAGTGGCAATACTGCAGAAATATTTCTATTGGCCGAACCTTCGATAGGATGTTGGGAAGTACATCAGATCTTGCACTGCTTGCACCATTTCCAAACCGACCATCAAGAAGCAAGGCCTCTATACCCCGATACCTACCCCTAGTCGACCTTGGGAATCCATATCCATGGATTACATATAGGGCCTTCCTTCTACTAAGCATGGAAATGACTATGTTTTCGTGGTCGTTGACAGATTCTAGAAGATGGACATTATGTTATCCTGAAAGAAGAATATAACAGTAGAAGCCACTGCTAAACTCTTCTTTGAACAAGTGTGGGTGCACTTTGGGATCCCACAGTGTATAATATCAGATCAGGATAGTAGGTTCCTCTGCACATTTTGGTCCATTCTCTGGTCAATGATGGACACCAAGCTCACCAAGTCCACATCTTTCCATCCCCAAACTGATGGCTAGAGAGAGGTCATCAACAGGATGATTGTACACATTCTGTGCATGTACAATTCAAAGCATCCACGCACATGGGATGAGAGCCTTCCCTATGTACAGCATAGTTATAACCGGGCTCTCCATAGCTCAACTGGCCACATCCCCTTTCAGGTGGGCATAGGGTTCCAGCCAATATGTCCCATTGACATATCCATTCCATTTTTGGCTACTCAGGCCCATTCGACTCATTTCCAGTTTGAAGTTGACAAAGAGAACAAATTCATTGAGAACATTCAACACATCCTCCAAAATTTTCATGACATATTGGACAAAGCCCATGCTAAGTACAAGAAACGACATGATCAACATCGGGTGCCACACAACTTCCAGGTGGGCGACAAAGTGTGGCTACATTTGCAGAAGGAGCGCCTCACTGGACTCCACCGAAAGATTCACCCTCTCCGATGTGGGCCATACACTATCACGAAGGTTGTAGGGAACAATGCCTTCGAGCTCAGTATTCCACCATTCCTTGGTCTACACCCATTATTAAATGTGGACTGCCTTTGGCCCTACTTCCCACCTCTACTAGACACCTCTGACATTACAGAACAACTCACACCAACACACTTAAACCCAGACTGCATGGAACATGACACCACAGATTGTATCATAGGCATGAAAATCAAGAACACTCGCCAGCAGAAGATCCAACTATATCGGGTTGTCAAAGATGGCCAACTCCTGCACCAAGGCAAGTGGTTCACCAGGGACCAAGTTCAACAGAAGTTTCCTCATCTCATGGAAGAACTCAATGCAATGGGAAGCATTGCTTCCTAAGGGGGGAGGAATGATCCAGGTGGATATTGGTGGCCACCCATCTATTCCACTTGGGGCCCCACCATTGTTTCTTTCAGTTTTTTAGTTTCCTTAATTATAGCACAATTTACTATTTTTAGCAGTCTTTCAGGTCCTAAACTTCTGGAGCAGTTTTGAGGCCCTAAACGACATTTTTTTGGGAAAAACAGGAGCAACATAGTGAGAAGGATGGGTTGTAGACCATGTTTCTCACTCAAAATTTTTAGTTCTAGGATAGATATTTCTAACAAGGTATTTATTGCCTCAAATGGAGATCGTATGCTAAAGTTACGTCCCCGGGAAGTTGATGTACCAATTTACCCAAACGGGGCCCGTAGTTTTGGCGCTTCATCTCCTAGGGTTAGGTTTTTGGATTTTTAGGTTTTTCTATTATTTCTCAATAATAAATAGGCCCTTGAGCCTCATTGCAACACATTTTAGAGGCCTATATGTAATATTCCAAATCTGGAACAGCTAGCAAGGCATGACTGGAAAACACATTTTCCAGTAATGGCTGCTACATAAATGAAAAACAACAATTGGATCCCTTAGATATGAGTATCTAAGTCCTAAATCCAAGAAGGCATAAAAAAGAAATCCTCCTAGGTGGGTTAAACAGATCTCCCACACCTAGTTGTCTTTAGAAATGCCTCAAAGAGAGACTCTAGCAATAACAAACAATTCTGCTAAGGAAATAACGCAGTTTCTGTAGAGCAGTGATAGGAGGCTCATGAAATATGTTTCAATAGTATTTAAAGTAGCAAATAAGTCTTACAATTAATTTCATCAAATACATGGCTGAAAATACAAGGCATAGACAGAAGAAATCTCCTCAAAAGAGGGCTGCAACCATATGTTTTACTTGAAGTTGCCTTGACAATGTTATCTTTATTAAGCTACAACTGTTGTATGTTACATGTCAGATCTAGAGAAGATCTGTGCATAAAATTTCAAATCTGTATTAGATCCATGCACTAGAAGAGCTCCTCTTTCAGATCCCCTTGGAATTTTGGGGTTTGCACCCAGCATAAGCAGTAGATCCGAGATCTAAGAAAGAATATTTGTAGAAATATTCAGAAATGATGAAGTATTCAAATTATGCAGATCAGATCTGAAAATTACAAGTATAGATCTCCTCCATAGGATCTCAAAGTGAAGAGTGGATCCTCAACACTCCAAAACCAACTCTCCAATTGATGCACCCAAACTCCCTGCAACACCTCCTACAATAATAACGCAGATCTGGAGTAGAAAATGCGCTGTAGGGGATAGATAGCTAATGGCCACATACCAAGATCAGAATCTGAAGCTCATGCACTCCAATACACTTCCTCAAATAGAGCAGAGGCCTCCTCCATTGAAAAAGAGCACTGAAATGACTTAGATCTGAAGAGATCTAATCTCCATGAAAATAACGCAGTCCCTCAAGAGAGACTGTGCAATAGCTTGAATAACTGAGTTGGCCTGATGCAAAGATGCAAAGCTTAAGCTTAAATAATGGATGCACTCTTCCAAGAGGTTAAAAGACACACTCACTGAGAAGAGGCTCCAATACAAGCTAGATCTGAACAGATCTAGAATTCCACTTGTTGCAGCTACAAAAGCAAGCAAATCCTCATTGGATCTGCATTGCAGTTGGAAGTAGAAGCTTGGTCTCCAAACAGATAGTGGACAAGCAATACAAGCTCTCCCAAGGGCTCCTCAATGGGAAGAGGTGGATCTCCTAAATAGGAAATCCCAATGCAATCTAGGCTAAGCAGCCAAGAAAGTTGTTTGTCTAAATAGAAAACAATTCAAAAATAAAATCATCAACCCCTTAACATGTTGCCTTCCCTTCCTTTTATAATATGAGAGATTTCCAAAACCCTAAACCACCTTCATTCATTTAACCCTTTTCACACGGAGAACCTCCTTCTAGAACTGCGCTAATCATCCAGGAGGTTCAATGCATTTGGACTATGTTGTGATTTGGTCCTGTTGACCCAGACAAATGGCTCAATCCTGTTTCACACACAAGTAGATTTTATCAAGACGACCCTGATTTACCTATGTTCACATTGGGCATGTATTTATTCTTTTATTTGGAGTTCTTGACCCTCCTTTACATAATTATTCTTTGAGCAAAGAAAACAAAATGAAATTGAATATTCCTATTAAAATAGGAATATTACAGTCCTCCCCTTGAAAATGTTGCTTGTCCTCAAGCAACCCACAAGGAATTTTTAAAACCTCCAATGGAGCTGTCTCCTCCCAAGAATTCAAGTCTGCCTTTAGTGGATGAACCAAATAGCTGTCATCATGAAGTAATGGGAGATACATAAAAGAATCATATGCTGTCCGTTGGTCCCTTCAAGGCATGAGAGATGGTAAACATTGGGCACTTCAACCCCCATGAGAAAATCCAACCTCCATGCTATCATCCAAACAGAGTGAGCCATCCTTGATAGCTCAAATAAATAGTCACCAATCCCCACCATATGCAATGTCTAGGGGCTCCATGGAAGGAAATGAGAGATAAGAATACTCAACTCACGCTGTCTCTCCCTCCATTTATGATAAATATGGAGCTGATGATCCTGGGCTGCAATAATATAGTCCTCATGAAGCCAAAAGAGACTTGGAACTTCATGATCCCCTTCATGGATTCTAGTTAGCCTTCTTGCTCAATCTTCCATGCATATAGTGAATAGAGGATCTTCACCATATGTGCTCCAAAAGAAACATGGACTAAGTGTCACATGATATATTGGATGGTGACAATAGTCCCTCCCTTGAGACCAGCGTTGTCCTTCATCTTGATGCCTCAAATCATAGTACAATAAGTGGCCATCCCACCACCTTCTTGTTGCAAAAAGCTTCTTCAAAGCTTGGAAACAGTAGGGGGTAATAGGTGTTGGTTGAATATGATTCAAACAACACATGTCTTGCTGCAAATTCTCCCAAGTGAGAGACTTCTTCCATTGACATAAGCCCAACATATGACTTCTAGCATAAGAAAGAAAATGATATAATATAGAAACCACACAATGTTCTATCCTCCTCTTGAAGCATGAATGAATATGGGAGATTTCATTCCCAAAGGACACACTCAACCAATGTGTCATCCCTCCTCTCATGTTCCCAACAAAGATCAGAGCATCATCATCATCATGATATAAACAAGCTCCCTCATACTAACTCATGAGAAGGTTACATTCTCCCCCAACCCAAGGTACATACATGATTATGATATTCATTCTAAACAAAAATACATGTACACACATTATAGGTATAAGCAAATGTAAGGACATGGAATTCATCATGGGGTGCCCATACTTTCTCAACAACAATGACTCTTGCTGCCTCCTTGCATTATCAAAATGCAGATCATGGAGAATAATACATTGATGGACATGTAAGTTGTCTCATCAACCAAGAACAAACCAGCTTCCTTATACGTCATGGGGAAGTTATCCTCCCTCCAAAAACATTGCACATACATGAAATACATCTCAAGCATACATACATGTGAGCTCATGAGATATATCTCAAACAAAGGACAATATACGGACATAATATTTGACATATGATGTCTAAAATCTCTTCTTAACAACCACATCAACCATGCCTTCTTCTTATGCATCCTATCAATGAGACTCAAGGCATGAGTTAAAGAAATAGAAATTTTCAGGTAGTGACCAAACTCACCCAAAAACAACCAGCGCAGCCATGCTTCTTGCTAGCCCGTATCATAGATTTGCAAGGGGTTTGGAAACCTCTTGCTCCATACTGCCATCCACTCATCCTAATGTGGGTGATGGATCTCATCCTGCCATTTCTTGGTATCCTCCCAAGGTAGGACACCATGCTCCTCCAACCTTTGAATAACTTTTCACCTCATGAAATGTTGAAGTGCACCTCCAATGGGATCTCCTGATGAGACCTCCTCCTCATGCATGGCCTTCCAAAACCAAAGAGGCCTTGGATCTCCTGTAAGTAGAAGTATCTCTTTGAGCTGTGGCATGCTCATTGAGAGAGTGTCATCGAGAAAGGAGAAAGAGTTTCTCATCCCAAGATGTCTATCCTTTGACATCTCTTCCTCCATGGCTTCTTGAATGAAGCTAGCATCGAATGGTCCCATGAGGAATGGGTCCTTAACTCTTCAATACTCCTCTTGGACAGCACAGTGCAACCCTGCTGCTCTAGATTAGCAGTAAGTGATGATCCTGGGTCATACCAAGACAAATTTCCAAGGCTTCCCATTAGATTTTCTGAAATGATACAAAATGGAAATTCATGCATACCTTGGTGAGTCTCAGGAATATTTTGTAGGGCTGCAAGAGTTCCTCTCTTCAATGTGTTGGCTGATGCAACTACTGCTACAGATGGTTGCCCCTCCATGATGGTGATAGTGCTGGTACAAGGCTCCTCAAATGGAGAAGAGGACTCCTCCTCCTCTGACCTTCTACTATCAAATCTCCTAATTAGTTAATTCATAAAATCAGAAAAAGTGATATCCTTGCATTTCTTACATGGTTGATCCACCAAGAGCTTGCCTTGCCCTTCAAGTGCAGTGCTGAGATCTCTACAACTTCTTTTTCCACTACTGGATGTAGTAGGAAAAATTCCTCTAGTTTCATCACCCAAGTCTTTGCTGCATACTCAAGTGATCCATCGAATTTAGACAATAGGAATCTGTTGCCTCTTATCATTCTCTTATTGCATGGCCTCCTTTCTTCTCTCAGTTGAATAAACTAAGGAAAATATAGGGTCTCTTCGAAAGCCCTAGGTTGGCACTTGTATTCTGCCAAATACCCCCTCAGGATCTCATGTTCTAAGTGCTCTTCTTGCTCTCCACTCCCCCTCTGAGAATAGGAAGTTCATGGATCTCCTTCTTCCTCTTGAAGCCTTCTAGAGGTCTCACTGCAGCTTTCTCCTTCTTGAAAACCTCTTGGAGTTTCATTGCATCTTTCTTCCTCCATCGGTTGAACCTCCTTGGAGAGGCTCTTCTTAGATATGAAAATGGATGAGAGTAATATCATCCTCTCCATCATTCTGACCTTTCTATTTGATTTATAACACTTTTTCTTGAAGCCCGCAGGCTGAGCCAAAGATCTTGCTCTGATACCACTGTAATATTCCAAATTTGGAACAGCTAGCAAGGCATGATTGGAAAACACATTTTCTAGTAATGGATGCTACAGAAATGAAAACCAGCACTTGGATCCCTTATATATGAGTATCTAAGTCCTAAAGCCAAGATGGCATAAAAAAGAAATCCTCCTGGGTGGGTTAAACAAATCTCCCACACCTAGTTGTCTTTAGAATTGCCTCAAAGAGAGACTGCAGTAATAACAAATAATTCTTCTCAGGAAATAACAAAGTTTCTGTAGAGCAATGATAGGAGGCTCATGAAATATTTTTCAATAGTATTTATATCAGCAAATAAGTCTTACAATTAAGTTCATCAAATACATGGCTAAAAATACAAGGCATAGACAGAAGAAATCTCCTCAAAAGAGGGCTGCAAGCATATGTTTTACTGAAAGCTACCTTGACAGCATTATCTTTATTAAGCTGAAACTGTTGTATGTTACATGTCAGATCTAGAGTAGATCTGTGCATAAAAATTTAGATCTGTATCAGATCCATGCACTAGAAGAGCTCCTCTTTCAGATCCCCTTGGAATTTTGGGGTTTGCACTAAGCATAAGCAGTAGATATGAGATATAAGAAAGAAAATCTGCAGAAATATCAGAAATGATGAAGTATTCATATTATGCAGATTAGATATAAAAAGTACAAGTATATATCTCCTCTATAGGATCTCAAAGTGAAGAGTGGATCCTCAACACTCCAAAACCAGCTCTCCAATTGATGCACCTTGTTGTAACTCCTAGAGACAGTCTAGAGTTGCCATAGACCAGTGCCTAGGACATCTTATATAGCAGAGAGACACGACTATATGACAAGAAAGATCTCAGCAAGACAGGACTCCCTGACTATTTCTTTTCAGATAATAGGACTAGAATTTCGGTGGTATCCAACATTTCAGAGGCTTTAAAGCTGAAAGGGAAATTCTGACTAATCAAGATGTTAAATCCCAACATAAATGCAAAAGACAACTCCAAGACAGTTTGCTGTAGCAAGGGCTGGATTCCCGAGTAGTTCACAGAGAAGGATGATATAAAAGTATCTAATGATAATGTAGAAAGGAGGAGATATTAATTGCTACAAAGTCAGTATTTAGAAACATATGTTAACATGTGATGGGCTTACACAATAAGAATCCACACATGGAAACCATATTCGTAAATATTACTTCATAACATTCAACATAGCAGAAATGTGAATGAAGTGAAAACGGAACAACATATTACACCTGAGCCATATTTAAAGTACTGAAAGGCTAATGAAATGAGTATCTGCAGGGATAAATTCATAACAGAAAGCAACCAACAACTCGCATTCCAAAATGTAATATCAGATATATGGATATAAGCAAAACGTATAACAACACTACAGTACACCAGAGAGAGTAACACACTATGAATAAACAAGACCAGAATCCATATCTAAAACAAAACTTCTTTTCGTCGAGGCCCTACGGGCTCTTTGCATTCATATTGAGACCTTCACAAAATGTTAAACAAGAAAATACTACACAGTCATTTCCTCCAAAATTTTGGAACCTTTCTTTCTTCTTTGATCTACCTTATATAGGATTCCTTCCCATTTCAGCGAGAAGATATTTCGGGGAAATATCTTCTTCGCATGGGCAAAATTTGTTAGATGTCATTTTCATAACAGAAAAATTTCATGATGGGGAATCAAACCTCCCATCATGTGTAAACAGGCCCCTGGCCATTTTCAAAGCAGAAATTTAAAAAAATGTTTGATGTAAAAAGTAAAATGCAAGAGTGGGGGGAAAACAACCCACTCGGAACTTTAAAAAGAAATAAACCAAATGAAAGTGAAATTGGCCGTTTAGACCATATCATGAGTTAACAGAAAAGTCACAGGCGAGGCTAAGTGGAAGCCGTTGCAGATTCGGGCGGAGGCACGTTTGCGGAGGAACTAGTATGCTGACTCATAAACTGTGTCAGTCTCTGCTGACTCTCGGAAGTTGGTTCGGGCATTGCTGAGAGCTTCTCCACCTTGATAAAAGCTTCGCCGAGAGCATGAATACCTGCCTCAGTAGGGAGCCGGTGCCTGATCATGTAAAGGAGATTAAACTCCTTTTTGAGGACTGTAACAATTGTACTGGCTTTGAGCTGGGTTGCTTTCCCCATCTGGAGGTCAGTCCGATCTCTTTCCATTTGCAAACGCGCTGTGTATTGGTCTAGAAGCACAAGCACGACAGGGGCGGTTGGTTCCCAACAGGAAGGGAGTCTGGCTGCGGTGATCTCATCCCATACCTCGTCAAACTGTTCGACACTGTCGGCCACCTGTTAAAGGGCCCTTGAAGCCGCTGCTCGGGCTTCCTCTTTATCGATGATCTTTTGACACTCGATGACCTATGTAAATCGACTGGAGATACCATGTTTCCCCAAGTCGTTTGCCCTTAGTGCATAAAGGAATGAGATTTAATCCCCGGCGTGTTGGGCTCTGTTAGGCAGATCACCCCCTGCCTCCTGCAACTTTCTATTGAGATAAGGAATAGTAGACTTGAGCTCCCCTATCATTTTCAAGAATTCCCATTGCTCGGTTACCGCCGTGATTATGTCTGACCAGATTATGCTTCTGGCCTCGAGAAGGGTGAGGTTCCCCTTTGCTCGACTCTTCATGTCAGCAATGGTTTTGTGCTGCTCAGCCGTGACCTTTTTCTCTTCCTCGACTTCCCTTTGTAGCCCTTCAACTGTTTTGGCATTTTCGGCCAGGGAGCTCTCCAATTCTGCGATCTTTTGCCTGGCCATGGATGCTTGTTTCTCCAACACTTCAATCTCGGCCCTAGCTGTGGATAGTTGTACTGACACTGAGCTGGTTCCGCTTGATGCTTCAGCCGTCTGAAAACTGTGCGAATCCCACCGGGCTTGTAGCTCTGTTGCTCTGTTTTCTAACTCGCCGATCCTTTTGGCCATCTTTTCCTTCTCTTCCCTCTCCCTGAAAAGCCTGGCAGACAGCTCCTTTTTCTCTTCCTCAGCCTATACCAATTCAGCAGTTTGCACATGATGCGAAGCCGGTATGCGAGCCTGTCTCTTTGCGGCTACGATATCCTTCTGCAACTTATTTATAAGTTCTGCTTGTGCACCTTTCCCTCCTTCATCTGAGTTTTTGATTTGATCCTGGAGATCACACACCTGATGTGCGTGGGCACGGCAAGAAACCTGTTCCGCTACAAAGGATGCCCTCAGCTGGTCATATTTCTGTTCTATCTTTCTTACTGCGAGGGTGATCTGCGATAGTTTTTCCTTCATCATGTTGCAGACCGTTTGGAATAGGTCGCACATGTCATTGACCGGTACCTTCTGCATATCAATGGCCAATTCGAGCACCTTATAACTAGGAACATCAGAATTTGGCTCCAGGATGGCCTCTGCCATAGACAGTACCAGGCTTTCAGTGTCTGCATTGATAGAGGCGGAGAGCCTGGTATGGTATTTTTCAACATACCCCCCTAATTCAGCCTTGTATCTGTCTCGGATTTCTTTATTCGTCCACTCCCTTTCACTCGCCTTGGATGAAGTGGGCTCAATGATGGCCTGCGTAACCTCTGTGTAATCGGAGGAGGCGACGCTGTCTCTCAGCACTGTTATCCCCGCCTTGCCTTTATCGAATTCACCAAATTTCCTGAAGGGTTCTAGTAATTTCCCTTCTCCTATGACTTCCGCTTCCCTGGTGGCCACCCTCTGCCTCTTGGGCGGTGGTGCTGCTCCGGAGGTACCTGCCTCTTCTTCACCAGCGCCCCTGTTCACTTCCTCCTCTTCCCCTGTAGCAGATGAGTCTGTCTCCATCTGCGAAAACATGGGCCAAATTTCGAGGTTAGCCATCCACTCCATAAATGGCCTCGGCTCATGTATGTAGGGCGTAGACCTGTTTCTTTTTCTTTTATTTGAAATGATTTCTCGTGGGTCATAAGCCCAACTTTGCCCCAACTTCAGGTCCATGTTTTGCAACATTTTTTCAGCAATTGGGAGGGCATATCTAGAGTTTACCACGAAGGGTCCGATTTGGACAGGAAGCCTTAGGATGTAGCCTTTCTTAGCAGGGAAAAAATGGAGCTAGTCGGCTTTGAGGGCTTGCCGGATGTACTCGAGGGCGTAAACTCGTCGGACGGGGAAAACTGGCAACCGGTATGGAGCAACTTTGGCTCCATAGACCCAAATTTTAGTGCAATCTTCATCAAGGAACCAATCTCCGGTACACTGGTATTTCCCAGCCTGCAGCCAGCGTTTCATCTCTGGGAAAACCCTAGGGGAAGGCGTGTCGTGAATGATGGTGTAGGCGATGGACATGAAAGTGTTCACGAAGTTCGCATAACCCTCTCCCCTAGGTAAATGACGGACGGAGAAATTCCAGTCGAAGACTGGTCTGGGTTGAGAATTCTCAGAATAGACCCTATCTAACCCCAAATGGGTGAACTTATCTGCATGCTGGAACAGGAAGAGGTAGAACACCTTTGAGCAGAAGCGAAACCGGCGGGCTTGTGTGAGCTCTTGGAATTGGGTTAGGATGGCTGAGGAGAGGAAACCAGGAATGTCCAATACAACCCCATTATGTGACATGAGCCATAAAAAGCGAATGCATACCATAGAAATGTCTTCTGGGCTCCCTACCCCCAAAATGCCGACGATGAGAGATAGAACGGGTCGAACCTCTTCGACGAACAGACTCAGTGAAAACGGCTCTAATGTAGGTAGGGAAGTTGCCTGGTCGATGGTTATGGAGGATATGAAGGCACAGCGGGCTTCCCTTGACTGTTTATTGAACTGGGTTAACAAGGTTTCATCTTTGAAGCTGATATAGGTATCGCTGACAGGGAAACAGAGGGCCTGTCTGATGACATTGGGAGAAAGGGAGAAAATATTATTCCCCTGAGGGGAAACGAAAGCGCCCTGATGTACATCAAAGGCATCTCTGAGCCAGATGATGAAATCGATACAAGAATGGACCTGGGGGGTGATATGGTGGTAGAAGCCAGACACGATAACTCGGAAATGGTCTGCATTCTTGCAATGGCGGCCAAAAAGTAGGGGTTTGATACTGCGTATGTCAAAAGGATATTTTGGGTCGCAGATACCAGACTACAAGTCATAGAGGGGTTCAAAACCAGGAGGGTTCCTAGACTCACGGACCTGAGGAGTTTCTGGCTCGTTCTTCTTGGGCGTTCCCCTTCCCAGGGCTGACATTTTAAGAATTCGAAAAAGAGAAAGGAAACAGAGGGAAAATAGAGAATGGAATACCTGGACAGAGGGTGACACTGCTCGGGAAAGCGACGCGGGGAACTCTGACAGTGATTGGGGTAGACCAGGCGCTCTTCCCTACTTGGTATTTGCCGTAAAAAGTAACCTGTGTCTTTTTACTAGAGAGAAATATGGGAGTTTTGTTACTAATAGAGCAGGCTGTTCGAGTTAAAAAGGCGGATGAGTGGGATGAAAGAAGGCAAGTGTCGTAAGGACACTGACAATGAGACACGTGGCGCATGGGGATTGGGGATGTCAAGGTGTAGGTGCGTGCCTCGTGTCGGATTAAAGGCTGGTACGGGTCTCAGTACCAGCTGATCTAATGAACTTTACCTTACCTTTTATCCACATATGCTGTCCAATCCTTACCGCGCGTGATTTCCTACGCCGAACTAACACATGGCTTTCCCCGCTGTGCGGGTCCAACTTTGCTCCACCACGCAATCACCTCCCGCGGCCTGTTCTTACTATCCCCCTCCAACGTTAAGTCTTCACCATGCCACGTGTCACCAGTCCGCGGGGGTAAGGGTCTCGTCCTTTCCCCGCTGCTCGACCCCCTTGGACTTTCCCCACGTGCTTTCGTACGTAACAGCGGCTCCTTTTAATACATCATTCATGTGCTTAGCGCTGCGTCCCCTTTACCTTTTATACCTCCTGTTTACTTATGATTTTACACTTCGCCCGTTGCTTTATTTACTCTATTGGCTTTAATATATGCGGATTTCACTATCTTATCTCTTTACGACCCACTTTTGGAATATTTTCCATTTGATATAAAACCTTAATGCATGGCTTGTCTATCCTTTTGTACTCCTGTGGCTAATGCTAAATATTGAACAACATTGGCTCCACCTAGGGACGACACGTTTGTCCCTGAACGTGTCGAGAACTACGCAGACCGCCTGTATATCTTCTTTGAACACCACTTTTCCAGTTCTTGAGGCTTCTCCCCGGACAGATCATCATGACTCATGCATAACTTGATAAGGAAAACGGAAAACAGCAACTAATGTACAATATAATATAGTCAGGCTTTTTCAGCCTGCTTCAGAATTGAAAATATGGTTTGAGGAACTGCCCATTTACAGGGGCTTCCAATAGATCTCCCTGTAAATTCTCCAGCTTAAAGGTATTATTTCCTCCCTGCTCTGTAATCTTGAAGGGGCCGAACCAAAGGGGGTCAAATTTACCATGCTTACCTTTATCGGCCCTTCGTACATCCCACCTGAGAACTAAGTCTCCCACCTGTAGTTTTCTATCCTTGGTATGCTGATCAAACAACTCTTTCATCTTCTCCTGGTAATCCACAAGTTTCTGGTTCACCTGAATACGCGTTTCTTCGAGTTCTACTAGCTAATTGATTCTTCTGGTCATGCCATCCGGTTCTTCCTGAGTCTCCTGCATGAAATGAGCAACAGGTAAAGCTAACTGTATAGGGAATACAGCTGCCCGCCCGTATACTAGTTCATAAGGAGATTTTCCAGTTGCCCTTTTAGTAGTTATCCGGTTTGCCCACAGAGCAAACTTCAGTTGGGAATCCCAGTTCCTCTGGTTTTCATTTATTGTCTTCTTTAGAGCTCGGACCAGTGTTTTGTTTGATGATTCCGCCAAACCATTTCCTTGTGGGTAGTAAGCTGTGGAGTGGCCTAGATTAATGTTATATTGCTGACAAAAATTCACAAATTTAGCAGATTTGAAAGCTTGTGCATTGTCAGTTACTATTCTAGCAGGACATCCAAACCTGGAGATAATGTTCTCTTCCATAAATTTAATGATCACCGTGTCTGTGGCATTTCGTGCAGGAATGGCCTCCACCCACTTCGTGAAGTAATCTGTAGCAGTCAAGATCCATTTGTGCTGCCCACTTGAGGGTGGGTGAATCTCACCTATGAAGTCAATTCCCCATTGTTTGAAAGGTTCATCAACATGCACAGGAATCAGGGGTAGAGCTGCTAACTTCTGTTTTTCATCAAAATTCTGGCATTTGTCACATGCTCTGACCCAAGTGAAGACATCTCCAAACAATTTAGGCCAGTAAAAACCAGCCTTCAGGATTTTCTGAGTTGTGCTCCTCCAGCTATAATGCCCTCCACAGATTCCCTCATGGAATTCGGTTATTATGTTATTCACCTCACCTTCTATGAGGCATAACAACAGTATGCCTGAAGGATCTCTCCAATATAACTGACCATTGGCAACTACATACTTTTGCGATTTCAGCCTTAAGGCTCTGTATTTGGACTTATCACAGCTAGGTGGGCAGCTGAGTGTCAGGAGGTACTCAACTATTTCTTTGTACCAAGGGCTAGTAAGATACTTCATATGTATTTTCTGAGTAGCCATTTCCACCTCTTGTCTCCCTGTCAGTTCCTCAGACTCTTCATTTACACTCATGGATAAATGGATGCCCAAATCTTGATGATTTGATTCTGATAAAATATTTTCTAGCCCCTGTCCTTTTATTAACTTGGTGGGTCTGATATCCAGATCGTATTCCTGTATCTTTGCAATCCATCTGCCCCTTCTGCCTTCACTGTCACCCTGAATGAGGATATCCTTAACTGCTGCTATGGGTACGAAAGCAGTAACGTGGGACTGCAGTATGTACATGCGGAAGGCCTTGAGGGACTTTACCAGGGCGTAAGCCTACTTCTCCAGTATGTTGTATTTTAGCTCTGCGTCATGAAGTACTTGACTAAAGAAAGCAATGGGTTGCTCATACCCACCTTCATTCTTCTGTAAGAGAACCCCTGCTACAGTGTGAGGTGATGCAAAATAGAAAATCATAAAAGGTTCAGTGAAGTCAGGCTTTGCCAGCAAGGGAGCCTCAGCAAACACATTCTTGATCCTGGCAAAGGCCTGTCTTGATTCTGGTGCCCATTTCACCTCATTATCCTTCTTTAACATATCTGTGATGTGTCTAACTATTTCAGCATAGTTAGGAATAAATCTTCTGAGAAAATTGATACGCCCTAAGAATACCTGGACCTCTTTCTTATTTCTGGGGAGGGAGATACCGTTTATAGCTTCCACCCTTTTAGGATCGATTTTGACCCCATCTTTAGTTACTATGTGTCCTAGGAGCTTACCCTCTTCTAATGCGAAGAAAGATTTTTGAGGATTAAGGGAAAGTCCATACCTCCTGCATTTCTCAAAAGTCTTCTGCAAATGCTGAATGTGTTCGGCATCATCCTTTGAAAAGACTGTTATATCATCTAGGTACACCACCAGAAACTTGTCCTGTTCTCCAACAAAGGTTATGTCCATAGCTCTCTGAAACGTGGCCCCTGCATTAATCAGCCCAAATGGCATCCTAGCATACATAAATGTTCCCCAGGGCGTGGTGAAAGCAGTCTTTTTCTGGTCCTCCGGGAGTACAGCCACTTAATTATAGCCTGAGAACCCATCCATCATGGACATTCTAGAGGCCCCTACCACCTTCTGCAGAATGTGGTCCATCTTCGGTAGTGGGTAGTTATCTTTTAGAGACGCCCTGTTCAGGTTTCTGAAATCCACACACAACCTGATTTCGCCATTCTTCTTTCGCACTGGGACTAAATTGGCCACCCACTCAGAATATCTTAGTGGCACTATAATTTTAGCCTTCAGCAGTTTCTTTATTTCTTGCTCAATCGAGGGCAGCAACAGGGGATTAATCTGTCTGAGTTTTTGCTTATGGGGTTTTGCATCTCCCTTCAGTGGAATTTTATGCTACATAACACTGACATCAAAGGTTTTCAGGTCTTGATATGACCAGGCAAACACATCTTTGTAGGCCTGGAATAACTTTTGGTACCGTTGTTTGTATTCATCCGGGACTTTCTTGGACAACTTCACAATCTTTGGATCCTCTTTAGTGCCTAGATTGAGGTCTTCGACCTGGTCTTCTGCCACCACTTTATTTGGCTGTACAGGAACATCGTTTTTATTGAACAACCTTTCCAAAGGTACCAGCCCTCGGGGAATGAAATTCCCTTTCAGCTGCAGAAATCTGTGACCGGCTATCTTTTCTTCCAGCTTATCTTTTGGAATGTCCCCAATTTCCTCTTCACAACTGTCAATCTCTAGGTTGGAAAACTCCCCAACAGTCTCTAAGAACCTCTTCACCTGCTCCTCATCTTCAAAGACCTGCCAGTGCTTGACATTATCAGGGATTGAAGGCCAGTATCTTACTTCGATTTCATATCTCAGAAGAGGGTTCTGAGGTGGGCGGAAGGTACTAGCAGCCACGGTCAAAGAGTCTGCCATTCTGTTATGTTCTCGGGGCATAAATTGAATGTTAAATGCCAAGAAAGAGTTCTCTACAAGATCCCAAACTTCATTTCTATAGGCCTTTAGCCTAGGATGTTTGGCTTGACACTGGTTTTTCACTTGTCTAACCACCAATTCAGAGTTTCCCATCGCTTTTAAATTCTGTATTTTCATACTCCTTGCTGTCTGCAACCCCAATATGAGTGCTTCATATTCAGCCACATTGTTCGTGGCCTCATATTCCAATTTGAATGACAGGGGGACCCATTGACCCATAGGTGAAATAAGCAACACTCCAGCCCCATTTCGTTCCCTGGAATTTGCTCCATCAAAGTGGAGTGTCCAGATTTCAGATCCATAGTCCTGCACTGATGATTCAGTCTTTATCTGACAGAATGAGGGCTCACGAGCATATTCCTGATCTTCTTCCAACATCAGACAGGAGAAATCCCCATCTCTGCTGTAGACTGGGGAGTTTACTGAATCACCTGCCTTAGTGACTGTTTTAACAAATCTGGTCTCTCGGTACAATCTCCTCTCTTGGCCACCAAAGACAGGGATAGTGGCATAGGGCAGGTCCAGCTTAATTGATCCTCCAATTCTGGTCCCCCAAGACCTTGACAGTAGCATACCGAAGCGGGCTGGGATGTCAGCTACTACGATATCCATCACCACACTTTTGTCAGGGATCTGAGCCAGAGTAACTGCTAGATCTTTAATCATGCCCAAACATTTCACTCTTTTGGAATCAAAAGAATAGAGGTCTTTATATGGGCGAGTGATTTCGAGTCCCAATTTCTCCATGACGGATAGAGGCATGAGGTTGTGAGATGCTCCTGAGTCTAACATACAATTATGCAACAATAGATCATGGATCACCAAAGATACATAAAAGGGAGGGGTGGAGGGATCTAACTCTTCAACGTGTGGGCCGAACACTACCATAGGTCTTTCTTCTTGCAGGTTAAGACTATCTGGAATGTGTGGTACACCAGGAGAGGAGATGAAGGAAGAGACCTGTGACTGATAGGCAGGCTGTTTCAATAACTCAGACAAAGGGACTGGTATTTTTACTTTTTCAAGCTCTTTTTGCAAACAGAAGACCGATGAAGGCTTGTCTATTGACACTTATTTTTCTTTTGACTCTTCACTTTACAGAGGCGGCTTAATTTCATTTACTGGAGGTTTATTATCAGGGGATAGAGCTACTTGTGAAGACGAAGGCATTTGAGTATCAGATTGCAGAGATTGGTTAAGGGGCCTCTTACCTTTTTCGGGGGATTCTTGAGTATTGGCCTCTTTCTGTGCAGGTGCTAACTTCTGGGGTGTGTCCTCCTCTTCATCTTGAATGCGGGTTCTTTTTCTGGATGACCTGAGGTCATATTTTCTGTTAAACTGGGCTTGCATGAAATCAACGAACTGTTTACAATAGTCATCGATCTCGAGCTCTTCAGCATCCTCATTGTTCCTTATTTCAGAGGGAGCTTGTAGCTCCGCTTTTTCACTTTCTTGTACAGGGCATTCTATGTCGTCACTGTCTGAGAATACGGGGCATGCCTCATCTTGCTCATAGGCAGAATCTTCAGGAGAAGCCTCCACTTGTCCTTCCAAGTATAAAGGATGTGGTACTTGGTCTTATTGCTCCTTCTTTCCCCTTTGCAGTATCTGCAAGGGTGGTTTCCTGTATTGAGGATTGAATCCCCTGTTTGGAGCATTCTGGAAGTTCTTTGGGGGTGAATTCTTGGCCTCCATCTCCAGCTTGACCAATTTACTTGAGAGATTCTTGATCATTCTATTCATCTCTTCAATCTTGTCATTTGCCGAATCTCTATCTTGGCTTGAAGTGGATACTTCTTCTTTGCCTCTTCTTTTAGTATCATGTTCTTGCTTCCCTTTGGACTTGCCAGTTGAGACAAATTTTTCTTCTATTTCCAATGCATCTGTCTGTGCATCGTCCAGAGTGGCTGGCTTCCTCTCCCTTAGTGAGAAACCAATCTCAGAATCAAATGCTGCCACAAAAACGACCTTGGCAGCGGTCTGATGAGGCTTCATCTCAGTTGGGAGGCTCAGGTATAATTTTTTAAACCTTCTGATGAACTCTGATACCCCTTCATTGTGCTTCTTTTTTAGAGTGTTAAACTCGATAAGGACATCCCCGTGATCCTTCCTTTCCCCCCATTTTTTTACGAAAGCATCTTCCATAGCCTCCCAACTGTTGATGGAATTAGCTCCAAGGGTTTTAAACCATTTTCTGGCTTCCCCATTTAGGGATTGCACGAACAATCTTAGAACCACATCCAAATGCTCAACATTAAAGTTCTCTGCGGAAGAGCAGAAAATTTCCACATGCTTCTGTGCTTCAATGCCATTCTCCCCATTGAATCTGGGTAGAATATTTAAATAATCCTGTGGCATGTCATTTAAAACTGCAGGTAGCTGTAAAGGGGCGTACCTATTTTGTAAGAAGCCAGGAATGTTTGCCATTGGGGGAGGCGGAGGTAGAATGAGAGTCTGAGCAGTGAGTGGTGGAGGGGAGGGTGGAAGTGAAGTATGAATAATGATTGGGATGTAGTGAACAGCAGCTTGGGGGGTTGATGAGAATGTCGGGCTGTCAACAGCAGATACTTCAGTAACTTCCTTGACCTCTTCAACTTCAGGGGTAGGGTGAAAAGAGTAATGTGGAGTATAACTAGACTCGGCTTCGTCTTTGATATGGACACCTCCCCGAGGTGGGCTCTCTGAGTAGTAACCAGTATCTCTTATAATAGGGTTAGAGCCTTGTATTTGGGCGACTTGAGAAGAAGAGGACTGAAGATAGGGAAAGTTTTCAAGGGAGAATTCAGGAATTTCGGTATGAACTGACTGCCTTTCCCTCCAGCCTCTTCTATGTAGGATTCTCTCTGGGTCAGACCCAGAGGGTGTCCTTGACTGAGATGTATCTGACCTTAGGTGTGGCTTACGGGGAGCCAGGAATGCAAATAGGTTTATCTGTAATATGAATGTGGAATGTGGAGTCGCCAAGGTGAGGGGTGCACAACTCTCAACTCTTCGTGCTCACCTAATTGAAGAGTGGATAGGTTTTGTCGAGGCCCAGGGATTTAAATTTCTTCAACTTCGTTCCCCGGCAACGGCGCCAAAAAGATGTTGTAACTCCTAGAGACAGTCTAGAGTTGCCATAGACCAGTGCCTAGGACATCTTATATAGCAGAGAGACACGACTATATGACAAGAAAGATCTCAGCAAGGCAGGACTCTCTGACTATTTCTTTTCAGATAATAGGACTAGAATTTTGGTGGTATCCAACATTTCAGAGGCTTTAAAGCTGAAAAGGCAATTCTGACTAATCAAGATGTTAAATCCCAACATAAATGAAAAAGACAACTCCAAGGCAGTTTGTTGTAGCAAGGGCTGGATTCCCGAGTAGTTCACAGAGAAGGATGATATAAAAGTATCTAATGAGAATGTAGAAAGGAGGAGATATTAATTGCTACAAAGTCAGTATTCAGAAACATATGTTAACATGTGATGGGCTTACACAATAAGAATCCACACATGGCAACCATATTCGTAAATATTACTTCATAACATTCAACATAGCAGAAATGTGAATGAAGTGAAAATGGAACAGCATATTACACCTGAGCCATATTTAAAGTACTGAAAGGCTAATGAAATGAGTATCCGCAGGGATAAATTCATAACAGAAAGCAACCAGCAACTCGCATTCCAGAATGTAATATCAGATATATGGATATAAGCAAAACGTATAACAACACTACAGTACACCAGAGAGAGTAACACACTATGAATAAACAAGACCAGAATCCTTATATAAAACAAAACTTCTTTTCGTCGAGGCCCTACGGTCTCTTTGCATTCATATTGAGACCTTCACAAAATGTTAAACAAGAAAATACTACACAGTGATTTCCTCCAAAATTTCGGAACCTTTCTTTCTTCTTTGATCTACCTTATATAGGATTCCTTCCCATTTCAGTGAGAAGATATTTCGGGGAAATATCTTCTTCGCATGGGCAAAATTTGTTAGATGTCATTTTCACAACAAAATTTCATGATGGGGAATCAAGCCTCCCATCATGTGTAAACAGGCCCCTGGCCATTTTCAAAGCAGAAATTTAAACAAATGTTTGATGTAAAAAGTAAAATGCAAGAGTGGGGGGAAAACAACCCACTCGGAACTTTTAAAAGAAATAAACCAAATGAAAGTGAAATTGGCCGTTTAGACCATATCATGAGTTAACAGAAAAGTCACAGGCGAGGCTGAGTGGAAGCCGTTGTAGATTCGGGCGGAGGCACGTTTGCGGAGGAACTAGTATGCTGACTCATAAACTGTGTCAGTCTCTGCTGACTCTCGGAAGTTGGTTCGGGCATTGCTGAGAGCTTCTCCACCTTGATAAAAGCTTCGCCGAGAGCGTGAATACCTGCCTCAGTAGGGAGCCGGTGTCTGATCATGTAAAGGAGATTAAACTCCTTTTTGAGGACTGTAACAATTGTACTGGCTTTGAGCTGGGTCGCTTTCCTCATCTGGAGGTCAGTCCGATCTCTTTCCATTTGCAAACGCGCTGTGTATTGGTCTAGAAGCACAAGCACAACAAGGGCGGTTGGTTCCCAATAGGAAGGGAGTCCGGATGCGGTGATCTCATCCCATACCTCGTCAAACTGTTCGACACTGTCGGCCACCTGTTGAAGGGCCCTTGAAGCCGCTACTCGGGCTTCCTCTTTATCGATGATCTTTTGACACTCGATGACCTCTGTAAATCGACTGGAGATACCATGTTTCCCCAAGTCGTTTGCCCTTAGTGCATAAAGGAATGAGATGTAATCCCCGGCGTGTTGAGCTCTGTTAGGCAGATCACCCCCTGCCTCCTGCAACTTTCTATTGAGATAAGGAATAGTAGACTTGAGCTCCCCTATCATTGTCAAGAATTCCCATTGCTCGGTTACCGTCGTGATTATGTCTGACCAGATTATGCTTCTGGCCTCGAGAAGGGTGAGGTTCCCCTTTGCTCGACTCTTCATGTCAGCAATGGTTTTGTGCTGCTTAGCCGTGACCTTTTTCTCTTCCTCGACTTCCCTTTGTAGCCCTTCAACTGTTCTGGCATTTTCGGCCAGGGAGCTCTCCAATTCTGCGATCTTTTGCCTGGCCGTGGATGCTTGTTTCTCCAACACTTCAATCTTAGCCCTAGCTGTGGATAGTTGTACTGACACTGAGCTGGTTCCGCTTGATGCTTCAGCCGTCTGACAACTGTGCGAATCCCACCGGGCTTGTAGCTCTGTTGCTCTGTTTTCTAACTCACCGATCCTTTTGGCCATCTTTTCCTTCTCTTCCCTCTCCCTGAAAAGCCTGACAGACAACTCCTTTTTCTCTTCCTCGGCCTATACCAATTCAGCAGTTTGCACAGGATGCGAAGCCGGTATGCGAGCCTGTCTCTTTGCGGCTGCGATATCCTTCTGAAACTTATTTATAAGTTCTGCTTGTGCACCTTTCCCTCCTTCATCTGAGTTTTTGATTTGATCCTGGAGATCACGCACCTGATGTGCGTGGGCACGGCAAGAAACCTGTTCCGCTACAAAGGATGCCCTCAGCTGGTCATATTTCTGTTCTATCTTTCTTAATGCGAGGGTGATCTGCGATAGTTTGTCCTTCATCATGTCGCAGACCGTTTGGAACAGGTCGCACATGTCATTGACCGGTACCTTCTACATATCAATGGCCAATTCGAGCACCTTATAACTAGGAACATCAAAATTTGGATCCAGGATGGCCTCTGCCATAGACAGTACCAGGCTTTCAGTGTCTGCATTGATAGAGGCGGAGAGCCTGGTATGGTATTTTTCAACATACCCCCCTAATTCAGCCTTGTATCTGTCTCGGATTGCTTTATTCGTCCGCTCCCTTTCACTCGCCTTGGATGAAGTGGGCTCAATGATGGCCTGCGTAACCTCTGTGTAATCGGAGGAGGCGACGCTTGTAGAAATTAGCTGAATAAATCACTTATTCACTGAAGATTAACCTGATCATACATCAATTTCGAATTGCATGCATAACACATAACCTTCTTCCACAATTAATTGTCACATGCGGAAATATAATATAGAAGCAATCGCACATCAAATCAATCACACATTAACTCAGTATGTATGGGGAAAGCCTATAGCTGAAAACCCCGCAGCTATTGTGTATATTATAATGGAGAAATCATGTAACAATCATAGTACAAAACTCTTCACAAGCTCTCATGCACTACCTCCCATGCTACACACTATCAAGCTAGATCTAGCAAATCACTTGCTCCAATCCTTAGCCACTTGATAGCCAACCTTGATTGCGTATTTCAAATCTATGGGATGGCCTCTTTATATAGATAAACCACCAGCCTTGTCTTTGCAATACTCATAGCTTACTCCACCTATCTATGTGTTGCAAATAGCAACAGTATAGTTACAACTGATAGCTAACTCTACCCTTTCATCTATCTCTTTCACTGGTCTTCACTGAACTGATCATGCACGGTAGTGAACTGAAGTGTTCTTGAGTTGACTAATGAGTTAATATTTAGTAAATTAAATATTATTTAATTTACTCCACTCATATCTAGTTGATTAGTTAGTTAACTAATCCCAACTAGTTCAACTAAAACAAACAGAACACAACTCCACTATCTATCCCGTTAACTCCTCCAAAACTCCTGCCACTGAAGTCTAACTGAAGCCAACCATGTAAGATGCCATCAAACCCTAGGAACCACGTGATTCCTTGTGTCAGTTGCATGAGCCACCTCCATGACTCAAACTGAAGTGCGCCAAGAGAGTAAACTGCTGTTTATAGTCAAAATATTATTATGGGAAAATAATATTTGACTTCCATATTTTTAGGAGATCAGTCTAAAAATAGTCTGGGTCCTAAAAAATAGGGTCTCAATCTGTTTTTAGGCATGCTCACATCATGAAATCTTAAAATGATTTGAAATTGTATCCATGTGTCTAAAAATAGACATAGTCTAAAAATAGACTGCTGATTTGCTGTGAGCCCATAGTGAAAAGCATTTCCTGGCTCATCTTAGACTCCATGTAGTAGAATGTGATTATTACGCATTCTGTCACCTTTCTGTGGTCGAACGCCTCTTGTTGGCGCCCTTCGTCGGAGATATGGCCTGCAGTCCTCATGATGAACACAACCTCATGATCCTCACGTGAACAGTCTGATATGGTGGTACAGTGTGGGTGGCCGGACCTACAAAATCTGGATTGAGAAGCTGATGGCTGTGGTTATCCGATGGATGTTAGCAAGCTTCGTCTGACGTTCTGTTACTAGGATCTTCTCATCCAGAAACCAACCATGTCTGACCAAACTTCTTGCCCTTGTATAAGCTTTCAGGCAGGGTGTGGGTCTGCTTCTGCGCGCCTGGCTGCCGCCGACCCAATAAACTTTCTCCAGTGGGTCTTGACGGGCTCCCACCATCTGCATCGATGAACAGAAGGTTCATCATCCTCCTCGTACGTAGGCCATATCCAGGTGTACCCTCGTGCATAAGCACTGTGTTCGCACGCCGCCTTCCAAAAAACGGTAGGCGCAACACGCAAGCTTGCGGCGTGGCTTCCGCCCATAGCATATGGTCGGTATTCGACCGGGACGCTGCGCCGCCCGAGCGCCGATGAACGGTGGCATCCTACCTCCTCCCCGGTGTCTCCCGCTTCTCGACCTCCGGAAAAGTGCCAGCAGGCTGCTGACCTTGCCGCGTGACTAAAATCTCCCGGCCCATACACGAAAACAACAGTCCTCCTGGCGCAGGTAATGGAAATAATAGAAAGGAATGCAGGTGCTGTCATCTCATGGAGTCTCCTTCTTATGATATCTGTTCCTAAGCACTTGGGTCAAAAACCAGATCATCTGCCTCTGATACGATGATCATGGCCCTACCTGACTAAGTCTGATTTTGGATCCGCCTCATCGCCGGGAAATCCGGCCGGGTAAATGTTGTCTATCCGGTCTTCTGCGTGGGTGCTATCGGTATCTGATGCTCTCTTGAGTACGCGCATGCGACTCAACAATTGAAACCGGTGCTCTGCTATACCTCTTCCTCAACGCTCCATTGAAAGACGCGATTCTTCACATCCATCGTTGATCGCCTTATCTACATTGAAGGCAAGGTAATGTGCCGATATGACGAATGAAAATCCTCGCCGTCGAATAAATACCGGTAGGCGTCGGTCGCCGCCATGTCTGTCTGGCTGCTGGCAACGCGAATAACCGCGACCTGGCTGATTTTAACCCGGTCTGCGGGACGATATCGCCTGCTGTTCCTGGTGATGAATCTGTATTTATTGATCGCGCGCTCAACGCCGGTTCTCCTGGCTATAAAGAAAGAAGATGGCTGCTGTCGCCCATTGTCGTGCCGCTGGTGCTGATCGGTAGCGCTATCGCCGCAGGTGATCTCGCTGTTCTCCGCATCAAAACGGTGCTCGACCATCATCACGCCGCTACGTCGTTATGTTGCGGTATTCTTCTCTGGTATCACGTGGTCATGAAATATCACCGTTAAAATATCGCCACTTTGATGTGACCGCCAGCAACATGGCGCATCTCTGAAAACTGGTATCTCGCCGCCGCGTCATTTCGCTGGCGGTTGCGGCGTTGCTGAACAACTGTGGCTGGATAAACCTGCTGTCATGCATGGAGATTGAAGCTCTTCGATATAGGCCGCAGGATGTGCCTGCGGCCGTATGCTAAGAAACCTGCCTGCAGATGTTTGGTTCTTGTACGCCTGTAACATGTTGGGCGCACCTCAGCCCACAGTGAAGGATGAGCCTGGGTCGCTGTTCATGGTGGGCCTTCTGTGATGATTGTACCCATCGTGCTGTTCATGGCGGCATGGGGTTGATGAGAAAACTCTCAAAAATCACCATGGAACTCTGGTCAGTGGGGTGGAACATGGTATCATCATGAGCAAATAACAACACGGCTCGTATAGCTTGGGTGCTTTAAACTCACGGAGCTTGGTCTGTCTTCTTCGCGCAGAAGAAAGATCCGGCCTTTAAAGAAAGTGTCAACAAAGATCACATAATATAAAACAGGCGAAAGAATGCCGCCATCTTGTGTGAACTACTCTTAAGGATGGTGGTGGCAGCTATCCTTTATCACCAAAAATTAAACTTTCTGTCGCCCTAAAGTACACATACACTTTGAATACATTTACGCAAGGGTACATAAGTCAAACAATCTCTACAAAGAATCTTCAAGCTCACATGAAAGATGGCTTCCAATCTCTGTGCCGCGTTCGCCTCATCATCGCTCACCATCTCGACCTTGGCTATACCATTGCATGATCATCTTGTTGTTGTTAAAGGTTAAGTTAAGACCCCTACTCTTTGGGTCTCCGATGGTCTTCCACGTAAGGCATATCAATACATCATAACCTTATCCTCGCGCGCTACGAAATCAGTTGTACTTCAGTCGGTACATGCATGGCATCCCTTTAAGACAAAGGGTTTACGGTTTCCTACGAAGGATAATTAAAATGCTGGTGCTTGTATCATGTGTTTATCTCGTGCGCCGCCCCAAATCCTTGTCCTCCGGTCCCCAAAGAACAACTCCAGAATCTCCGTCTGTGAAATAGCACTTTCTCGAAACCACAGAATCATCATACTTGGCTAAACATGCAATCGGTGCAACTTTGGCGACCACCCCCACCATCGACTCATCTAACGAGTGAACTTGTTGGGGTGTTCGGCGATGTTGTCGCCTTCTCCATCTTGATATTCTGGGCTGTCTTCTGGTACCCAGCTTCATGCAGACTGTGCTCTTGTACCCAAGGACGATCATCTGACTTTCCACATTAATGTGGAGAATGGCCTTACCATTTGGATACCAATGATCATCGGCACCTCCATGAGATCCTTGTGTTCCAAGTCTTCTTTGCCATGCATCGACCAAAGTACATAGGCTGGAAGAAGCTGGGACATCACCATCCTGAACTCCCTTGATTCGCTGTCTTCTATGCTGCCTCATTGATCCTTCGCCTTGTCATTGTTGCCATTAAAAAGCATATTAGTGTGATCATTAGAAAATGACATCTTTCAACAAAAACACTGAAAAAACCCTTCTTCATGAAAATTCAAATTCAAACTCCAGCTCTATAGCTACATCTACTTGAAAAATAAATTATTTTCCAAATCGGTTAGCGCATAACGGAAGCATTCACGAGATCTTTCACCTTACAAGAGATGGAAGTAACTGGGGGCTCACAGCACGCTGGGACTCTTGTCCAGAAATATGAGATGCAATCATAGCATTAGACTTGAACAATTAACCAACTCAGAATGCCATGAAATTAGCTAGATAAATCACTTATTTAATGAAAGGTTAACCACGATCATACATCAATTGGGTGCACACATAACATAACCCTCTTCTGCAATTAGTTATATACCCGGAAATAACATAAAGCAATACTTTGCTCAAATCAATCACACATGTTGTGGGTATGTTATTGAAAATATGGCTGAAAACCTGACTATTGTATATTATAATGGAAAATCATATGACAATCATGGGCATAAAACTATTTGCAAGCTCTCATGCACTACACTCATCGCTACATATATCCAGCTAGATCTATTAGTCACTTTTCAATCATAGCCACTTGTTCAGCCAACCTTGATTACGTGTTTCGTGCTAGGTAATGCTTTCATATATGAATAAACCACCAGCCTTGTTTAATGCTCTGTTTATCACCTATCGCATGTGTTTATGAACGTAGCAGTATGCGTCTGGTGATAGCTAATACTACCACTGTCTATCTCTTTTGGTCTTCTTCAGGCCAGTCCTTTCCTTTGTAAATGTATTTGAGTGTTCATAGGTGACTAATGAGTTTAATATTTAGTACGTTAAATATTCTTCATTTATCACTGTATCTAGTTGATTAGTTAGTTTAACTAATCTCAACTAGTTCAACTAAAATAAATAGAACACAACTCCACTATTTATAAGGACAACTCCTTGACCTTGCCCTTTGAAATGTGGAAAATGCTTCTTTAAAATTTGTCAAACCCTAGGAACCCGACAGTTCCTTGTGTCGATTATGAGCCACATATGACTCAATTTGAAGTCGCAGAAAGTAAGCTGCTGACTGTAATCAAAAATATTATTAAGGTAAGTATTTGACTTACATATTTTGAAATGGGTCTAAGCACTTTGAGTCTAAAAATAGGGTCTCTGTCTATTTTGACATATCGCATCATCGAAATCTCCAAGTGAAATTCCCCAAGTGTATAAATATGTCTAAAAATGAACATAGTCTAAAAAGCAGACTTTGCGCCCGAAATTTGCCTGCAGGCCCATAATAGCGACTTCATTTCACCTAGCTCACATCATCTTCTTTGCATTCTCCCAACATGTTTGTCTCTTGTTATTATCCCCTTCCCGCTTTATCGTTACGCCAAGTTGCTTGAAAGGTTCACGATATTCTTCGCTTCTCTGCCAGCTTCCATGTGGTAGCACCTGCACTCTTGGCGGTGGTTACCCACTCCCGGAAGGAAGTACCTCTTCTTCTGACTTCTCGCTACTTCCTCCTCTTCCCTGTGAGGCAGAGTACTGTCTCCATCTCTGAAAACAGCAGGCAAATTCAAAGGTTAAGCCTCACTCACATAAATATGACATAAGCTCCTGTTGTATGTAAGTGATGAACACTGTTTCTTTTTCTTTTATTTGAAATGATTTCCTGTGGGTCATAAGCCCAACACCCCAACTTGATCCATGCCATTTTCGACAGAACGTTGGGGCTCCTCTAAGTTACCACGAGACGATTTGGGCGAAGCCTTGGATGTAGCCTTTCTTGCGCGGGGACAAAATGAGCCGCGGTAGAAGCACAGCTTGCGGGATAACAAAGGTGTGGCTCGTCGGACGAGAAAGCGGCAACCGGTATGGAGCAACTTCGACAGGCCAGGCTTCGGTGCCAATCTTCATCAGGGCAATCTAAGTGCTGGTGTCTCGACTTTCTTTGACCATTCATCTTGAGGAAAACCTAAGAGGAAGGCGCCGTGGCAGACAATCGGGTGAGCGATGGACATAAGTGTTCACCCAGGGTTAACACCTTCTCCCTCTACAAATGGTAGCCAGGGCAGAAAATTCCACAGTGCAGTAAATCACAGGTTGAGAATTCTGCTAAGAATAGACCTATCTAACCCCAAATGAAAGAACTTATACGCATCTTGAACGGGAAGAGGCTGAACACCATTAGTGACCAGGCTTGGTGGGCTGTGAGAGCTCTTGGAATTAGGTTAGAGATGGGCGAGAAGAGAGAAACCGAATGTCAACTCCTTCGATGCCTTGTTGCCAGGCATAGCGAGTGCATGCAGAAATGTCTTAAGACTCCCCTACTGAAAAAGGCAGCGATGAAACCAAACAGGTGGACCTCTTGACAGAAACGGACTCGATAAGCAGCTTTAATGTAGGTAAAAATTTCACAATGGAGTAGTTATGGAGGATATGAAAACACGGCCAGGCCCTTGTTGTTGAAGCTGAGTTATAAGGTTCATCTTTGGTGATATAAATGTGTTGATAGAAAACGAACTGTCTGATATTGTACGGAGAAAAGGAAAAATCTACACAAAAACATGCAATGTACATAAAACATCTCTTAAACGAATGTGACCCAAATCTGATGAAATGGACACAGGTGATATGATGGTAAAGCAGACAAATGGCTAAAGCAGTATGCACGTTCATATGACGTACTTCGGGGGTTTGATCTTGCGTATGTCAAAAAAAGATATACAGGTCGCAGACCCAATTGTAAATGCGTACAGTTCAAAACAAGAGAGGTTCCTGAACTCAGGACTGAAGGTTAAGCTCGGTGTCCCAAAATTCCTTGGTGACATTTTAAGAATCGAAAAAAGAAAAAACGGAAAAATAGAATGGAATATAGGCCAGGCGTACTGTAAGGAAAATGTGTGAGGAACTACGTGATGATTGAGTGAATGAGCTCTTCCCTGTGGTCTTCATAGTAAAATAACATATGTCTTTTACTAAAGAGAAATACGAGGTTTATTTACTAGAGGCAGGGCTGTTCCAGTTAGTAGGATGGTGGGATAATGACAGAATATGTAAGGACAACAATAGACAATAACAAAGTTGGGGATGTCAAGAGGTGTGGTCTGCTAAATAATTAAAAAGGTGGTCTGGGTCTCATTTGTTGATCTCAATAATTTCATACCTTTTGTCCATATGTAATAAATCATACATGTGATTTCCTCGCCCGAACTAACACACGTAACTTGTTGTCTTGTAATCCAGCTATCCATGTGCCAATCCACACTCTGGCTTTCATTCTTCTGTCCCCTCGCCATTCACCATGCCCGTATGTAGATGTGAGGTAAGGATCTCGTCCTTTCATTATGTTCCTAAAATTTCATTAACACGTACGTAACAGTGACTCACTTTAATACATCATTCTGTGTGTGTGCGTCTTCTTCTTCATACCTCTTGTTTACTTGTGATTTCCTCACTTCGTTGTTACTTTATTTACTCTATTGAAAGCACAATATACGGATTTCACTGCCTTATCTCTTTCTGACACACTTTTGGAATATTTCCATTTGATATAAAACGTAATGCATGACATCTGTCTGCACACTCACATTCATTAAAGATTGAACAACACACCCAAACTCTGCAACCTCCTACAAAATAATGCGGTCTAGGTAAGCACACTTTTCTTGGGGATGAACGGACGGTGGCCACTTGCAGGGTCAGAATGCGGGCTCATGCTCCTTCTTCCTCCAAATGAATAAGGCACTCCTCCTTGAAAAAAAAGTAACGAAACCAAGCAGATACGAAAAGATCAATCTCTTTATGTGGCTCAACGCGATCCTCAAAACGTAAATGACCAGACAAACTGAAATTGCTTTCGATGCTAAGATACACAAAAGCCAAGCTCGAAAATGGATACATCTTACGAGAAGTTCGAGAACACACTCCCAACACAGAAGGCTAAATGCAAGCAGATGCAACGAGCAGATTAAATTCCTACATTACAAGAAAAGCAAAAACCCTCATTGGATACTGAGTTGGAGTTGAAGTAAACTTGGTCTCAAACCAAATAATGGACAAGAAATACAAGCTCTCCCAAAGGCTCCTCAATAGGAAGAATGGATCTCCTAAACGAAGTCAATGCAATCTAGGCTACGTGACAAGAAAAGTTGTTGCTCCAAAGACAACAATTTGAAAATCAAATCATCAACCTCAACATCTTGTCCCTTCCTTTCATAAGATGAGGAAACTTGTAAAACCTAAACTGCCTTCATTCATTTAACCCTTTTCACATGAGACCATCCTTCATTGTGATCGTCAAGAAGTTCAGTACTCCTTTGTGTTGTGATTTGGTCTGTTGATCAAATGGCATAATCTGCTACCCCACCCAAGTGGATTTTATCAAGACAACCACTGATTTGTTGTTCATTGAGCATTATTTGTTTTATTTGGAGTTTTTGACCTATTGTAATTATTAAGTCAAAAACAAAATGAGTGAATATTCCTATTAAAACCAAAATATTCCTGTCTTTCTTGTCTATTATAAGGATAATTTAAGCTAAATGGTTATTTCCATTTTGTCTATAAAAAAATTAAATTGTGGTAATAAAATGAAGTGTTCATTCCTTTGGTACATGACAGTGGTTATATGTGTGTTACCTTTATTGCTCTTGTAAATCTAGGTCATGAATAAGTGTGAACAATTGAGCTCTCCTATGACAGAGATCATGAGCATGTTCCCTCCTCTAGGTGTGTGTGTTTTGTTCATGTGGTTTTAGAAAATGGTATGATATGGAGTTGAATATCTCCAACAAATGGAACAAAATTTTCTTTCCATGTTCCTCCAAAACATTTTGCATATAGTTCACATAGAAAGTGGTTTTTGTGTCTGTCTTGTTAATGAAAAGTAATGATAAATCTAGTACATATTTTAATTCATCGGGTTTCCAGGCCTATGTGGCTTTAAATTTGAACAACAGTATCATTTAAGCAATAACAAAACTGTAATTGCATTATAGGGACTGGCACAGCTTGTCTGAATAAATAAATGAAATTCTTCATTTCTTCAGCACTTATTAAAGGCGATCCTTTGTTGAATTTTCATCTCAGTTGCTCTCAATTTTGCATAACTTTCATCCTTTGTTGATGCTACGAATCGTTGAAGCAATTCTGTGTATACAGTACCACTTCTCTATATGATCTAACTATAGTCTCTGTTATTTCATGTTTTTATTCTAGGCACATAATATTTACCTCTAAAATTAGGGATGCAAAAATGGCCTCTCTTGCCTCATCTTTAAATAATGTGATGGATCTATTTTAATTTATGCTTCAGCAAAAATAGCTGGAACCTAATTATTGCATCTGAGAATGGGTCTAAGTTTATACTTTAGCAAAACAGAAAAATATCTCTGGACACTTTCTTAATGGAAGACATTGTAGGCCCGTACGGGTTTCAATCTCTGGTTTTATTCCTGCTTCTACTGACATCTGTTAAGTTACTTACTACCATAACAGCCATTTCTATGGTTATACTTTGTTATTTTAAATATCTTGTTTTCTTATTTAATATATCAACTTCGTTCATCAAGTTTACCTTTTAATATGTCTTTCATATCTGGTACATCTAGTCCTTTGAGAACAGTTTTTGCTTCAAATATTTGAAGTTAAACGAAGAGACAACTTGGCATTCTCACCTGTAGTTTTCAGCAATAATCTCTTGGAGAAATTAAATTCATGTAGAAGAAGAGATCAGTAGATGAATTTTAATTTGTGTTAGTATTGTATCAACTAGGTACAGAATTAATTTAGGAGGATTGATCATGGTTCAAACAGAAAATGAAATGTTCATATATTCACAATCAGTTCTTAAAAGAGAAAATTTGGAGCCATTTTCTTAAGGGATAGAGATCTAATACAATAGCGATAATTCTTTTGGTCTCTTGAAGAAACATCTTAGGGTCACCCAGATGATTCTAGAATAATAGGTGAATGAATAATTAGTAGGGAGGGTTGCATTTGTTGAATTAATTCTTAATCTTTGGTCATAAGGTTTTAGATAGGTCACAATTTGTGTCTTGGAATATTCATTGTATCCTGTTCATTTTCAATAGTTATCTAGCCCTTATAATAGCAGAAAACTCTTACTCCATTCTTATTTTGTGTTGAGAAGCTCCAGGTCTTGAGCAAATTTTCTCAAGGGTTTCCTATTGTGTCCCTCTTCATTAGATAATTCTTGGGTGGAAATTTTATTTTGGTAACTTCTCAATAGGGTCTGAATGGCTATTTCTTGTTTTAACTTGAATACCACAAGTGACCTTCTCATTAAACTGGTGGCAAGGCTGAAATATATACATTCTTTTCTGCAGCACAAAGTTTTGAAGATAAAGTTGTACCATTTCTATATGAATATGTTTTTTCATCAAAGTTCCTTTGATTGTCCTCATTTTCTTTTCCTACTCTGCTTCATTTTAAAGTGCAGCAACCTTCGGGTTTCAGGGACTCACCCTGGCTCGCCTTCGACTCCGAAGTGCCTGGCTATGCTAACAATAAACTTGACAGTAGCTAATGACAGCTTGGTCACCAGTCTTCTTATCCTAGTAACAGAAGGTTTCATGTAACTGTTTCGACGAATTTAGAAAATAAAAATTTGAAATTCTGTTCACTGGGAATGCCATTAATTTAAGATGCAACATATCATGATACCTACACTTCCACTTGCGGTGTTCTCAACAGTTCATGATAATTATTTCCATAGCTCTAGCAGTGGATGGTTATACTATGCCATTAAATCTTCACTAGGGTTTAAGCTTATAGAGTTGCATTTTGGGCAATATATCTTTCATACTATTTTCTTCCTCTATCGGAAAAGCTCATAGATATATATTATGTCTTCGCTCATACATTTCTTTATGTTTTCATGTTCATACATTATCAGGTTCTTTAATTCGTTCTTCGTATCAAAAAGCCTTGTAATCGTACGAAGTATTCCTAACTATACAACTTGGTCCAAAATGTTGTTACTGTATTTTAGCTTGTAATTGAGTAGGTTGTAATATGCCGAATGACACCCATTGTCGGTTTCGACAAAGGCAATTTGCAACTCGAAACAACAAAATTCAAAATATGTGATAGTAATAACACCGGTGCCACGGTGGTAACCATAACGGCAATGTCTTTTGAAATTTAGATGACATGTCGACATCAGTGCCTCCTAAACTTTGATGGGTTGAAGTAAACTGATATAAATAGAATCAATATTTTAATAAGTTGACAACTTTGTGCAATTAAAGAGATAAGGTGATATTAATTGAGAGTGGTGTGGTAACCATCATAAATAGAAAAGGGAGGAACAGGGATATAAACAACACGGTAAAGATAATTATCAATCCAATTATTAATCATGAGGTGTAATGATGAAGTTTGATTATTATAATCTGTAGTATTAAGAAAGTGAAAAATGGCTTGTGCAAAATTTTACAAGGCTGATAAATAGATAGAAATAATGACCCCATATAGGGTATCTTTGAAAAAACAAAGAAATTAATTAGAATATTAAATTTCCAAAAAAAATTATATCATAATGTCTGATATAATAAATTTAACAACCACCGCACTATAGGAAGATTTTATAAATTCATAATAAATCTAATAGTCATTTTTATTTGATTAATTGTGAGATCAACTTGTCATAAATTGTAATATTGTTTAAATTTAATAGCAGACATATCATTGCTTCAATAGGTGTCCATATGCTTCTCGTAAGTTCATGCTAACCCATTTAAGTTGTAATATCACATTGCAAAGGAGAAAATTACGCTCTTTTTTATTTTTACAAGCATCTGCGGGCGTTACTGGCATGGAAAATAAGAATTAATAATGCCATTCACTAGAGCTAATAGGTGACATTAAACATGATGAGACCCATATCCTTCAAACCAAATACTACAAGGCCATTACATGACACGGCATTAAAATGGTAGTATCACTCCATAAACTCCTATGATCATAGTGGAGTGGGCTCATGATGAGACCTCCTATCCTGCTTGGTTACTTTTCTTCGTTATTATTTTGTTAATAACAAAATATTATGAAAATAAGTTATATCCTTCTATAAAATTTAAAATGGTGTAGAAATTTTTATAATAATTACATTTAACTAATAATATTTTCTCCCAAAATTTATTTTCAAAAAGGTTGTAGAATCATTAAAAATTTGAGTGAAAGATAACATTGTTAAGTGGTGATGAAAGATGCATCATGCATTGCTTTACTATTTCTTAGGATTATTAGGATTTAAAAATTTAGGAAGTTCCATTCTAAAAATGATTTCTTATAAAACCAATATTTGGATATTTATGAGCATTTCCTTCATACTTAAAAGCTCCTACTCTATAAAAATAAGGACTGAAGATATACCTTCTTCCTCCTTTCACATTTCATACTATTACGAAATTTGAATAAGTCAAAAATCACTGTGCAAATTAAAGCAGGTCCACAACAACACTTCATTCTAGCTCAGTTAGGTATTTCTCACAGTTCTCAATCGGACCACAGCAATAATTTTCAACCTCATTACCAAACACTGAGTTTGTCCCTTGGTTTTACTATTAATAAATATACCCCAATTAAATTAAACTTCTCTTGAATGGTTATAAGCATACCTTAAAGTGTAATAAGTTCAAGCAGAGGATGATATTTCATTGAACACATGATCTTATGTGCATTAGTAAAATTTAAATGTAGAGAATCTGAACATAGTCGTGAGATTTTATTCGAGTCCTTAGATGGGGCAAAATAGTTTAATAGCTTACCAAAATGACTCAATTCAACATAGTGAGAAATAGAGAAGAACACTTTCATAAAAATTAGGGGAGAGAAGAATGACCACATGTATGTTCTCAACGAATTAAATACCAACGAAGAAAAAAGCATAATGAAGATGTCTCATAATTTATAAAAATATTTAATAAATTATACAGCAACCTCCATCACACAGAAATTAAACACTCCGTGAAACTATAAAGTGATTATTTTAGATCCTTTGAAGCTGGGCTTTGGTTTATACAAAATGAAAAAATATCATATAGATCAAATCTAGTTGATGCTCTGAAGTTGAAGCAAGCTGATTTGTCTAACTATCATGTGAAAGAAAGGGCTTAAAATAACTATTTACCTAAAAACAAAAAATATTAACAAACTGAATGTAGTGATCACATCTAAGTAAACTTAATAAGTATGATGGCTAATTCTATGACTCAAAAACTATCATTTGTGACTAAGGAAACAAAAATGCAGGACTAAAGAAACAACAGTGCAGCTAAAGAAACAACACAATTAATGAAATAACACATGTAACTAAGAAACAAAAACTATGATTAAGTAAAAATTAATTGTAACTATAGAAAAAACAATTATGCAGTTAAGAAAACAATGGTATGAAAGTGTTCAAAGAAATATTTGTGGTAACTTGTGAGTACGCATATAGTTCTGGGTAGACAAATTAGATGATTTTTTTTAGTGAAAAATATGAGTATTCTCAAATTACAATGAAGTTTGGAAAAATGAAATGAACCATTGGTATTGATTTAAATTGGGTCTAAAAATATCTTAGTATTATTGATCATCATACGAGGCATATGAGTGAATAAATACTGTAGTTACACCATATTGAAGAAAATTGCATATTGACTTGGCTTTAATTAGAATTTTAAAGGGCAGAACTTTTTTTCCATATTGAAAAAATTGCATATGTGACTTGACATAAGTGGGAATTTTAATGGTTAAATTTTTCCGTGGTAAATCATGAAATGGTGATAGAATGATATTATTGGCCTAGGTGAAAGGTGTACAGGTGAATAAATCCGTGATTTTGTAATGAAAATGCATATTAACAACTTAAAGTGAGCATTTTATTAGCTGAAGGTATTATTAAATTAAATATATTAGAAAAATAGTGACAAACCAATATTATTGTTCGTGAGAGAACATATGGGTGAATAAATTTGTCTAATTTTTCATATTAAAGAAAAGCTGCATATTGACTTAAACTTAATTATACCATTTAAATAGCTGAAATTTTTTAATGGGTAAATCTAATGAAAAATGGTGAAGTTAGGTATTATTGAAAACAACAGATGAAACATATACGTTGAATAAATGATGGTACACTATGAAAAAGTGCATATTGACTTAGCGTGGTGGGCATTTTAATAGCTGAAATTTTTTTAATAGGTAAATCTAATGGAAAATGGTACAATTAAGAATGATATTAATAACTCAACGAGAACGCATATATGATGAATAAATCCGTCAAAATTTCTTGTCATTGAAAATAAAGATGACTTGACTTGGTGGGGTTACTAGCGGTTAAAGTTTTAATTGACTTGAATTAATTACTACATATAGGATCAATAATTGAATGCATTCTTGAATCTGAAAAATTATGACATATCAAAATTATAATAATTTTGAAAAAGTGACGAGAATATTTACTGTTGGTGGTCTGAATTGAGTCTGCAAAGTCTAGGTATTATAGGGTTCTCTTTACGTCCTTCAAATACGTGAGTTTAGGTATTCGTTTTCCTCTAATGAAACCATAATGATGTACCTATTGACTTTAATCCAGTGGCCAACTAACCCGGATGAAAAATTTAGTATTATCGGATTGTGCCAGACCATCCTTCAAATATTGTGAGTGATCGGTAATGACATTACTCCAAAATGGTGTATTCACTTGAATGAAAGGGGAATTATTCTTCCCGGCATGGAATTTGATTTGATGGGAAATTTGCTTAAATATAGTTAAAATTTTGTTTAAAAATATTTAATATTTACTTAAATATAACTAATTTTTATTTTATTTTATTAAAATAATCAAAAGGGACATTGGAATTTCCAAAAAAAACTATCAAAATTTTCATATTAGAAATTCCTACCTTACTCGCAACCTAGATTTTCTATTAAAAAAAATATCCACACATAAATTTTCAAGAAATTTCAATATGAGTTATTCGCCCACTCATTTCAAGTCCATACACCATTAAAGTCAAGTCATTAGCAATAGAGTGGGATGAACATTTTTAGGAAAATCTCGATATTATCAGGTTCAATGGCTCCATCCTTCAAATCTTCTCAGTTGTTGGTATTGACTTGACTTTAATGAAAAGAAGATAGATTAGGGAAAAATAAGTAAGTATTGATCAGAACATCTACGAAAATATGAGTATCGTCAAATTAGGGCATATCGTCTTGTGACTTGTCGGTATTGGCTTCACTTCAAAGAAGCTTCATGAGTATTTCCTTGAATTCACTGGCCCAATAACTCAGACGAAAATTTTAGTGAAATCTCAGTATTACCTGAATATGGCATCCTGACCTTCAAATCTTGTGGTATTGACTTGAATTTACTCTTGCATATGGTAAGGCTGAAGAATATGAAATTTGGAAAAAAGTTCGTGATAAAGTTAGAATATAGCCTCACTTACAACAATAAGGTTTAAATTTGACAGTTCAATTGTCCATGATGGCGCAATTTAATCGTCAAATAAGGCTAGCTCCACTATACCCATCATCCAACATCGTTAAATCTGTCAAACGTTGGATAATGTGGTTAAAAACATCAAATTTGATAGGTTATATCACTTCTAAATTCCAACTTTCAAAGCCTCTTGGAGAAAGAGAGCAAGCAACTTTAATAACTTTTTAGTGTGTTTTTGTAATTAAGCGTTTTGATGTCAATTGTTTTATGAATATAATTTATGTAAAAGTAATAAATATAGATAATAATGATACTAATATGCAATTAAATAATAATTAGTTAAACAAAGGGGCATGTCTCTACAGACATGATTGTTCGTGAAAGGGTACTTATATATATATATATATATATATATATATATATATATATATATATATATATATATATATATATATATATATATATATATATATATATATATATATATATGCAAGCAACTTTAATAACTTTTTAGTGTGTTTTTGTAATTAAGCGTTTTGATGTCAATTGTTTTATGAATATAATTTATGTAAAAGTAATAAATATAGATAATAATGATAATAATATGCAATTAAATAACAATTAGTTAAACAAAGAGGCATGTCTCTACAAACATGATTGTTCGTGAAAGGGTACTTCTAGACTATATATATATATATATATATATGGCCTTCACTCCCAATTGTATCATTCTCATTCATACTATTTTAATATATATTCTTGCATCATAAATGGAGATCTACATATTCCAAGTCTTGTGGTGTATTTAATTTAAAGGATGAACTTTCTTTGTTTCATTTGGTATGAGAGCCCAAGTTAATTATAATCATTATAATGACATATTAAATTATCAGTATTAATATGCCATTATAATCATTAAAATGAATGATTTAGGAATAAATATTAATAGTATTAATCATTAATCAATTAGGACATACTAATAACACTATATAATTTTATTTTAATTAATAAATTGAATAATAAACTAATTGAATGGTCGGCTCTCTTAGCCTTGGTAGGTTTTTCTTTCACTATTTATCATGATCTATTCTTTTCTCATGCTCTCATTCACATCTATCTTGAAGATGGATCCCCATTGGGATTCGAAACATCGACAAAGTTTTGTTAATACTGTGGAAAATCTGAATTGCTATACTTCAATAAACGACCACAGGAGCTTGAAAACCATCAATTGGCTAAGTCTTGGCCATAATTTCTCATTCAAGAGAGAGAAAATTTATTCTTTTGCATGTTGTGCTCACAGCTAGAGTAAGCAATTGTAATATTTTCTCTATTCTACTGATTAATGCAAATAGGCTTGAGGGGTTTTCCCCAATTGGGTTCCCCTATAAATCACTATGTATTTTTGGTTTTTTCTTATTGCATGTCTTTGTATGTGTCTCTAAATTGAGATTTCCATTTTGTATAATTGTAGAGTAGAATTGTGTCTCTTGTTTTCAGTTAATCAATCTATAATTACTCACCTTTGGAGAAATTTTGGGAGTTTACTCTCTTCAATATTTCTTACGGTTTCTTCTTCATATTCTTAATTTTCACATGCACATCTAACTTCTTTTGTTTTCCTTCCTCCATGATCTTGTTGCATCATTTGAAATTTTTACAAAGGGACAACCCCCATTGTTGCACACCTATATAGGATCCACATCCTATTTCTTATTAAGAAAATTTGTGCATCTTAAAGATGATGGTGAAAAATATGGTTTTAGTCCATGTTTTGACTCCACTCCTACCATGCTAGCCTATTGATCACTCAAGACCTCTAAACCTAAGTACTAGGTAATGATAGATTTGAAAGTGTATCCATTATGCAACTATTTCAAACTTAGTTTTGATAACTATGCATGATAATGTAGACCCCTTTTGGATGAAAAAGTTGGTCTACCTATATTAGAGTATATGAATTCTAGAAAAAATTATTAACTTGAAGCCAACTTGTTTAAGAATTTGTATAATAAAACAAGATGGATGCCTTCACATTTCATGGTAAAAGTAGAGTCTTATCCTCACCTTCATATTTACCTCTACCTTTACTATTTTGAGTTTTTATTCACCTCTACCTTAAAGAGAAATTTATTGGAAATATGTTCTCAACTTTACTAGATATGTTTCATTATAATTATTAATGGCTATTAGAAAAATAAATCAACTTAGAATTAATTTGAAACAATGTTTTTTTCATATAATTTTTTTGGCACACCATAAAATATATATAAAAGAAAAAGAAATAACATGTTTTTAATATAACTATTTTCTTTTATATGAACTTATTATATATTATTTAATGCTACTTGAAAGTACATTGTTTTTTTTAATATTTTTTTAAATTAATATATAATTGTAATTTTATTTTCAAAATGAATAATATCTTTTAATTATACAAGGTATAATTACTCTTTTCTTTCTCTTATATATATAAACACCTTTTAACTTTCCATTCAAGTAATAAAGTGGATCTTTCACGTGAATCTGAAAGATAATGACAAACTGTTATGGACATAATATATAAAATATTTTGGAAAAAATATATCAAATATTTTTATAAACATTTTTTTTTCTTATATTTCTATATAAAATACTATGAGTGGATTTAGATCCATTTTAAATTTGGATTTGTCAATTTAAAAGGATCAAATATTTCAAAATGTAAAAAATTTCTTAATTTTTTCACTCAAAAAAGAAATTTATATTTCGAAATTTAATCTCTTTATGCTTGATTTTAAAATAAATATAAACTAATTTATTTTAAATTATATATAAGCAATAATTGTAAAATATATATAAATAATTTTATTGTTAATTTTAATTGTTTAATCTAAAGTAAATAAAAACTATATGATAAAAAAATTATAATAATTTTTAATATAAAACATTATTTTCAAAATTTATCATATGATAAATTTAGTAAATTCTAGTAAACCTTCTTTTTCTAAATTTAATAAATAATTTTATGTTTTTGAATACGAGTATGATAACTGATGAGTTTTTACTATTTACCCAATAGATTATCTTCCTCCAATTTCATCATATGAAAAGCTTAGAAATGAAATAAAATTACCTTAATTCAATTTCATAAATGAAGTCAACTCAAATATTTACCTTCAAAAACGAAAAAGTTTAAATATTTACACGGCCATAAAATTTTGATGTGACTGGTAATGCCAAAGTGAATTCCAGCCCTGCAAATCGTTACTTTATATATCCGAATTACCAAACCTCTACATTCATGGGGAAGATTCTCTGCATTTGAACACTTACAGTTTATAACCATAGGCGTCGCCGGCGGACGTCCAACATACAATGGATGGAATGAGCAAATTGCCCCATTTCCACACATTTCCATTCTCATCTGGAATTCGATTCACATTTTCAGATTTTCTTCATCTCCCACGCGCTCTAATCGCGTATGATATGATATAAACTTATCGTTTTTTCCTTTATGTTTATGAGAAATCGTTCAAAATATGAATGTTTGCAAATGTTTTTTTTCCCGGATAATTTAAAACCCTTTTGAGTCTTGAACAGAAATAGGGCATCTGCAAGACTCTACCATACAACTCTCAGTTGAGCATTTCTGAAAAGCCATTCAACTTAAGAATGTAGTTTTTAGATTATAAAACTTAATTAGAATGTGGAGAGTGCACATATGCATTTACAGCGAATTAGGGTCATTTTTACAGAGTAAATTCTACTACTCAATCATTAAAGATATTTTTGAAAAAGAAATATGACATTTAATTATATTTAGTTGTTGTAATACAGTAAAAAATTGTTTATATATATATTATGTTTACACATTTCTATTATTCTGAATTAAATACATATATATTCAATAATAAATTAAAACATTTTGATTTAGTAAATTTAACCATATAAAAAAAATGTGAAAATAGAGTCATGACATAATTGAAAAATTATTCTATTCAATATTTAATTATATAAGAAACTATACAGGAAATCGATATACCCCAAAATAAGGTTGTGGTATGTTTGGGGGAATCACCCAAAGTTTAGCCCTCTCCCATAGCATAAATAAACCAATTACTCCCCCAAATCCAATTCTCATTCCTATCCCCAATGCTATCAATGACATCTTTTTATCCACATGATATAGCCATCCCTCTTTTACATCACTACTCTTGGTAGCACTGTCACCTTGTCTACTTGCTCTTTCATTTTCTCTGCATGTATCCAAAGGACAACCCCATAAACATTTATTCTTTTGAAATGAGCTTGCATTGAAAGTAGAAAATTGTGTTCATGTAGGGATTTTCCCACAGAGCTTGTTTGATGAAACATCAAGTACTGCCAACCCATGTAATATAGAGAGGTCATCAGGAATTGGTCCACTTAAATTATTTTTTGCCAAGTCCAACTGCTCCAAAGTGGATATCTCACTAAGAGATGCAGGTATTTTCCCTTCTAATTGATTCCAAGATAAATTCAATAACCGCAATTGGCTCATACTTCCTATGCTTGCAGGGATTTCTCCTACAAGATTATTGGAAGATAAATCAAATATAGTATTTGTGGAAGACAAATACTGAAGAATATACTCACTTCTTTTGATAACAATCTCCATTTCCTCCCCTAAATAATCATCATTTGATACATTTGCAAATCCAGAGAGCCTGCCAAGATGAAGTGGTATTGTTCCATTGAACTTGTTGTTGGATAAGTCCAACACATGCAACTTGGGAAGATTTGTAATGTCTTGAGGAATAGAACCTTCCAAATGATTGTGACCAAGGATCAAAGCACCCAGCTCATGAAAAAATGTGAAGTACTGAGGAAGTTTGCCTGTCAATCTATTTTTTCTTAAATCCAAAAATTGAAGTTGGGTACAATGGGCCAAAGATGTGGGTAGTGTCCCTGAGAGATTATTGGAGTGAGCTGACAAAATGGTCATAAAAGTGATATTGCCAAAGACATTAGGGATTTGTCCATTTAAATTATTTTCTGATAAATCTAATACTTCAAGTGAAACCAAGCCATTAAAACTATTAGGAATATTTCCTAAAAAACTATTATTGTATATAACTAATCCACGAAGAGACTTTAATTGACCTATGTTATATGGGATATGACCAGTTAATTTGTTTGAATGCAAATATAAATATGATAATAAACAAAGTTTTCCTATAGAGTTTGGAATTGTGCCTATAAAATTATTATTTGAAAGATCAAGAGATTAAAGTTTCTTTAAATTAACAAGGGTTCTAGGAATATAACCTATAAGTTTATTATTACTAAGATATAAGAAACTTAATTGATTCAAATAACCAAAAACTGCAGGAATGCGTCCTGTTAACATATTATTACTAAGGTCTAAATAAATCAATTGACTCAAATTTACGAGGGGAATAGGAATTCTTCCTTACCAAGTTCTAAAGAAATCAATTGACTCAAATTTATCAGGGTAATCGGAATGTGTCCCGTTAACATATTATCACGAAGGTATATGTTAGTCAATTGACTCAAATTTCCAAGGGTAGCAGGAATGGGCCCTCTTAACATATTATTACTAATATATAACTTTCTCAATTGACGCAAATTAAGAACGACTTTAAATATGCTTCGAGTGAGTCCGTTTTGGGTGAGAAATAAGTTTGTCAACTTTGTTAAATTGACAATGTCTTCACTCCTCACTCCAATTCCCTGTAGGAATAAGTCGGTCAACTTGGTCAAATTGGCAATGGCTTTAGGAATGCTTTTGACCCTGCCTTGACGTCTGCTCATTTCGGGGCTCAGGCTATCTTGAACAAGAGTCAGAGAGGAGAGGGGAAGCCGAAACATTTCAGAAGGAATAGAATCCAAAATATTAGGCCCATCTATAGAGAGGAACGTAAGTTGTGTCAAATTGCCCAACTGACTTGGTATTGTCATGCCGTTCAGACTTTTAAGAACCAGAAACGTAAGTTGTGTCAAATTGCCCAACTGACTTGGTATTCTCCCATTCAGACTTTCAAGAAGCAGAGAGGAGAGGGGAAGCCGAAACATTTCAAAAGGAATACAGCCCGGAATATTAGGAGGACAAGATATGGATAGGTGTGCAAGGTGTGTCAAATTACCCAACTGACCTTTAGGGGCAATTTCTAGTTATAATAACATATAAAAACAAAATAATTATCCTAGATCCATAAATCAATCCACAAATCACTCATGATTTTCAAAGTAGACTCGCTTTTTCCTTATTGAAGACATATTGCCTATCCATAGCTTTTATAAATCCTAAAAGTACCCCCAATATTTTCTAAGATTTCTAAACTTTCTCTTATCCTAACAACTTGTTAATTGCTACCAAATTTTTTCTCCTACAACCTCTCATGATTTATTTCCTAAAATTTTCATGCTTTAAAAGACATGTTTTCTTCTTAAAAATATTATCTACTAAATCTTATCTCTATCTATAGTTCTTTAAGGAATAAAGAAATTAAAATTATTTAGAATAAGAAAATAAATTTTATTTTTTGTGTTAAAACCTAGTTTGGAGCTTTGTCTCCAAAAATATTGACTTGGAATTTCTAATGCTCCTGCATCATCTAGTCGATCAAAGATGTCACTAGGATGCTAGATGATATTACAAATTAAATTAATATTGTAAGAAAGTGGGTTTGTAAGGAAATTTAGAATGATATTTCCTATTGATTTCCATCTTCGTTGAAGTAACAATTCAAAAGGCGTAATCCATCATCATGCAAGTTGAAATACTCATCATCTTCCTCTTCTATTAGTGGAAAAAGCAATGAAGATGATGAAGAATCAAAGACTAAGGATGTGGGTTTAAGCAACTCAATCCCATCATATGGTGTTTCACTGTTAATGTTAGGAAGTTATAGAGAGTCTTTGTATTCCTATGGAAGTAGGAATTGTTTGGATCGATAGAGAAAATATAAGAAAAATTTGGGCACTTGCAAAACATCTTTTCTCCTCTAGCACTTGGATGTTTCAAATGCCTCAATGTTGACACCTATTCTAGAATTTTTAAGCATTTAGAAAGACTAGAGTAAATGCGATGTATATTTTGTTCAAAGTTGGTGATATTACTTAGAATTTGTTAAGCCCTATATAATCCCCATGTTAACCATAAAACCCTTTATTAAGAACTAGTTATTGGGTGATTACATTTCTATTGCTATATTTTTATGTAGGCTAGAACTTCTCTTTATCTCATATTATTATAATTGTACCCTTCTCTCTCTCTCTCTCTCTCTCTCACACACACACACACACACACACACACACACACACACACACACACACACACACACACACAAAGGAGATCTCTAATCTTAAGATCATCAAATATTGTCTTGTATATTGTATTCATAGTAAAAGAAGGTTTTTCCCTTGAATATTATTGTAATTATTGGTTTATTATCATTTTAAGGTGCAAAGTTCATAAATTTGGTATTAGAGCTCATGATCATAGGATATTTATACTTTAAATAGGTCATCATGGAATTTTCACTATAATATTTTTTTATAGGAGGTTTCGTATGGTGAAAGTAAAAGAATATTTAGGAGGAATATTGATTAATGTCTACTTTATATTTCATAATTTACTTCACTATAATTTTCGAATCATACCCTGTGGAAGTTAAGGTTTGTGAACAATCCCGAATTAAATTTTAAACAATTCAGTTTGATAATTTTTCTATATCTTCTCTTCTTGTAATTTTCAAACTATGAAATATTCATGAATTTTAGGAGACATAAACAATTACCTTAGGTAAAAATTTAAAAATTATATCTGAATAAATGGACAGGTGGCACAATATACACATTTTCTTGTGGGAAGAGACCAAAAACCAACAAGTTTTTGGAAAGTTATCATAACTTTCACTTGGCACAAAAAAATCTGGCCACACTTGCTAAATTCTAAATTACACATATTACATACCAAATTTTTAGATATAGGACTCAAAACTCATAGATATATCAAGAAAATCTTCATTGATTCAAATATTCTCCAAGTTCAGGTTTTAAAGGCATATAGATTACATTAGATTCAAATAAGCTTATGTGCCTTTCCTCCAGTGATCAAACACGCTCTTTCAAAGTGATTTTAAAGTGTCAAGGTCAAATTTTGTCATTTCAATGAGTCTTCAAGCAAAATTTGGTCACTAGGCATTAGGTCTAGGGTTTGTTTTCACTCCTTCCAAAGTTGTCCAAGTGTCGGTCCATGTCACCATTCAGCTGAGTGTACCATCATTCAGAGGGTTTTCATCATCATTTCAAGTTCCATTGGGTCATTTTACATCTTGTTCATGCTTCAGTTGTGCCTTGGTAAGGTCCATTTCCCTCTCCTAGGGTTTTGGAGGTAATTTCTCTTGGATGGTCAAATCATCGGAAAAACTTGTATCCTGATGTTCACACACCTTCCCCTATCCTTAATTCACCTTAATAAACACTTCCCATCACTGAGATCCCCCAAATTCCTCATTTTTGCACAAACCCTAGTTTCTTGCCACAACTTGGCAATTTTCTAGGCTAGGCCTGTGTTTTGCACTTTTGGACCCCTTCCCCTACGTCAATCTCTGATATTCCACTTTCTGCTGCTTCCTAACATCCCTCCCTACTTCCAAAAATTTCTCCAAGAATTTAGAAGCCCCTTATCCCCTTTATTTCGCTTCATTTCGACAGAATTCCTTGTTTCACACATCGGGGTAGGTTTCACTCAAAAGATTTTTCAGAGCAATAAAAGATGAATTTTGAAAAACTGAGAGAGGTTTTTGTTCAAAAAATTCCAAGGAAGAAAAACCTCTTTCACTTTTTACACAGGTATCATGGTTTTAGAGAAATATCAAAAATACTGTTGCCTCAGGAGAATTGAATGCACCTCTGAAGTGACCTTGGGAAAATCAAGATTTCTCCTAGCATGGTTGGCTAAATGAATTTTTTGATGCATCAAAGGATAACTAGACAGAAATACCTTTCCAATGAGCTATCATGAGCTCAATTTGGAGTTGAGGAAAACCTTCAAAAGTTGACTGCAACAGCGCTCTGCCTTGAGGCAGCCTCATTCTGCTCATTTTGACTAGTGTTGGGAGATTTTATTTTTGACAGGGTAAATGAAATCCAAATTGCATAATTCCACTTGTGTTGGAAATTAGACTCCAGGATCTTTCCCACGAGCTATCACACGCCCGATTTGGACACCGGGAAGGCCTCCAAAAGCTTCCTGCAAAATGCACTATGTGGCAAGAGGCATGCGACCCACTTGAGGGGGATGCGACCCACTTGGCAGATGCGACCCAATTGTGCGTTTTGGCCAGTGTAAATTTGAACGCATGCGACCCACTTGTGGCATGCGACCCACTTGAGGGATATGCGACCCACTTAAAAACAGAACTCAGAAAATTGCGTTGGGTGCCCAGATTCGATTCAAATTAGCTCCGGCGGCGTACAAACAGGTTTTTATCATTGCCCAATGGATTTTTAATGTAGTTGGGATGTCATTGATGTTGAAGAAACTAACCATGCTTGGAGAAATTTGTGTAAACCCTACATTCACCATGCAAATGATTCCTCAAGGGTTTTCAATTGTATGGGCATTTTATGAAGAATTTGGAAGCTTTTGAATGGTTCACACCCTAGCGCATTGTATATGTCACCCTTATGCCTTCAGTCATCATTTTATCATTGCCATTATACCCTTTCATGTTTTGCACAGTTTTCATGTGGACTTGTATTTAACCTCCATCACTATATCACTACTGTCATCATCATTTGACTGCCATTGTCATGTTCATTTTGTCTTTCATATGGTCTTTGCAATGATGGTCCTATTCTACATTACATGAAACACAATCCTTTGACAGATTTTGGCCATTATTAAAACTTGACTACACATTTGCATTTGGTAGTCATTTGTCAAACCTACTTGCAATCTGAAAACAGAGATAGTGTTTATGCCATTAAAACAAAGCCATCTCTATGATGATTTTGGTTTTCCTTTGATGCTTGGGTACATGTGTGACATTGATTGGGTTTTGAGCTTACATTGAAACTTTGACTTCACTACACCTATATGAGCATCCATATTGCAGAAAACTTGTTTTCAAAGCCATGTCAGAGATGGATTCAGTTTATGAGCAAGGATATGAGCAGGACAATGACTCAACCGTTGAGGTTGATGTACTGAGATGGAGCATAGCAGTGCGCCAGTAGTGGTAACATATCAGAGAGGCCACAGAGCTTTGTTTGCAGCATCACGACGAGTACTATCTCCACCCGGGGTGGAAGGGGTCTCGTTGAATTCATCAGCAACGCGAGTACTATCTCCACAGGGCATGGAAGGGGTCTCGCCTTCTTCATCAGCGTAGGTACATTCACAGGATCATGATAGAGACAAAGACATGCTTCGTCACATGAAATGTCATTATTGGTCTCGCATGCATGTTTGCAAAGCGAGAATGAAGATTCTGAAGAGGAGGTTGAGCGAAGCACTAAAACGGCGGAAAAGGCCTGATCCACTCCGGATTTTGGCCGATGCTTCATTGGCTGGGCAAGATACATGATGGATGGTCTTCACTCCGAATTTTAGCAAATTCGGAGAAAATTTTGTCATTTTGAAATTTTTGGGTCTAAAAACAGGTTTTTCAGTTAAGTGGGTCTCGCACTCATATGCTCACTTTTTTTCGGGACACTTGCTGAAGGAAATTTTTGCATTTTTTGATTTTTCATGGCTAGTTATGCATCCGCAGACATTACCTAAGCATTTCATCAGATTCTGGATGATCAAAGAGCTCAAAAACACCATGAAAACCACCTTGCTGCCACCTTTTGCACCAGCAGGAAGTACTTCTGGGAGAAAGCATTTTTGGAGAGTCAAATGAGCTCCAAATTGGGAAATTCCACTTGGGTTGGATAGTCAACATCCAGGGCTTTCCAACGAGCTATCATGAGCTCAATTTGGATGCCAGGAAGTACTTCAAAATCAGGCTGAAAGTAATGCGACCCACTTGGCTCAAATGCGACCCACTTAAATTTTTGCTGAATTTTCAACTGCCAGCTCATATTTTCGGCTAGTTTGAACCAGTTTTGCTTGTGGATGAAATTTTTGGGTTTTTATGATGTAAATTTATGGTTGGCATGTAACTTTGGTTCATTTTTACCTATTCTAGAAGATTCACTCTCAAAAAGGTAAAAATCATGTAAATGAATCAGTTCCCACTCTTTTAGAGGCAAGTTGTTAGCTGCCTAGATTGTAATTCCATGATTAGAATTTGTTGAAACTGATCCCTGAAGGAGGAATTCGACCCCTAGAGGTGGGGGAAGGGGTTAGGATGCTGTATATATTGTAATTTCTCAGTCATTTTCAGAGGTTGGAGAGGTTGGACTCTTGGGAGACTTTTGATATCAGTGTACATATTTTTCATATTTTGGCTAAGGAAAGATCAGAGGTTTTGCGGCACTTGTTGGGATCCTTGTGGTGTTCTGTTCTTGATGGTGTTTCCTCTTTGTTTACTGTAAGTTTCTTCATGTTTAAATGTATGCCATCCTTTCATATGCTTCTGAACTAAATTGAATGAGTAAATGAGGTTGAATCCATTGTTTACAGTGCTCTGCCTTTGAATTCAGTTAGTTCTATATGTTTTCTACTGTCTGGAGAGGATCCAGGTTCTTCTTTGCCCTCTTCAGCTCCTCATCAGTCTAATCTGTCCATATATCCAACCAAAAGCATCAAGACATTCACCTACCTCGCCCCAACTCGAAATCTACAAAGGTCTGACCTTATCCCCGGACCCAAAATTTGTTTTCCCATTTCTCCAGCGAAAACCCAAAAACCAAAAAATCAAACATACCTATCTCTTTACTAGCCTAAAATCAGTTCTTATTGTAAGTCATCTTGCATCCTATTGCTCATTTTATCGAGATTGACGGAGAGAGCCCTCTCCTGTCCTCGTAGGGCTAGCTACGAGGCTGAGCGTGGTTTGATGTAGCCTTGAGTTTTACTTCATTTCAGCCTGAGGTAGATTTGAGTGCTAACATAGTGGCGACCATACTGGGGAAGAATTGGTTTGCTTGTTGATGTCATTTGTTTCATTAGCTACAGACGGAGTCTGAAGTCACGCCAGGAAGCCTTCGAACTGCACATTGCTCTGCGAGTGCATAGTAGATAAACGTTGCTTCAGTCCATCTCCGGTCTAGCTTGTGAATGTGACACTCGACTTGTAGATTGTCTTGCCCCAGTATATGTATCAAGATCAGATCTGATGGTTGATGGTGGACAATGATCAGACATAAGAAGGCTGAAATCATTCACCTGGTGACTCCAATTCAAAGTCTGGAGGACTGACTCTTTCTATGAGAAAATGGAAGGATCTTACACAAAGTTCAGGTATCTAAAGTGGAATGGTATTCAGGATCTAATCTGTTGTCTTGTAAATTATTTCTTTGCTGTTCTTGAAGCCGTCTTGAAAGTTTTTCAGAGTTTGTTGTATGAGAAAGGTGATCAAAATCTTCACTCGACCTATTCAAAGAGTGTAAATGTTGAGTTTCCCTTTGATCCTGGTCTCCTTACTTTTCCCACATATTATGATGAATTTCTTCAGAGTGATGAGCCAGAAAATCAAACTGATCCCACAGCTCTTGTACATGCCCCTTCACTTTGTAAAATTCCAGATCGGTACAAACCTCTTGTTTTACCTTCTTTTCTTCATGCTTTTCCTGCAAATTATGATCTATATCTACCAAGATTTGACGGTGAATGTAACAATGTCAACGCTCAGCAACATGTGCAGAATGTTGAGACTTTTCTAGATCTTTTTGAAGTTGATGATGAAGATGTTAGTATTAGGCTTTTTTCTCTTTCTTTGCAAGGCCAAGTGAAGAGTTGGTTTAAAGCCCTGCCTGATGCGAGCATTTCAGATTTCCAGCATTTTGTCAAAGTTTTCCTTGATAGGTGGATGATCGGACAGAACTTTTTGTTGATTATAGAGGAGTATAACCAGCTGAAAAGAATGCCAGGGGAGACAGTACAACAGTTTTCTGCCAGATTTAACCAAGTATATTTTTCGATGCCAGCTGATATAAGACCTTCTCCTAGATCTGCTCTCTTGCACTACCCGGGTGCCTTTGATCCAGAAATGGAGTTTCAGTTGAGAGAAAAGAATATTGCAACGCTTCACGAAATGCAGAACAAGGCAGTAAATGTAGAGGCTCATTTGCTGATCCGGAGGGCAAGGTTGAAGGAAGAAGAAAAGAAGAATGTTTCAGAGCAGTTGACACCTTCAGAGGACAAGCTTGATCTTTTTGTAAACGCAGTAGAAGAGATGGTGCAGAAAATGAATACAAAAAATGAAAATGACATTCAAGAACAAGTTGCTGATCCAAAACATTTTGTTTCTGATCCCAGTAGTCATAGTGATTGTTTTATAGATCATTGTGAAGGAGAGAGAGCTGTTGATATGATGTGTATGTTTGATGATGAATTGCCTCAGTTTGATCAGTATGATGATGATTATGTTCTCCAAAAAGAAGCTAATCTTGCAGACAAATCAGTAGCTAGTTTGTGCGAGGAGGAAGTTCACTTTCAGCAGCTCGAGTACAGTGATCAACCGATGCATATCAGCTATGGAAATGATGAGGAAAGTGCAGAAAATTTTGATGTAAGTGAAGGATCTTTGCCTTTTTGTTTTGATTCGTTTCAGTTCATTAGAGATAACTTCCATGCAATCAGAAATCAAACGTCAACAAGTCTTGATCTGGATCGTCTTGAGGGCAACGAAAACTTCTCATATTCAGACTTGCAGCCCCCAAAAGTCATTGATTGTCAAGTTGCAGCTGAAGACTTGGAAGTGGGCACACATGATTTAATGATTCAAGGTGACTCCGTACCTTTCTGTTTTGAATCATTTCAGCTTTTGAAGGGTAAATTTCATAGTAAATCTTCAGATGAGCAGCTTGTACCATCAGATTTGCAGCCATCCAATGCAATTGAAGGTCAGATTACAGATGAAGGAGTGGAAGATGAAATACATGATTTGATGATGCAGGAAAATTCTATACCGTTTTGTTTCGAATCATTTCAGTTTATAAGGCAGAATCTTCGTAATATATCTCAAGGAAAAGATGAACAGCCAGTAGGATGTCATACAGTTTCAAGGGATACAGTGCAGCAGTCTTCTCAAGTTTTTGATGATCCTATTGCTCGTGTGTTGGATGATGTTTGTTATAAAAATTTTGCTCCATTAGCTAATCATGTGCCCGAAAATAATGTTGATGATGATCTTATTCAAAAGTTTCCTTCATTGTCTTGTCTAACAGATTGTTCATTGCATAGCACATGTCAAGATTTCCATTCATATGAGCAGATTGATGAAGGAGACTTTTGTTCTGTCTGGAATCAGCAACAGAGTTTGGTTATTCATGAATTTAAGGATCCTTTTGACAGCTTGCTGCAATCACCAAAGAAAGACAGTATAGAGGTGAGGAAAAGTTTAAGATCAAATTATGGATATTATCTGGACCAGAGCTATGTTTATGAAGATCCTTTCGCAGTATTCTTGCAGTCATCCAGTCAATTTATGCTTTGTAAGTTTATCAGCAGTCCACTTGGTTCAAAGTTTCCATGGGAGTTGCCTTTCAGTAGTTATTTCTCGTTGTTCATAAGCAAGCATGTGGGAAGAAATCAAACAGCAGCCAGCATGCTTACATGGTTGCATTGGCAGTTCCATTTCACTTGATCGGGTGGTGTAAAGCACAATTAGAGTAGGTTGTATTGAATAAGCTCTACTTTGAGCATATTTCCAGTTTGTCGATTGTGTTTAAGTATCGAGTCAGTTTTTAGTTGAGTGAGAGTCAATTTTTGTCGTCAAGTCATCAGTTTTCAGTCATGCATTTCAGTTTGAGTTTTTGATTCCATTGCCCAATGGATAAGGCACTGGTCTGCTCTCCCAAAGATCTGCCGTTCTTGGCACCTCCAAGGAGCTACCATCCCCATTGGAGCCAATGTTAGAGTTAGCCTTTGTAGCTTTCCTCCAGTGATCAAAAATGCTCTTACAAAGTGATTTTAAGGTGTCAAGGTCAAATTTTTTCATTTCAATGAGTCTTCAAGCAAAATTTGGTCACTAGGCATTAGGTCTAGGGTTTTTTTTCACTCCTTCCAAAGTTGTCCAAGTGTCGGTCCATGTCACCATTCAGCTGAGTGTACCATCATTCATAGGGTTTTCATCATCATGTCAAGTTCCATTGGGTCATTTTACATCTTTTTCATGCTTCAGTTGTGCCTTGGTAAGGTCCATTTCCCTCTCCTAGGGTTTTGGAGGTAATTTCTCTTGGATGGTCAAATCATCGGGAAAACTTGTATCCTGATGTTCACACACCTTCCCCTATCCTTAATTCACCTTATTAAACACTTCCCATCACTGATACCCCCCAAATTCCTCATTTTTGCACAAACCCTAGTTTCTTGCCACAACTTGGCAATTTTCTAGGCTAGGCCTGTGTTTTTCCCTTTTGGACCCCTTCCCCTCAGTCAATCTCTGAGATTTCACTTTCCACTACTTCCTAACATCCCTCCCTACTTCCAAAAATTTCCCCAAGAATTTAGAAGCCCCTTATCCCCTTCATTTCGCTTCATTTCGACAAAATTCCTTGTTTCACACATCGGGGTAAGTTTCACTCAAAAGATGTTTCAGAAAAATAAATGATGAATTTTAGAAAAATGAGAGAGGTTTTTGTTCAAAACATGCCAAGGAAGAAACACCTCTTTCACTTTTTACAAATATATCATTGTTTTATATAAATATCAAAAATACCGTTGCCTCAGGAGAATTGAATGCACCTCTGAAGTGACCTTGGGAAAATCAAGATTTATCCTAGCATGGTTGGCTAAATGACTTGGTTGATGCATAAAAGGATAACTAGACAGAAATAAATTTCCAATGAGCTATCATGAGCTCAATTTGGAGTTGAGTAAAACCTTCAAAAGTTGACTGCAACAGCGCTCTGCCTTGAGGGAGCCTCATTCTGCTCATTTTGACTAGTGTTGGGATATTTTATTTTTTACAGGGTAAATGAAATCCAAATTGCATAATTCAACTTTTGTTGGAAAGTAGACTTCAAGAGCTTTCCAACGACCTATCACACGCCCGATTTGGACACCGGGAAGGCCTCCAAAAGCTTCCTGCAAAATGCACTATGTGGCAAGAGGCATGCGACCCACTTGAAGTGGATGCGACCCACTTGGCAGATGCGACCCACTTGTGCGTTTTGGCCAGTGTAAATTTGAACGCATGCGACCCACTTGTGGCATGCGACCCACTTGAGGGAGATGCGACCCACTTGTGGCATGCGACCCACTTGAGGGAGATGCGACCCACTGAAAAACAGAACTCAGAAAATTGCGTTGGGTGCCCAGATTCGATTCAAATTAGCTCCGGCGGCGTACAAACAGGTTTTTATCATTGCCCAATGGATTTTTAATGTAGTTGGGATGTCCTAGATGTTGAAGAAACTAATCATGCTTGGAGAAATTTGTATAAACCCTACCTTCACCATGCAAATGATTCCTCAAGGGTTTTCAATTGTATGAGCAGTTTATGAAAAATTTGGAAGCTTTTGAATGGTTCACACCCTAGCGCCATTGTATATGTCACCCTTATGCCTTCAGTCATCATTTTATCATTTCCATTATACCCTTTCATGTTTTGCACAGTTTTCATGTGGACTTGTATTTAACCTCCATCACTATATCACTGCTGTCATCATCATTTGACTGCCATTGTCATGTTCATTTTGTCTTTCATATGGTCTTTGCAATGATGGTCCTATTCTACATTACATGAAACACAATCCTTTGACAGATTTTTGCCATTATTAAAACTTGACTACACATTTGCATTTGGTAGTCATTTGTCAAACCTACTTGCAATCTGAAAACAGAGATAGTGTTTATGCCATTAAAACAAAGCCATCTCTATGATGATTTTGGTTTTCCTTTGATACTTGGGTACATGTGTGACATTGATTGGGTTTTGAGCTTACATTGAAACTTTGACTTCACTACACCTATATGAGCATCCATATTGCAGAAAAATTGTTTTCAAAGCCATGTCAGAGATGGATTCAGTTTATGAGCAAGGATATGAGCAGGACAGTGACTCAACCGTTGAGGTTGATGTACTGAGATGGAGCATAGCAGTGCGCCAGTAGTGGTAACATATCAGAGAGGCCACAGAGCTTTGTTTGCGGCATCACGGCGAGTACTATCTCCACATGGGGTGGAAGGGGTCTCGTTGACTTCATCAGCAGCGCGAGTACTATCTCCACATGGCGTGGAAGGGGTCTCGCCTTCTTCATCAGCGTAGGTACATTCACAGGATCATGATAGAGACAAAGACATGCTTCGTCACATGAAAGGCCATTATTGGGCTCGCATGCATGTTTGCAAAGCGAGAATGAAGATTCTGAAGAGGAGGTTGAGCGAAGCACTAAAACGGCGGAAAATGCCTGATCCACTCCGGATTTTGGCTGAGGCTTCGTTGGCTGAGAAAGATACATGATGGAGGGTCTTCACTCCGAATTTGAGCAAATTCGGAGAAAATTTTGTCATTTTGAAATTTTTTGGTCTAAAAATAGGTTTTTCAGTTAAGTGGGTCTCGCACTCATATGCTCACTTTTTTTCGGGACACTTGCTGAAGGAAATTTTTGCATTTTTGGATTTTTCATGGTTAGTTATGCATCCTCGGACATTACCTAAGCATTTCATCAGATTCTGGATGGTCAAAGAGCTCAAAAACACCATGAAAACCACCTTGCTGCCACCTTTTGCACCAGCAGGAAGTACTTCTGGGAGAAAGAAGTTTTGGAGGGTAAAATGAGCTCCAAATTGGGAAATTCCACTTGGGTTGGATAGTCAACATCCAGGGCTTTCCAACGAGCTATCATGAGCTCAATTTTGATGCCAGGAAGTACTTCAAAATCAGGATGAAAGTAAGGCAACCCACTTGGCTCAAATGCGACCCACTTAAATTTTTGCTGAATTTTCAACTGCCAGCTCAGATTTTCGGCTAGTTTGGACCAGTTTTGCTTGTGGATGAAATTTTTGGGTTTTTATGATGTAAATTGATGGTTGGCATGTAACTTTGGTTCATTTTTACCTATTATAGAAGAATCACTCTCAAAAAGGTAAAAATCATGTAAATGAATCAGTTCCCACTCTTTTAGAGGCAAGTTGTTAGCTGCCTAGATTGTAGTTCCATGATTAGAATTTGTTGAAACTGATCCCTGAAGGAGGAATTCGACCCCTAGAGGTGGGGGAAGGGGTTAGGATGCTCTATATATTGTAATTTCTCAATCATTTTCATAGGTTGGAGAGGTTGGACTCTTGGGAGACTTTTGATATCATTGTACATATTTTTCATATTTTGGCTAAGGAAAGATCAGAGGTTTTGCGGCACTTGTTGGGATCCTTGTGGTGTTCTGTTCTTGATGGTGTTTCCTCTTTTTTTACTGTAAGTTTCTTCATGTTTAAATGTATGCCATCCTTTCATATGCTTCTGAACTAAATTGAATGAGTAGATGAGGTTGAATCCATTGTTTACAGTGCTTTGCCTTTGAATTCAGTTAGTTCTATATGTTTTTCGACTGTTTGGAGAGGATCCAAGTTCTTCTTTGCCCTCTTCAGCTCCTCGTCGGTCTAATATGTCCGTATATCCAAATCAAAAGCATCAAGACAATCACCTACCTCGCCCCAACTCGAAATCTGCAAAAGTCTGACCTTATCCCCGGACCCAAAATTTGTTTTCCCATTTCTCCAGCAAAAACCCAAAAACCAAAAAATAAAACATACCTATCTCTTTACTAGCCTAAAATCAGTTCTTATTGTAAGTCATCTCGCATGCTATTGCTCATTTTATCGAGATTGACGCACCAGCAGGAAGTACTTCTGGGAGAAAGAAGTTTTGGAGGGTCAAATGAGCTCCAAATTGGGAAATTCCACTTGGGTTGGATAGTCAACATCCAGGGCTTTCGAACGAGCTATCATGAGCTCAATTTGGATGCCGGGAAGTACTTCAAAATCAGGATGAAAGTTATGCGACCCACTTGGCTCAAATGCGACCCACTTAAATTTTTGCTGAATTTTCAACTGCCAGCTCAGATTTTCGGCCAGTTTGGACCAGTTTTGCTTGTGGATGAAATTTTTGAGTTATTATGATGTAAATTTATGTTTGGCATGTAACTTTGGTTCATTTCTACCTATTCTAGAAGATTCACTCTCAAAAAAGTGAAAATCATGTAAATGAATCAGTTTCCACTCTTTTAGAGGCAAGTTGTTAGCTGCCTAGATTGTAGTTCCATGATTAGAATTTGTTGAAACTGATCCCTGAAGGAGGAATTCGACCCCTAGAGGTGTGGGAAGGGGTTAGAGTGATCTATATATTGTAATTTCTCAATCATTTTCAGGGGTTGGAGAGGTTGGACTCTTGGGATACTTTTGATACCATTGTACATATTTTTCATATTTTGGCTAAGGAAAGATCAGGGGTTTTGCGGCACTTGTTGGGATCCTTGTGGTGTTCTGTTCTTGATGGTGTTTTCTCTTTGTTTACTGTAAGTTTCTTCATGTTTAATGTATGCCATCCTTTCATATGCTTCTGAACTAAATTGAATGAGTGAATAAGGTTGAATCCATTGTTTACAGTGCTTGGCCTTTGAATTCAATTAGTTCTATATGTTTTCAGCTGTTTGGAGAGGATCCAAGTTCTTCTTTGCCCTCTTCAGCTCCTCGTCGGTCTAATCTGTCCATATATCCAATCAAAAGCATCAAGACAATCACCTACCTCGCCCCAACTCGAAATCTGCAAAGGTCTGACCTTATCCCCGGACCCAAAATCTGTTTTCCCATTTCTCCAGCGAAAACCCAAAAATCAAAAAATCAAACATACCTATCTCTTTACTAGCCTAAAATCAGTTCCTATTGTAAGTCATCTCGCATCCTATTGCTCATTTTATCGATATTGACGGAGAGAGCCCTCTCCTGTCCTCGTAGGGCTAGCTACGAGGCTGAGCGTGGTTTGATGTAGCCATGAGTTTTACTTCATTTCAGCCTGAGGTAGATTTGAGGCGCTAGCAGTTAGAGTGACCTAATTGTTGATTAGAACATCTCATTTTTTGTGACTAAATGTTGTGATAAAGAATATTATTATTATTATTATTTTATAACATGCTTCCAAATAAATTTACTACAACATTTAGAACTATTGATTCCTCATTCTTGACTCATGAATAAAGTGAAGACTTATAATTTAGGTTATCAGAATTAGAGAAAACAAGTTAAAGAAATGGACAGTAATATGTTGAAAAAGGTGGATTTATCAAGATCTCAAGAAAAACATAAAAGATAAATGGAAAAGAATATTAATGAATATAAGGAAGGAATAGAAAAGAAGATGAATTAAAATAAGGAAAAAATAGAAAATAAAATGAATGAAAATAGGAAGAAATGAAAATTTTCAAAAAAGATATACAAAAATCCATCAAGGAAGAAATTAAATAATTACAAAACACTCTATTAAAACATCTCCCTCAAAGGAGTGTTGAGATCCAGGAAAATCACGAATATAAGGAGAAGCATGGCGTTGGAATCAATCTCATATGGGGAGTATATGCTCACAATTTGAGAGAAGAAATATTGACTAGCAAAACCATAATCATGAAATTTCAATTCAAAATACACAACATCAAGGATTCAATTCAACACCAAGGAACTACTACATACCAAATATAGATATGAGGAAGTTTTATGTGAATTATTCTATAATATGGATATTTTAAATGGAGAAATACATTGATCTGCACCAAGTGGTATCGTTACAAAATTCAAATATTTCATCCATATTTTTAGAAAAAAAAAACCAACATGTAAGGTATCAATGGATTTGTGAAAGGAAAAAAGATTATGTTATATATTGGTCCATTTTTAAATATGAATTGATACCACATTGTGGCGATATTGAGAGAAACATGTTCTTTAGTTAATTGGTAAATATTTGACAAAATGGTCTAGTTACAAAGCACACTCAATAATTCCAATAGTTGAGTTTGAGAGTAAAGAATATTTCATATGATAATTTGTTAAACATATTTATGGAAACTTTAAAGGAAAGTATCAAACATGAGGTGCATCTATTTGGACTTAAATCCAATATCCACATCACCAGGGCTTCAATTCAATACGAAAGAACTACCACATTCCAAAGATTAATATGAAGAAGTTTGATGATAATTATCTTGTAACATGGATACTTGAAATGGAGAAATAATTTTCTCTACACCAAGTGACATCCTCACAAAAAGTAAATATTGTAACCATGTTTTTATAAAAATACCAACATGTATGGTATCAATGGTTTTGTGAAAGGAAAAAAGGTTATGTTATATCTTGGTCCACTTTTACAAATGAATTGATAGCACCTTGATGGTAATATTAAGAGAAACACATTATTCAATCAATTGGTAAAATTATCTTTTAAAAATAAGCCTAATTACATAGAATATTAACCAGTTCCAAATGTTAAGTCTCAAAATAAAGAATATTTTAAAAGATAATTTGTTAAACCTATTTATGAGAAATTTAAAAGAGAGTATCCAACATGAGATGCATCTATTTAAACATAAATATAACAATATGCATCTCTTTAATCTTAATTAATGCATTGTTAATATTACCAATAAATAGTTAATTTATAATACATGAGGGGATACATTACGAATGCCATCAAAATTACTCCCAAAATAATAATTTAATTGTTGTATGGCAATAAAATGTTAGGAAAAACAATTTGAAATATAACTTTTTGTTAAAATTTTGGCCACATTACAAATGTTGAAGTGTTTCAATGACAACTCAATACAATATACCATGCATATACGTTGGTATAATAAGAAAACCGTTAAAAACATAGTAGAATTTGTTATTTTTTCTTAAATATTTATTTATAATAATAAAATAGATAAACAAATATGTTGTTTATTTAAATATTTTATATAAAAGTGAAAATATCGAAAATAGTTTTTGCAACATTTAATATACATGCTCTTTTAATGGAAGATGGTTGACACCATATTTTATGATGTGTTTAGGTTTGATATATATTGAGTCTTTTGGTGGAAAACCAATACAAGAGATGATTATTCATGGAGAGAGTCGGGATGTTAAGGGTCTCTAGCATGGATAGTATGGTTCTTATTAGCTATAAGGAAGGTTAAGGATGAGTTCCATCTAACCTTTGAATTTTCCCTAGTTTTATTTGGGAATCTTCCTTACGAATTTGAATGTAAAGTTGATATTGTTTATGGGTAGATGGAGATAATATGGAGGCTAGTGTATAGTAAATGTTCAAATTCTTATCTTTAGATTCTCTCTAATAATGTTGAGTTGGGATGTTTGGATATTCTATTGTCGATAAAATTTGGGAAATATTTTTCTTGTGTATCTTGCATATTCGGATCATAAAACATAGTAGCCATGTTTTTTATATGTTGATGTTTCGAGTCTATAAAAAGACTCATTGCCATTAAAAATGCACAGAGAAGAGTAAGGTAGAGGGTTATAAATATGAAATGGAAGCAAAGACTAGGATATTGTGATGAGAGAATTATATGTGCACAAGGAGAATAGTATGGGAGGATTGTTTAGATTTTGGAAAGACCATTTATCCCACTAAATGAATGAGGCATGATTTCATCTCCATTACAAGGGAGTAGACAGGTGAAAAAAAAATCCCTAATATTTCTACAAAAATCCATATTTTTATAAAACTATGTTAGAAAACTTGGTTTTTGAGCAAGTTGGCATGGAGTTTTTAGTGGTTATCATTGATGTCAACTCTGGTCATTGATGTCAAGTTCAGGAAGAGTTTCATCTACTCTTACAAAATATTTTTTTGGATAATACTCTCAGAGACCTTTCCAAAAGTATATGGCACTTGGTATAACCCCTAGGGAATAAGGATTTATCTTGCTTTGAAGTTGTGACAAGATTCCAAAGGTTTCATGGCTCAACAAGCATTGGATCATACCGATACAATAGGAAATATAAAATAAAAAAGGCTACAAGGTCGACGAGCGATGGTCATCAGAGCTCTAGGTTATAACACTTGGTCACCAAGTGTTTTCATTAAGCATTTGAGTACTTATTGAACCACCTAGTCCATTTTATGTGAAAAAAGTAGTAACTATTATAGCTCCAAAAACCACCCCATAGGGTCTAAGGGAAAGGAAAAAACATTTCTAAGAAATTGTTTTTTGAGGATTCAATGATATTCTACAGTGTTAAGAGAAACAATGGGCTTAACAATTCCCTTTTCCAATGTAAAGGGTGAAACATTAGCCAACAATGCCATTTTCTATTATCCAACTTGATTGGATAAATGAATCAAGGGATGAATGGAAGAATGAAAAAGAGGTGTGGACACTCATTCAAAAGTTGCAACAAGTTCCCAATACATCTAATACATTTATCTAGAAAAATGATTCATTATGGTACACAGACCACTTATATATTTGTAAGAATTTCCAACTAAAACAAAATATTCTTTTGGAATTGTGCACCTCTCCCTTAGGAGGGTACGCAGTATTTTAAAACACTTACCATAGGGTCAAGAAGGACTTTTTTTTGGATAACCTTAAATCTGATATTCAGAAGTTTGTGGCGAAACATTTGGTTTGCCAACAAAATAAAGTTGAGACAATTAATACCTCGGGTTTGTTACAAACTTTAGCCATTCTAATTCAGTGTTGGGAGGAGGTCTCAATGGATTTTATCACAGGTTTGCCTAAGTCTAGAGGAAAGAGTGTCATCATGGAGATAGTTGATAGACTTACCAAGTATGCACATTTTTTTGAATTAACTCATCCTTTTAAATCCAGTACAGTTGCTAATTCATCCATGGAAACAATTTGAAAGCTACTTGGAAACCCAAAGATTATTGTAAGTAACATAGATCCCATTTTCGTTGGAACTTTTTGGAGAAAATTATTTTCTTGTCTTGGTAATTAATTAGCTCATAGGTCATATTATCATCCTCAATCTAATGGGAATATTGAGATAGTGAACAAATGTCTAGAAGGATATATTCGTTGTGATAAAAAAACTCAGTGGGTCAAGTGGCTACCTTTGGTTGAATGGTGGTATAACACTTCCTTCCATACGGAAACGAAAATGACCCTATTTATGGCACTTTATGGATATCATCCACCATCCATCACATCATATTTAAGAGAAAATTCTAAGGTTCAAGCAGTGGTAGATCACATAAAACATCAAAAACAAGTTCTCCAATGCTTAAAGGATAACCTCACTCTCGCACAGAATCAAATGAAACAACATGCAAAACAACATCACAATGAAAGAAGTTTTGATGTAGGTGACTAGGTATTTTAATGGCTATGACCATACAAAAAAATGTCCCTCAAGCAAGCTAAGAAGGATAATAAATTATCACCCAAGTATTATGGTCCTTACCAGCTGTTGCAAAAGATTGGTACTATGTCATACATATTGGAGTTACCTGCATCTTCTTGAGTACACTTAGTTTTCCATGTTTCATGCTTAAAGAAGTTTATCAATGACAAGATCCCAGTTCAAATAGTATTTCAAAAACTTGACGAAGAAGGAAATAATATTGGAGCTTGAAGTATTCATGTAAAAAATAACCCGGTAGATATGGAATTGATCAGTTTCAAAGAATATCATTAATTGGAATAACTAACCTGCTGAAGATTCCATATGGGAGGATGATAATTTTTTACTCCAGCGTTCATGACAACACTTTTTTTTATAGAGATGGGCATGTTAGATCCCTATAATACTAGTATAGCCCCTTTATTGTTATTGTTAGTGTAGCCCCCTTATTTTTATTATTAGTGTAGCCCCTTATTGTTATTCTTGTCCCTATGTAGCCCCCATATTGTTATTTTTGTGCCCCATAGAAGCACACTATTGTTATTTTTGTTCCCTTACATTATTATTGTTATGTAGGATCTGATTATATTGTGACCCCTTAGACTCCTATATATACCAAGGAGGTCTGGTCATTTGTATCATCCAAGAATTGTTCTTTTTTGTGATGTAAAGGATGTTTCCCCCTCGATGAGTCTAATTTTCAAGTTGTTGATCTATATTTTCTTATTTTTTGTGATATGGTTGCATAACATTTGTGAGTGTGTCCAAGGACTCTGTTCCAGAGTTATAGGGCTAGCCTATATGCCAATTACCCATAACTTCCCTAAATTTTATCAATGTAATGTATAAGGCTCCACGATTTGTTTCCAAGTTTTACTCTTGCTCAATATTACATAACATACAACAATCATTTATGAAAACACTTTGTAAACATATCACGTGTAGGTCATTAATGCATATATGTTCACTGATTCATCAGTTCATTAGAGGTTCATTAAGCAAGCTCACCACCCTATCATACTAGCTATAAAAAAAACATATTAGCTCATACATTCATATAAAATATCCAAGAGACTATCAAACCATGGAATAAAACCATAAGAAGAGCACATCATATAATGAGAAATATATAATGCATGTAACCAACATATAACCAGAATGAAACCATGAAAAAACAGTCATAAAATCACACATTAAACCAAAAATTGAGCTCATTTATCTCAATACGGACTCACATAATAACATGCTCATAATGCAAACCAAGTCAGGGACTTCCATGTACCACCCGACCATAGATTGGGATTGATATAGATATTTCTTTCATCGCAATCAACCTTGTGCCATGATCTAAGCATGAATGTGGGATCTAATGGGATAAACCAAAACATAACCAAATAGGGAATCCATATGTTAAACCACCTCCATCCTCAAGCCATAGTGATCTCACCTAAACCAGTCCTGAGATCACCAAAACCAACGCAAGCTTGGATGCCTCATAATTTCTTCACCATATCTAGAGAAATTTTCCTGTCTCCACCCACCTATCAAGAGCTTCCAAAAGAAAACCATCTTCGCCCCCAACCCTTGGTATTTTTCCTAAGATCACCCCCAAAGATCCAAAATCTACTGAAAATATAAAGCTCAACCAAGAGGAATACCACTACATCATGGATATCTATAAAATGACATAAGAAAGGTTGTACATCATTGTCAATCCAAGAAAATCCCATGTTAATGAAAAAAAAATAACCAATGAACCAAATGTTTGCACCATGCATTAAAATCCTAGAAAGGAAATCACACATGCATCATGTTCCCTGCAAAATCCTCAGGTTGGCTTCTCTTTCAATATTATTCGTGTGCTAACTTAATTTTCCTTGCTTTTTCTTTCTTTCTTTCTTGTGTCTTCCTTATGATCTCTCTCATGTTGTAGTGCTCTCTCCTTTCCTCTTCTTGTCCAAGTGAGAGTGATTGAATGCCCAAGAGTGTTCAAGAGAATGTTGGGATGTTATATCTCTCCTTTTATTTTCTTTTTCTTCATTTACCCTTGCATGAATATTATTGTCTCTTCATCTTCCTTTTCTCTTATTTTCCTTTATTTCTTGAATTAATTTCCATTTCTTTCCCTTTTCCTTTTTCCAATGCCAATTTCCTTAGCCAATAAATAATTAACCACAAGTGACTCCCATTATAATGTTTTTCCCCTCTTTCAGCTTGGAATACGTGTCCCATGAACTTGGTTTTAATTTTTCCTTTATATCGTATCTTTATTTATATTAAAACTAGCTAGGCTATTACAAATATGTAGCTCCCATTTGGGTCCATGCAAAATTCTTGAATTGCCTTCCTTGATACAAAGTGTTTCAATTGCACTTTAACTTGTTGTATTGCTCGGTTACAAAGCATGAGCTTCTTCTATCGTAGAATGCATTGAGGCTCTAGCTAGAAGTATCCTTTTGGTTCCACCTGTAATACAAACCAATCAATAACATGATCAACATCCTGTACATTTTTTTTAAGCAATGAAACATGGAAAACATCATGGAATTTCACTAATGGATTAAAAGAAGCCTATATGCCACTAGTCACACCCAACCCTTTGAAGGATCTCAAAGGGTCCATAATAATGAGTGCCAAATTGGCACATGTCCCACTCTTGAATGAGCTCTTCTTGGCTTGATACACAAGTACATATGCTCTCCAACCCGAAACTCCTTGAGTACTCTATGTTGATATGCATCTCATGCTCCATATCTATCAACATATCCGGTCAACTAGACGTACCTTACTCACTAGATCACTCTAGCTTATAGGAGTATTACAAATCCTCCCATAGAGAGAATAAAATGAACTCATTTTTAACGATTATTGATACCCATTATTATAAGAAAAATCCACTAGTGGAAGATAATCCTCTCACGTCCTATGTTGATGCATGACATACATCCTCAACATATCCTCAAGGATCTTATTGATCCTTTGTGTCTTCCCATCCGTCTGTTGATGATAAGTTGTATTGAAAGCTAGCTTTGTCCCCAAGCCAAAAAAAAATTCCTTCCAAAAATTGGAAGTGAACTTGGCATCTCTATATAATATAATCTTCTTGGGAACTCCATGCAATCTTACTATCTACAAATGAATATTTGAGCCACTTCACTAGTTGAATTTGTAGATTTTATTGTAATAAAGTAAGCTACCTTGCTCAAACTCTAAACAAAAACCATGATGGATTCATGATTCCTTGATGTGCTTGGAAATATTGTAATTAAATCCATGGAAATGACCTCACATTTCCATTCCAGTATCGGAATTGGCTGCAAAAAACTAGGTGGATGCTTGCACTCAACTTTCACTTGTTCATAGTCCAAGCACTTAACAACAAAATCAACCACCTATTTCTTCAAGTTAGGTCAATAGTATAACTTATTAATAGTTTTCAAGGTCTTCTCATATCCTGGGTGGCATAAATATGGCTTGACATAAAACTCTCTCAAAATAAACTTCTTTAATTCACTACTATCACGCACAAATATTTTTCTTCTAAATCTAACCATACCATCTACTGCGAGGTGATAGTCCTCATCCTTATCACCCTCACTTTGATGTTGCAATATATACTTCAAGTTCTGGCACCTATTATCATATTTCCATGCATGTAACATTTTCTCTCTAAAATATATCCCATAAGAGCTCGCAACTGAAACATGATTCATTTGTGCCCTTATACTAAGTGCATCTGCAACCCAATTCTCTTTGCCTTTTATGTACCTTATTTCAAATTCAAAGTCACTGAGAGTAGCCAACCATATATCTTGCCTTGAATCTAGATTATGTTGCTCAAATAAGTACCTCAATCCACTGTGATCACTCATCAACATGAATTTCCTTCTAAGGAGATAATGTCTCCACATATTCATTGCATGAATGATAACTTCCAACGCAAGATCATGGGTCACATAATTATTCTCATGATCATTCAACTTTTTTTATCCATAGTCAACCATCTACCCTTCTTGCGTCAATACTCCACCAAGTCCTTCCTCGCAATCATTTGTACAAACCAAGAACTCCTTAGCAGGATCTGCAATAGTCAAAACTGGAGTATTAGTAATCAATTTCTTCAATTGATCAAAAATAGCTACACACTCATCAATCCATTCAAAATTGTTTCCTTTCCTCTGAAAATATATGATAGGATAGCCAATCTTGGAGAAGTTCCTAATAACCCTCATGTAATAACCTACTAGTCATATGAATGATCTGACCTCATCCACATTCCTTGGATTTTTTCACTCCATGATAGCCTTAATCTTTTATGGATCCACTACTATCCCTTCCTTGGAAACACCATTTCCCAAGTAATTAATTTGAGATTGATATAAGCCATGCTTTTGAGATTGGAATAAAAACTATGCTCTCTCAAAAATATCAATACCGTTTCGAGGTGCTCTACATTCTCTTCCTCATTCTTTGAATAAACAAACATATCATCAACAAATATTATCAGAAACTTATGCAGGTAAGGGTGCAACACATTATTCATCAAACACATGAAAGTGGTTGGAGCACTGGGAAGACTGAAACGATCCACCACAAACTCATAGTGCACATACCTTGTATGGAATGCAATCTTGTAGATGTCTTATTCTTTGATGCATGATGGGCCTCCAAATTAGACATAAATTAAGGCCCATATTACCATCCTTAAACACATTACACCTCTCTTTTTTGCATTAGATGATATATTTTTAACTTTAATATGTTCATTAGGAAAGTTTAGAGATAATTGCGTATTTGTTCCTAATATTATTTATTTTTGTAAAATATTGTGAGAATATTGGGAAGATTATGAATATTTGGAGGAGGAGATAATCTAGGGACTTTATCCCTTCTATAGGAGGATCAAGATTGGATAATAAATGAACAAAATATCATGAAATTATTGCACTATAAGGAAAAGACCCTCTAGAGGAGGTTATAAAGGAGGGTTTTAGTGTTATAAAACTGGCCAAAATTGTCAAAAAAACATTTGCTACAACATCCTTTTTTCGTAACAGAGGTTTTGATGGATTTGCTAACGGAACTTCAACACAAATAACAAAAATTGGGTGGCTGGAGGTTTTTACAGATGTTTTTCTTATCGGTGTGTGCTTCATGTGTGAATGCACCAGTGGATTTTAAATGGTACACACCGGTGCTGTAAACATACCAAGAACTGGGAAAGAAAAAAAAATAGAAGCCCCGAGGCGTTTACATCTGCAATGTCCCAGTGCGTGTCACCAAAAAATACGCAACAGGCTGATAGAAGGTGCATGCACCCGTGTTATTTGAATTATAGTTGTAAATAACCGAGGTATTTAATGAAAACAATATAGATGCGTTAAAGATATGAATGCATCGGTGTATTGCATGCACCTTCTATCCTCCTTATGCATATGGGTTGTGTACACAACTCAGGCAGTTAAGGTGTAAAAACACATTGGCTCGTTAAAGGCAAACCATATCGATGCATGCAAAGCCTATCTGCCCGGGTCATAGTCGTCGATAAAGCACACTGGACATTCTAATTGGTATTGGTATTTGGTGTGGTTTTCATAGGTAGTATAAACGCACCGGTGCGCAGTATCATACACACGCACCAGTGTTCATTTTTCTATTTTTTAGAAACATCGACATGTGACAGTGAAATTATTGTGATTTTTAAAAATTCATTATTCATTCATTATTCATCAAAGGTTGACACATATATATCTTATAACAATATTCATATGAATTAAATTTTTATTAGTGCATTTGAATGTGATGTTTGGATTAATTTGTTATATCATATCATCAAATTTCACATATCTTCATTATAATATTTAATCATCCATAAATTTAATCAGTGGTGTTACATTTCACAGCGACAATGGAGAACGCAATAGAATAAATTAAAATGTATTATTATATATATATGAATGAGGAGACTCTTTTTCATACAAAATGGGACAAATATTGGTATCCATCTATCTTTCAATTGAGACACTATGTCCATTACATTAAACAAAATGTCTGATTTCACAGACAAATATTTCAAAAAATACAACACCTTGCTTTGATATCCAAACATATTGATCATCATTCTTCACTGGAACTGTTGTCACTGCTCGAGCTACTTCCATGACTTGGGTTATTTGGAGGAATGTTTTGTTCATTGTGTTGATTATTTCCTTCTTCTTCAAGTTCCATCTACAAACATAAAAATAAAATGTAATGAGTATATCTACATTGATGAGAATAATGAAAATTGAAACATTAAATAATATACATCAATGAAAATTGAAAATAAATGTACCATAGCAAGAATTGACTTGTGAACTATACACATTATTTCAAAATAAAATTTCAAGCCTTCTTTCAACAATTATTTTTTTGGCGCAGTTCCATACTTTGTTTCCTACAAGTTTTATACCCCATAAAAAATAATAGATTTAATATGAAATATTTCTTTGTTCTATTAATTATAGACGAAGCTAAGTAAAAATAGATAGATACTTACAAATTCCACAATTAATTTCTGATATTCCAACATATACTAAAAACCCATATTTAGCCCAATGTTAATCAATTCTTCCGATGGTTCTTCTTTGTATGTTAGCGCCTATTTGAAGACATTCATTGATGGTTGTTGTAAAACAACTTAAAATATACAAAAATGAAATCTAGTTAAGTTGTTATAAGGAAGTAACAATTACTCACAAACTTAGATATCAACCCTTTTCTTCCTTGTCGTCCTGTTTTATGTGCTGAATGGGTTCCATTTTCTTTTATTTTCTACATGAAAATACTTGAAAAATAATATTTGATGTTAAATTATTTATTTATTGCACATAATTGAAAAATTAAATGATGATATATTACATTTGAAGCACATTATTGTTGAGATGGTTCCTCACGTGATGCAATTATGTCCATTTCTTTGACTATCTCCTTCTACACCATTTTGGACATTCCTACTGGCATATTTCTGATATCAGCTCATTCATCCTTTGATATTTTCATAATCTTCCTGAAAAAGTAACATGAAAATAAACTATTTAATTTTTATATTGATATATGAAAACTAAATATAAAAAAAGTGATATTTATAAATGATTTCTTTGTAGTAATATATACATATAATTCTAGCAAAACATTTAAAGGAATATTACTTTTTCAATGCTTATTTTTTGTTGTTGTACGTTTTTTCTATTAAAAGTTTGGCTTGTCTCATTGACCAATTCTCTGGAAACTCTTCCTATAGTTTAAATAAAATTTGGTTCTTGGAATCATTGGATTGATTTTTGTATCATTAGGGGAATTTTGAGGTCTAAAATGGGCCTCCTAAGAAACAAATAACAGTGGAAAAATCAACAAGATTTGTTTACATCATCAAAACTTAGAGGGAAAAGGAAAACTACTTTTTCAACTCGTATTTTCAACGTATCTTAAAATTTTTTTACTCAAATTTCAAGTGATAGTACTCGTTGGATGAAAAATTTAATTCCTCATCCAAGGAGTACCCATGTTGCATACTTTTGATGGACCCTACTACACAAAAAATGAGAAATGCATGAAAAAATGTGATTTCAATCACATTTTCTCATGTATCTCTCATTTTTCATGTAGTAGGGTCCATCGAAAGTATGAAACATGTGTACTCCTTAGATGAGTAATTAAATTTTGCATCCAACCAGTATTCAAGCTCAAAATTTGAGTAAAACCTTAGGGAGATAGATTGAAAATACAAGTTGAAAAAGTAGTTTTATTATTTTATTATTTTTTAATATTTTTACTGTTTTACCCCAAAAATAGTGAATCATCCCCCAAGGTTGACATCATCATCTTGAATCCTATTGGTTCTTATAAATTTTATTTTGGTTGTACATTTTTCTTAGGAGGCCCTTTTAGACCTCAAAATTCCCTAATGTGTAAGTGGAAAGAACATCTATACATTTTTTCCACTAGATCCCTCATGTTTCTTTGTAAAATGTTTTCCTTTCGCTAACTCAGAAAATCACTCAAGATGAGCTGAGGAGCAATTCATTTTCATTTGCACGTTCTATTTTTTTTTTCTTTTCTTAGAACAACATTCATTTCCTTCGTTGTTGGTCCATGTAGAACATTAAACATATCTGAATTAATATATTTGTTGAAACATGCTATCAAATATTTTTAAGTATATTATTAATGAAAAATAAAAAAAGAAACACATATTGGATTGATAGTATTTTTCCATTCACCTTATTCATCCTTCTAAAAATTTTCCATCAAGATTTTACGATCTTATGGTATTAGATAAGAAAGAATCTTATCGAGCTTCTTCATTTTGTGGCTCTGCATGACACACACTAAAAAATACATATTAGTTAAACTTACATATAGTTCAAAAATATTAATTTTTGTAAATAATTTACAAAGAACTTGCCTTTTTTTATTTTCTAGATGTGTTATCAGTAGTTTTGTTACTTGAACTTTTTTCAACCATTTTTTTATCAATATAAAACATGTATCATTCATTAATATATTTTATAAATAAATCACATATTTTCAGGTAAAAACAAAAACAAGAAAATAGTGTGTCTATCTAAATTAAATGACTGGTGTGTTTATCATTTTAACTACATCAGTGTGGTTCACATTTTAGCACCAACAATAGAAAAAAAATTAAATTATGACGATGCTATATGTTATTATAAATGCACCGCCACTACAATAGAAACATTGTATGGTCCTCTTTGTCAATAGGAGACCCAATGTGTTATATTAATATGGGAGCATTGATTAGCAAAAGTGAGTATTTTGAAAAATAAACATAAATGAATGGACAATGTTTTTATCAAACAATGCTCTTTTTCAATACGTGCCCGGTGCGTTATACTAAAAGAGTGCAATTGTGCGCTATATTAAACAATGCACACCAATTAACAAAAGCCGTTTTTTTTTAAATCGTGAAAGGGCCAACAAGGATTGTGATCTGAATTTGCAAGTGGTCCCTTAGGTTATGTGTCAAACGCCTATATATATAGTAATACAAACCTTATAAATCTAAAATTAAAAGCCCTAATTATGAATTTTTTTAGTCACATAAATAAGAAGAAGAACGTAAGAATGGATTTTTTTTGTTTTTTGTTTTTTTTTCTGAATTTTAATTAAATACAAATAGGAATAGAGATTGTAAATGCTTTTGTTAGTAAAATTCACAATAAAATTTAAATTTTTTACTATGCATGTATTAAATCTAACATAAACTATAAAAAAAAAACATTATTACAGTAAAATTTAACATTTTTACTATGCTACAGGGTCTTTGTGTGAATCACCAGATGTTTCAAATTCTTATTCTTTGAATAGTGTTGTTGTTCAAAAGTATTTTACTGCTCCACAATCCTCTCTTGCTCTAAGTATGTCTCTCCTGCAAATCCCTCCCTGAAAATTTTGGAAAAAATAATGAAATAATGAATAGCTTTTACTATTTAAAGAAATTTTTATGAAATTAGATTTCCAAAAATCATTTGCCGCTCATTTTTCAGTTTCCCATATTTTTTTCATTTCAAAAAACAATTTGCGTTTTTTTTCCTGATATTTGGTGTGTTTGTTCACTAACCACCTCGGTGCGTCTGGTAATAAGACTGCATCGGCACGTTTAACAGTACATTAGCATCGATAACATTAGCGCCTTTTGTAACGCACTGAAATCACTTTTAGGTATGTACGCCAAAATTTATTGTTGATTTTTCTCAAATGCAGGGAGAAAACATAATAATTATATCAAATGGAAAATTCTTAAAAATCCATCTCGTTCCATAGTATTTCTCAAATTCCATCGCAGAGTTCTCCCTATCCATCTCCAATCTTAATTACTTCAGATTTTATTTATATTTTCATTATCTAATTGAATTTATTTCTTATGTCCATGTCAATGCGAATAAATCCAATACGGAAAACGTCGCTTTCAATCAATGGTAAACAAGAGAGAACCTAAAGGCCTGCAATAACAACACCAGTTGAATGGCTTAGATAATATGAGAGAGAGAAGGAGAAGGAGTTCATAGAAATGTTCGATTCAAATGGGAAGCCTCTGTTCGGTGATCCAGAATGTTTCGACACCTATGTTGAGAAATTTTTGATTGGGATGAAAAGGAAATATATATTTTATAACCTCCCATATTGGGAGCATCTTAGGATTACCCACTTACTAGATCCCATGCATATATTTAAAAATGTTTCATATTATTTATGGAGGCACATATCATCGAAAAAAAGTGACACATTAGTTGTTAGGAAATATCTTATTACTTCAGAAACTAGAAATAAACATTGGCCAAGACAAGTAGAAAGTACGGGAGAGGCCAGTCCCTCTAATTTGTCTTTCAAAGAAGGTGATGTCCCATGGATTTTAAAAAAAAATTATCTTTCTTTGGAAAAGAAAGTTATAATGGGCATGAGGGTGTCATCTTCATATGGGTCTTCACTACGGTGCTGCTTCATCGTGGAATACCATTTGTCGAGGTTGAAATCGCATGACCATTTGAATCTTCTAAGAGTACATATAATTTCAAAAGCACGATTTTATTATTTGTTATATTAATAATTTTTATCCCACGAGATCATAAAATATAAATAATTTTCTATGCATGTGTTTATAACTTTGTAGTGTCATTATCCTTTGTTCGTGTGTGCGTGTGTGAAGCATGACTTCCACCAAGACCTAGGACATGCCATATCTAAATTATTTGCATTTGTACATTGGATCATGTCAAAGGAGACTCATGTGGCTAGCATTCCAAGGTGGCACCAAGAGATGGTTGATATTGTTTATATGTTTTAGAAGGAATTACTGATGAGTTTCATGGACTTGCAAGTTCATCTTCTAATCCACCTAGTAGATGAGGTTGAATTAGTTGGGGTGGTTTCTTGTCGATGGATATTATTCTTAGAGAGGCACATGAATAAATTAAAAGGTTTTGTTGGAAAAAGGGAAAAACCCGAGGGGTATATGGCAGAGGGGTACATATCGTATGAGACTTTCTATTATGCCAGTGAGTACATCAAGTAGATCGATAACGCACTAGGTGTGGTGATTTGGGACGGTGAAAGGGATGAAGAAAAAAGAAAAAGCCACTTGATAAAGAGTAAGCGACTTATAATTTGTCAAATTTACACAAAGTAAATATTCACGCTGAACTTCTATATAATGTATATTTTGATCTCATATGTACTATATTTTGGTTTGATTTCATCAGGGAATAAGGAAATTGAAGCAATCAATAAATTTTTTCTTTACAATTCCAAAGTGACACAACCATGGGTGTCATTGTATGAAGAAAAGAGGATGACATGGTATAGTGACAGGAGATAGTTGAATGGTAGAAGTGTGCCTTCTCCTGTTCATTTAAAAGAAAATATGCCAATTATATGCCCCAAAAGTTGGGTTGCTGACCAAGTTAGAGAGAAATACGGTGCAACTAGTCGTTACCTGCGTGTTGAAGAGGATGCACTAAACGTAGGGATTGGGTGCAGCAACTCGGTAATAATCTATTTATGTACATTTTAAACTTAATAATGCATATTTGAAATGTACCATCTATATTTTATATTTTAACAGTTGGGTTATTATACACATGACACTATGATTTTTTAACTTTTTTATAGGTGCATTTCTTCCCATCTATGTGGGCATATGGAAACCATTTTCGCACCGAAAATGCCAATGATGGACACATGACACAAGACTGTGGAGTGGAAGTCAAGTTCGATCAATCTAGTTGAGCTAGCCACTGTGATCAAAACCTAGTACAAGGGCATTAGGTTACGTCGAAAATATATAGAGATCATTGAAGCTTGACTTCTCTTCTTTCCAATGTGTTAATTTTAGGTGCAAGTGGTGGGACACCTTTGATCAAAATAATGTAAAGGAAGATCACAATAGTAGGCTAATATGTATCAACTCTAGAAAGATGTGGGATTAAGCTAAGGAGCCTTATGTTTTCCCCAAACACTGCAACTAGGTGTTTTTTTACCCAGATGTGTTGGATAGGGATTCGTGGTTTGTATTGAGACATGACCCTAAATCAAAACATATTTTTGAGAAAAGTAGCGTTGTCATGCCAAGCGAGCTGGAAGATAATGAGGGTGATGAGAAAAAAAAGTGATATGGTACATATGTTATTTCATCATTTATACTATTTAAGATGGGTTTTTATATATAAGAGGACTTAACCTTATAACTAAGACTCTTTTTTTCCAAACATCATAATATGTATTTTGAATTAATTGGTTTGCATTGTGTTAATGTTACAATCATTTCAGTTGATAATTTGCAATTATGTGGATATCGAAAGCAATGCACTATATCAAGTTCTTTTTTTTATGTCAATTCCTCAAATAATACAACTACGTGATTGCTTTAAATGGTTTTTGACAATATCATTACTTAAATAATTTCACCCTCTATATATATATATATATATATATATATATATATATATCTTCAAAATACAAAAAATCATATTATTCTAGATTTATTATTTTACAATTATTTATATTCTTACAATTTTACAATTATGGTAATTTAACAATATGTACGGTATACATTTTACAATTTTATAATGATTCAATTTTATGGAAATTATGGTTCAAATTTGACAGTTAATTTACAATTTTACAAATTTACAAATTTACAAAGTTACAAATTTTACAATTTCAATAAAATTGAATCATGACAATACATACAATTACAATTCCAATTTTACAATTTCACAATTTCACAATACAATTACAATTACAATTTTACATACAATTATAATTTAAATTACAATTACAATTACAATTTTACAATTTTACATTCAATTACAATTACGATTTTACAATTTTACATACAATTACAGTTAAAATTACAATTACAATTACAATTTTACAATTTTACATACAATTACAATTAAAATTTTACAATTTTACAATTTTAATATTAAAAATAAACATCACTATCATGATAACCATCGTAAAAACATCATATTCTAAAATAAATATTCAAATTCGCTAACATCATCTAATCATTGTGATCATGATCATATAACAGAACACAAACATTGTATAACATCATCACAACACAGACATCAAATATACATGTCATGTCAAATAACTGCTATAACATACACATCTATCTGCAAGCACATTAAATGAACATGGCTTACATGACATAACAATATACACATCTTGATGAACACCAACATGTAAATTAAGTACATCAACATGAACATAAAATACATGCACCATATATATATATATATATATATATATAATGTAAAAAAATACAACTCGACTAGTTATAGTATTGATGTACCACCAAATATTTGACATTTATATGCAGTTCTATTACAGTTGTATTTTTTTACATTATATATAATGTAAAAAAATACAACTGTAATAGAACTGCATATAAATATCAAATATCTGGTGGTACATCAATACTATAACTAGTCGAAGCATGATCAGTGGATGGTTCCCGTTCAAATGGTGCTTGCTCAGGAGGTGCCTACTCAGATGGTGTCTGCTTAGGAGGTGCTTGCTCAGATGGTGCCTCCTCAGGAGATTCCTGCTCAGGAGATGCCTACTCAGGAGATGCCTACTCATATCATGCCTGCTCAGGAGATGCTTTCTTAGGATATGCTGGTTTCTCATATCCATGAGGTGAAGGAGTAGGAGGTGAACTACTAGAATGATGACTCCCCTCATGATCATCATCCAAGCTACTGTGTGGCAGATGTCCATGGTGCTTATCCCTCCTCACTTCCAGTAGCCTGGAAGCTCCGATGATATGACGCATAAGGCTCATCATATCGTGCGACATGTCCCTCCAGAGATCCATGAGTGTACAATATGCCTGGATGTCTCTTATTGTCGTAGGGAGGACGCCCTCATCAACCACGAGTCTACATAGTTGGTCGCCCAAATCCATCCTAAATTGAATGTCATCCCTACGCCACATGTCTTCAGGTATCTGCACCTGAAGAGGTCTCTCACCCTCTGCGGCCTCTGCCATCTCCTCATCATCTACATGATCATCTCGTGGGGATGGAGGCATGTCCCCAATGAACATGCCAATATCTACAAAATATATAGTACACAACAATAATTAGTCAATTTCATTAAACAATTTAATAAAATAAGTTAAAGAACATGTTATAATGAATTGTATTCTAATTAATTAAGACAATAAAATGAACCTATATTAATTTAAAGAAAACACTAATATTACCTCTAGCATTTGGTGGCTCATCATGTGCGAAGAGGATGTTGGTACACCCTCGCCAATCCAACCCTACGTAAGGACACAACACCATCATGGACATGTGTTCATCCTCACCAGCTAGTAGCTCCAGTGCATCACTAGAAATCTTGGTCGGATACTCCGACTAGCCCCTCTTGGGCATCATATCACCCCACATGTACATCCGTACCTCTATCATCTGCCTATGAGGCTGACAGAAAAAAGTAGGCCTCATCTCCAGAAACCTCTCAAAAAAAAAAAAAAAAACAAATTTTAATAAAAATGGAAGGTCAACCTCCCACGTGCTTGAGAACGACATCAATCTAAGGCTATACAAAACTGCCGCAAAATAATGGAATACCATTTAACAAGTCATGGCCTCTGGAATAGAGAATCAACATAAAATAAAAGAGGAAAACTAATGCGCTGCCCGTTACTGGTATAATGTGCAATAGTGGTCAGTAATAGTTAGAGGAACCTAGCATCCTCTGGACCAAATGAAGCAATATGTAGTTGTCTACTAGACACCTGAAAATCTACTAGAGAAAGTATTTCATCCCTAATGTATCTCAGAAAGTACAAAAACTGACTCCTTGCTGCATAACTAAAGGGGAATCAAGGAACTAGGGTAAATCCTCCCCTCTCCTAGATAGGCCACTAATAAAATACATGTCTCCTCAGTGGGTTGGTACCATTGGTCAGGACCGACATGGAAAACCTGTCGGTGGGCATCCCACCTATAAATCAACTGTAATAATAAGTCGTTGTGCCCCTTCAAAGCTTTGGTCTCCTCATAGAACTTAAGGAGTTCTACCTCCCTTAAGATAAACTGGGTGGGTGGCGTAATAGGGTGAGGGTACAAAAGTCTCTGCCTATGCCTTGCCTCTCACTGTTGTATCATGTTATAATTGTCATCCCTTTTCTCTTGTTTTTGTCTCTCCTCTTTCCATTTACGTCGCTAAATGATTCACATATTAAATACATCAGCCTCCCTCATACATAAAACATAAATTTTTTTATTAAATGAAAATTATATATATATATTATTGAAAAAAAAAACATTGAGTGCACCACAAAAAATAGTCACACACAGCCAACGGTGCGTACATCTATATTGCTCCCCATCCATGGTGTGCATAAAAAATGTCATGCACCACGACACCAAAAAATATTTATTAAATAAATATTATAGGTGGTGTGTTGATAAACCATATCTGTACCGGGACATTTGTTATAGCTCAATGTAATGTTCCAAATTTTTCAATAAGGTATTTGGAACATTAATTTTTCTTTTATTTTAATAAAATGAATAAAATGGGTAAGGGAGCCCATGTAGCAGCAAAATAAACTCTCCTAAGGTGCAAAGAGTCACTTAAGTGGCTAAATTTTGCATTCCCTAGTGTGAAAAGGGCCAAAAGCAAGTTAACTAGACCATGGTTGACCAAGTCAACAACGTGGCTAAGAGGAGAAGCTTGCTCATGAAGACTGTGCAGTTTGGAAAGGAGGGAAATTAGAGGATGAGAGAAACCCTAATGGGTGGGGTCCATGGCAAGGAAGCATTCCTTGAATAAAAATGTGAAGGAGAGCCATTGTTCATTTCATGCTTGAGAATTTCAAATTGCAGCTCTCTTCAGTTGTTCAACTGAGATAGCTTGTGCTGCTTAGCACAAGGGAGATTTCTGTTTAGAAGTCTTCTATACTTCATTGGGAAGCCTTGGAGGATATATTCTTCATCTTCCTCTCATCCAGGCTTGAGGCCAAATCCATCTCTTTCAGCTACATCATTTCTATTGGGCAGATTCATTGGAGTTGCTGGAGGTAGCAGTGAGGGATCATCATCCCACCATTTCCTAAGCTAGTTTTGAATAGGAGTTCTTATTTCTCTAAGAAATCAGAAAAGAAAATTTCTGGATATTTATTGAAGATTTTGGCATAGGGCCAAGTGTTTCATCTTAGCCCCAACGCAGTCACTCCCTCTTACAACGTTATTTTCAGAGGGAAATTGTAGGAGGATTCACCGGGGGAATCAGAGAGTGTAATCTTCAGTGAAAGGGTTAGAATTTCACCTAGAAGATCATTGGAGGAGGTTGCTATATTTTTTGCAGCATTCTTCCCCTTCTCCATTCATGTATTATTATTGAGTTGCAGCAGCTACAGTGCAACTCCAGCATTTTGGTAATTTATCATTTTGTACATGTATTACAGCCAATCCTTCTAAGGATTGTTAGTTAGTTATTTTCAGGGTTTGAGAGATTTATCCCCCTCATTTCTTGAGCTGATATTGATAAATCATCATATTTTCATATTATATGTTGCAGTCTCATGTAACTGCATAGTCATGGCTAGGGCAGCAATATGTAGCAATGTAGTCTTGAGTTTACATGTATATTCTTGATTGAGGCTATCTTGAGAGGGTTCTTCCTCAATATTTGTATATTATTTGCTATTGCTACTTTATATATCAGCCATGCACTCTTCTTATACATTACGATGTGTTATTTCACTGCTATTCATCATTGAAGTTCAGATGTTGCTGTAGCTCATCCTTTGAGCAAGATCTTCCTGAAGGAAGAAATATTTGCATAGCTATAGGCAGAGTTCGAGAAAGGGCCAAGAAGCCTCTGGTTCTCATCCTCTCTTTAGAGGTGACATAACTGGTAAAAGCCCTCTTAGTCCATCTCTAAAATAGCTTTGTTCATATTTCCGACAAAAGTATTTCTTCAGTGGTACAAAAGCTGCTGATTTCCATTTCAGAATATTATAGTGGTATCAGAGCTTCGAACTTGGCTCAGCTTGTGAAGTTCAAATGTCAGAGAAGAAGAGGCCAGAATGATGCAAAGGATGAGATTAATCTCATCAGTTATAGATCCAGCAACAACCTCTCCAAGGAGGTTGAGGAGATAGAAAAAGGAGAAGAGGAAGGACCATGCACTTCCTATTCTCACAGAAGAATAGAGCAGAAGCATGAAGAGCACTTGGAATTCGAAATTCTAAGTGAGTATCTTGCTGAATATGGAGCAAACCCTAGAGTCTTCCAAGAGACTATATTTTTCACAATTTGTTCAGCAGAATGAAGAAAGAAGACCCCACAGTCATGGGATGATGAAAGGCAATATATTCCTATTGTCTACTTTTGATGGGTCACCCACATGTGCAGCAAAGGCTTGGGTGAAGAAGCTAGAGACTTTCTTCCTGCTACATCTTGTAGTAGATAGAGAGACTGTAGCAATTGTAGTGCTGCACCTTGAGGGAGAACCAAAGGCTTGGTGGTTCAGCCATGGGAGACATGCAAGGGTTTCTACTCTTGCTAATTTTTCTCAGATCTTGATCAGAAGATTTGGCCAAAGGAGGGAGGAGCCCTCACCACCAGTTGAAGAGGCACATACCAGCGTTGTCTTTATCATGAAGGAGCAACCTTCAACTCTAGTAGTTGAGGCAGCCAGCACATTTAAGGAAGAGACTCTTGCAGCCACACAAGACTCTTCCAAACTTTACCAAGGTATGCATGAGTTTTCATTTCCTGTTGATTCCATACATGCCATGAGGGATAGCATACCATGGCAAGCTGATTGTCTAGAGCAGGAGACTCTTACTGCATTGTGCCACCATTCTCATTCACCTTTGATGAGTCATGCACCACACATGAGGTTGGGGTTTCAGAAATGGACCATAGAGAGGATTGCATTTCAATGTCCCATGAAATGCAAAGGTGACAATTTTTTTTTGGATGATGGCAGCTCTTGTTGTGGAGGTGCCAAGTTGAAGAATGGTGGGAAGCATCCACTAGGAGCTGAGCAGATGTGGATGGGAGGCAAGAGGATGGTGAGCCTCTTGCAGATCTATGATACAGGACATCAATAAGCCATGCTACGTTAGTTTCTCTTGAGGGAATTTGGCCAACATGTGACCTATTCCTTTTCATGGGGTTTGAGGAGGAAGAGGAGATGGCAGGATACTTACACCATGGAGCAGGAAGGAGCATGGGTGCATTATGATGGGATTGAATTATTCTTACCATTCATCATGTTCCCATCTCACATTTGGTATGGTGGGAGTATGGAGGAGAAACAAACATTCTTGTTGCTCATATTTTGTTTGGATGTTGCGGGAGCAAGAGGAGGCACTAGCATACTGCAAGGGGATTTCTCTTTGACCTTGGATGCCCAAGCAACACCTTATTCATGGGAGGGGCTCTACATTGGTAGAAACATGATGGGAGGAGTCTTTGGCAAGATTCATATCAAAGAGGGGAGCTTTGAGATGACAGTGGCCCTACTCCAAAGGCCAGCAACGCTGTCACTTGAGATCTTGGATTACTTGCTGGAGTGTCTTTCAAACCACTTCAAAAGTGATTTGTCTTGGAGGCATGTAGGAGAGAAGGATGAGGAAGTAATGGATGGTAGCATCCCTTGCTATGTTTTGATTATCTTGGCTTGGGCTCACAAGCACAAGAAGAGACACCTACATGCAACGACTTTGGATTCTTCCTCCATTCATTCTCATGCATACTATCTACTGATGGAGGAGTCCACTTGGGAGGGAATCCTAATAGATGTATATCAACATATGGCTAGATGCATAGCCCAAGATATTATGAGATGGTTGGCACAACCAATCCCCTACTATGTTGCAGTAAGGGGGACTTTTCACTTGAGCCATTTTAGCTCAAAGGCCAAGGTACATGATGAGGGAGATAATCATTTGCTTTATGTTTGGCACTCTCTTATTTTTATGGGCAGAATATTATACCAAGGAGGATATTTCCTTCTTGTAAACTATGTTCTGTTATGCTCATGGTCTATTGCAGCAAATATGATGGCTATTTTAGCAGTGGATTGTGGGGGAAAGCCACATGTTTTTCGGTGTACACCCATTACACCATTTTGTACTTTCATGCATACATATTTTGAGATGATTGTGGAAGCTAAAAAGTGGCTGGGAGAGCACTTGTTAATTTCTATTTTGATGCAGGCAAGGAGTGCACTGCGCAGGTCCCATTGGTGGGACAATGATCCACTTTCTGGTTGTCATGTGACAACTTGCTTCTATTGGTTCTTGCTTCCATGCATTGCAGATTTTTCTTGGTGCATGGGGATCTTTGTTTGGAGAGTGGGACATGAGTTTAAGAGGCCCATTGGGATTATTATTCTCCTCACTTTTCATGATGTATGTTTCAGGGGAAACAATGGGCAGCCCATGATTGCCAGGCTTCACCTCTTTCCTTCATGTGGGAGGAGCTATTTAGAGAGTCTGAATTTTTGGAGGAGGCATTTCATGGTTTACATGTTTGATGGGGTGGCTTGGGTCTCTCTTGAAGACCATTTCACATCATCCATATATTAGCAGCAGCCCCATGTGTATCATGAGGAGGGAGGAACTCATAGGGTGGATGTGCCCTTTGGGAGGAGAGACCTCCATTATTTTTGTAGCACATGCTCCAAGGGGAGTATGGGAGATGATATGGTCACCATGTTCAGACATTTTTTTCTCTTGGAGGCGAGCCATATGATTGGTTGGATGCCATATGATGATGAATTCCAACTCATCACATATGAGATGATTTGGGCCAGCTTGATTTGCAGCGTTGGAGGAGAGATCCTAGGGGATATAGACTTCATCTTGCCTATTGAAGGCAACAATATTGCAGCCCAAATTCAGCTTTCACTCCACACTTATCATAAATGGAGAAGAGGACAGCGTGGGGTAGGCTATGAAGCTTACCATGTTCAGCATTTCAGCCCACCTTTTCTACATGAGCAGAAGGTGGAGGAGTATTTTCAAGAGTTGCCTAGTTGGAGGGTGACTCATTTTGCTTGGTTGATTTCTTGGGGATGGAGGATCTACATGAGGATATTTCAGACTCCATGTCTTGAGTGGAGGATCCTTTTTAGTTCTACCCTTACACTTGCTTAAGGACAAGCAATATTTGGGAGGGAAGGACTGTAATGTTCCAAATTTTTCAATAAGGTATTTGGAACATTAATTTTTCTTTTATTTTAATAAAAGGAATAAAATGGGTAAGGGAGCCCATGTAGCAACAAAATAAATTCTCCTAAGGTGCAAAGAGTCACTTAAGTGTCTAAATTTGGCATTCCCTAGTGTGAAAAGTGCCAAAATCAAGTTAACTAGACCATGGTTGACTAAGTCAACAACATGGCTAAGAGGAGAAGCTTGCTCATGAAGACTACGTAGTTTGGAAAGCAGGGAAATTAGAGGACAAGAGAAACCCTAATGGGTGGGGTCCATGGAAAGGAAGCATTCCTTGCATAAAAAGATGAAGGAGAGCCATTGTTCATTTCATGCTTGAGAATTTCGAATTGCAACTCTCTTCAGTTGTTCAACTGAGATAGCTTGTGCTGCTTAGCACAAGGGAGATTTATAATTAGAAGTATTCTCTCCTTCGTTGGGAAGCCTTGGAGGAGTTTTTCTTCATCTTCCTCATATCTAGGCTTGAGACCAAAGCCATCTCTTTCAACTACATCGTTTTTGTTGGGCAGATTCATTGGAGTTGTTGGAGGTAGCAGTGAGGGATCATCATCCCACCATTTCTTGAGATAGTTTTGAAGAGGAGGAGTTGTTATTTCTCTAAGAAATCAGAAAAGGAAATTTATAGAGCTTTATTTCATATTTTGGCATAAGGCCAAGTGTTTCATCTTAGCCCCAGTGCAGTCACTCCCTCTTACAGCGTTATTTTTAGAGGGCAATTGTAGGAGGTTTCACTAGGGGAATCAAAGAGTGTAATCTCAGTGAAAGGGTCAGCCTTTCACCTAAAAGATCATTGGAGGATGTTGCTATATTGTTTGCAACATTCTTCCCCTTCTCCATTCATGTATTATTATTGAGTTGCAGGAGATACACTGCAACTCTGCCATTTTGGTACTTTATTATTTTGTACATGTATTGCAGCCAATCCTTCTAAGGATTGTTAGTTAGTTATTTTCAGGGGTTGAGAGCTTGCTCCCCATCATTTATTGAGCTGATATTGATAAATCATCATATTTTCATATTATATGTTGTAGTCTCCTCATGTAACTGTGCAGTCATGTCTAGGGCAGCAATATGTAGCAATGTAGTCTTGAGTTTACATGTATATTCTTGATTGAGGCTATCTTGAGACGGTTCTTCCTCAAGATTTGTATATTATTTGATGTTGCTACTTTATATATCAGCCATGCACTCTTCTTATACATTATGATGTGTTATTTCACTATTGTTCATCATTGAGGTTTAGATGTTGTTGTAGCTCATCCTTTGAGGTGACATAACTGGTAAAAGCCCTCTTAGTACATCTCTGAAATAGCCTTGTTCATATTTCTGACAAAAGGATTTCTTTAGTGGTGCAAAAGCTGCTGATTTCCATTTCGGAACATTACACTCAACGAACTGCCCATTTGCAATATTTTACCACTAGTAGTGTGGTACCAAAAAAAATTCCCTGGTGTGGTAGGTTAGACCAACGCATCACACACTAGGTGTTCTCCCATAATATGTAAGCACTGGGCCGTTATGTTTATTTTTATATAATTCCTAGTGCATTCTAGTAAACTAATGCATTGATGAATATAAAATAAATTGTTATTTTAAAATATTATAAATTGTCGGTGTGGCTGGAAACCAACATGCGCCACACAATTTTATTGTTATTGTAGTGTGCTTTTGTCAGTAGCACACTAGGCTATCCAATTAATCTCCGGTGTGGTTCCATTAACACCGTTCGCGGCGCAACCTATAAATTTATAGGGAGCACCGGGAACAGTGTGAGCCGAATGGTTCGAACGCACTGCACAATTTTTTTTTTTCAAAAAAAAAATGAATTCTAAGTCAATTTTCAAAATTAATCTAGTAAAATATTAAGTTGGTGAGAAACATATACATTACCTAAGAATTTTTGCGTTCAGGAGGCATGTTTCCAATGGAGTACAAAAAACCAAATTTGCCCACTGTTTTGCAAAATTTGAAGTCCACGCACTGAGCAACAGATGGAAGCAATGTGGGAAATTGGAGCACCGATGGCAGGGCACCTCAGAGAAGAAAAGGTCACACCGGTGCTTGAGAGCTCTTCAAGACTGTAAATTGTAAAAATGAATTTTTACAGCCGGTAATGCTTTTTGAATTAACCCTTTTTCAGTGCACTCCAGCATGAGACGTACCAGGCGTTTTTCTCATTGGTGCACCACATTTATTTAAATTAAAAAATATATGGGTCAGTGTGTTAGGGAACATTAACCACACCAGGGCTTTTTCGTTTGAGTATAACACTGAACTTGGTGGAAATAATGTTTTTAACTTCACCCTTATACGGTGCGCTGGATTACTGATATGCACTAGGTCGGTTTGTACAGAGTGCATCATGCTTCCTTTGAATAAAAACCCTATGTCGGTGCGTTGTTGTACCTAAAATGAACCGGGATGTCTTCGCTATTGTATAGCACCGAAATGGTGAAAATATTTTTTTAAATAAAACCCCCATGTAGTGCTCTCAATTAATGCAACGCACCAGGCTAGCGTCGTTGTTTGAAGTGCACCATTGTTTTTGTAGTAATTAAAAATAACTCTACAACGGTTCTTTAGCCTCTACTATGCACTGGTGCGTCACACATATATTAAGCACACCAGTGCGTGTTATGATTATAAATGCACCATGAAATAAGATCCGAAAAAACATCCACCTGCCAACCTCCTCTGGTGTACTCCGCTACAAACGAATATCTCAGATATTTAATGCAAATTTAATGCAAATTTTCCCTTTCATTTAATGCAAATTTCTAGTGTTGGGAACCAGATCCACTATTTGAGGAATTTTGGAGGGGAAAACTTGCTCCTTTAAAGGATAATTCTTCCCCATAAATTTTTATAAGTACCAATTCGTATTTTCCTCTAGGGGCATGTATTTCTTAGTCTTCTTGTGGAGAAAATTTGTTATTTAGTAGCTCCACTTTCAGTTTTAGCAGGGATGTACTTTGATTGATTCAAATAATGAAGTTTGGTGGAATTTTTAGCCTCTAAATCTTGGCTTCCTCCATATGACTCTGATTTTCTTTGGCATTGACCATCCCATGAGCCTTAGATCCCTCTTGTATATTTTTTTTGTTTCCTTTCATTGTCTTTTGCACTTGCATCTCTTATTTTTGCATTTACTGTTCATGCTTTTTTTGTTGTAGTTTACATTATTTAAATAATTGAAGTGAGTTTTTTTACAAGTTATTTACATAGTATAAAACAAGATTCATCCTTATAACAACTTTTAAAATTCATCTTCATCATTGAGCTACTTGGATTGGGTTACTAGTTCACAAATCTAGAATTTCTGGAAGTCCCTTGTAGAAAAATAGTAGTAATTTTCGGATAATTTTTAGAATGTGTTAATGAGATTAATTTTAGTTTATTCCAGTTTTTTTGGGTCATAAAATAATTCAATCTAATAAAAAAAATTACCCCTTAAAATTTTCACTTGATTAGTTTAGGAATTTGTTAGGTTAACTAGCTCACTAGTTCTAGAATTTCCATTTTTTAGTGGAGTAATTTTCTTCTATTTCTTAGCATGTGTTAATATGGGTATCTTGGAGTGATTCCACTTGGAATGGAGTCCTAACACATCCTAATTAATAAATAAAATTTTCTCATCCAATTTTTATTTTATTTACTTTAGCATTCAACCAGTTATCTCCTCATGTAGTAAAATAGGGCCTCCTGTAGCACCTCCTGTAGCACTCCTGTAGCATGTGTAAACATGACCATATTTTATCCAAAAGCTTGTTTTTTGTCTCTTAGGCTTGAATCATGACCCATGGGCTTTGAATCCATGATTTATTAAGACCAAAGACCACTCTAGACCCACCTTTATTTCACTGCAAGTACAAATATGCAATCAGAATTAGAAGATAGATTTCCACATTTGAATAGCAATGAATGTTTGATTATGAAATGTAAATGGATTATGTTAATAAAGATAATTTTTCTTGAAAATAGTGATAAAAAGGGTGATTCATCAATGAAAAGTATATTAGACTTTATTATTTAATTCTTGCTCCCTTAACGTTTCAGTTATAGTCATTATTATTGAAAATATTAGGTTTCCTTTTTCAAAACAACATTCCACATTCTTCACTATAGAGTATTAATTTACATTCTACAAGTAGAATTATTTTCCATTTTTGAAATTAGGTTAGTGTTATATTTCATGATATTCAATTGATTGCATCAGATCAATGAAATAAGGACACATTTCATGTTGCACATACAGTGTCGACACGTCTTAAGATTGTGCAAACCCTGGGCTGATAATTTAAGTTGGTAGCCTTTGAAGTTGAAACATTCTTGTTGTAATACTTGAGCTCATCAATACACACCTAATTATATCTTGATCTTAGATCAATCTTTGAAAATATTATTTCTTCCTTCAACAAATCAAATAAATCATCAATTTGAGGCAACAGATACTTGTTTTTGATGGTCACCTTACTTAGATTCCTGTAATCAATGCAAAATTTGAGAGTATCGTCCTTATTATTCACAAAAATATTGGTGATCCCAAATGAGATACACTTGGCCTTATTTATCCCTTATCAAGCATCTCAAAAATTTGTAGCTTTAATTCCACCAACTCGATTATGCTCATTTTGTATGGTGCCTTAGATGATAGTGTTGCTCTTGGTATAAACTTAATAGATAAATCCAACTCCCTATGAGGTTGGAGATTTTGATATTTGTAGGAAACACATCTTGAAACTGTTATAAGATAGGATACTCCTTAGGACTTCACCATCCTCATCATCCAAACCTTTTTCACTAGAAACATGTATTGCAAACAATACACATCTTTTTCTACGATTGTGCTTAGCTTGAATAGTCATAACCATCCTCACTTATGTAGGCTTTTTCTTTCCCTACAATGCTCTCATTTTCCCATCCTCATCCAGGAACTCAATGGAATTCTCATAGAAATATGCCTTGGTCCTATGAATAAACCCATGCCCAAAAGCATGCTATATGCACCCAATGGAAGCAAGTTCAATTTTGTTCTTATAGGCATGCCATTAAGGTTGAATGCACAAAATTTCACATAATGATGAACTATTATATTTTTCCTTATAGCCAAATACACCAAAAAATATTTTGCATGCATTTATTTCCACCTCAATGATAAATTCCCGGTGGTTTTCCTTCCTGTTAACAACTACTGCATAGATTTGAGGAATTCTCTGAGCTACATCCCCAACTATCTATGCCTCCTCGACACTATAGATTTCAGGCCTTCCTCTCCAATACAATAGAAAATATTTCTTGTGATGGCATCTACCACAAATACATCACTTCAACGGTTCTTTGTGTAGAAAATCTAACCACGAGGATTCAATCTGATCTTATGATATACTAAAACAAGACATTGGATCCCTTCTACAATTTTCGAAAACAAACACGATCGCACAATCACATCAACAAGTAAGAGAAAGAGAAAACAAATCTAAGAACACAAGATGTATCTAGGGAAAGAAAGCTTCCTAAAACCCCGCTATCTGTATATTTTATAAAATCAAGGATCATGAAACAATAAAATAATTTCTCTCTCAAGAGAACTTCTGCACTCTGCCAACTATCTCACACTGATATAGGAAAAATTGGACAAATTCTTAGCCAATTCTCAGCCTCTTCTCAACCTGCCTTTCTCACACATTCCTTTAGTAATTAATTCCCTATTAAATAGGAAAATCCCTTGCCTTGACTATGCAATCCATCCCAAGAATCCAACTGAATTTATAACTAACCTGTACAATTTTCCAATTATACAACTAATAGTTATCTTCCCTTTAACCTCTGTCTCAACTGGGTCTTCCTCATAACTGACATGCAAAAACTATTTAAAGTGAATTATCAGTTAGCTGATTGATCACTCATTGCTAATTAAACCATATTTAATTCACTATACCTCTCACTAGCTCATCACTCAGTTAGAACTATTTAAACTGATTATAACTCAATTAATTGAGTTACCTAATTACAACTCATGCATAACTGTAAATGGACCACCTTAAATCATGGAATCACTCTACATACAAGCTATATAACCCTAAACTCAAATTTCCTAACTTAATTCAGTCATTTTGACTTAGTTAACTAATACAAGTTGTATTGAGATGAAATTACAATTTCTCTTCCAAATTTAATTAAGGGAAAATTAAATTAGAAGCCCCACAGTGGGGTGCCATTTCTTCGTGCCACTTCAACACTCCCTCTCAACAGGAAAGGGATAATTTTCTACGTCAATATTATCTCTTTGGAATTCAAATTCGTTCCTTTCCAACACCTTCTTCAGTATGTGTGCATCTCGCTCCTCCATGGGAATGTACTCTAGTGACATAATCCTCCTCTAAACACAATCTTTGAGATGGTGATACCAGATATCAATATGTGTGGAACTGTCATGGAGTACTGGATTAACCAATATTATGATGCAACTATCGTTATCATAATGTATCATAGTCGGATCCATCTCCTGGCCAAAAAAATAACAAGTATCTTCCTCATCCAGATGGCATCGCATGCAGGCTAACTGACCTCCATGTACTTTTCCTCTGCTAAAATGAGTGCAACTGGTCTCTGTTTCCTACTATACCAAGAAAATATTGTTGATCCTATCTTGAATATTCCTTCTAATGTGCTCTTCCAGTTGGACGGACACCCAACCCAATCTACATCGGTGAAGCATTCAAGCTTCACTCCCTTTTCATGTCTGTACCATAATCCATACTTTGAAGTGCCCCTGAAATATCTCAATACATGCTTTCGTGCCTTCCAAAAGATCTTGGTTAGCTTAACCATAGCTTGGCTCAGCTGGTTAACTGCGTAGCATATTTCAAGTTGTGTTTTCACCAAATACATGAGTGTACCCACCAGCTACCTATAAATAGTAGAATCCACTACCTCACCTAAAGTAACATCTTCCTTCCTCTAGTTTCCTATAAGAGGAGTCTCAATGGGTTTGCTACCCTCCATGTGGAACTTCATCAGAATCTCCTTGGCATACTTGCCCTGAGATACAAATAGCTCACCATCTCTTTTCCATATTTCCAATCCAAAGAAATAGTGTAAGAGCCCCATGTCGTTCATCTGAAATTCTCTTGCAAGATCATCTTTGCAAGGCTTTATGAGTTGCTCATCACCTGTCAGTATCAGATCATCAACATAAATTACAACAATAAAAATCTTATCATCAACCATAATATGATATGGGCTCGCTTCTGATTCACTCTTGGCGAAGCCCAACTCGGTGAAATAGTTTTCAATCCTGGTGTACCAATCACGTGGTGCTTGCTTCAGCCGATACAGTGCTCTCTTGAGTATGCACACATGTGACTTCCTGTTTAAGGTCTCAAAACCTTATGGATTCTCAATGTACACTTATTCCTCAATAACTCCATTGATAAAGGTTGTCTTTACATCCATCTGATGTATCTACCATCCCATTTTCACCGAGAGTGAAAAGATGGATCTAATGGAAGAGTACCTTGTGACTAGTGCAAAGGTCTCATCATAGTCAATCCCCTCCACTTGAGAGAACCCTTTAGCCAAAAATATAGCCTTATATTTCTCCATACTCCCATATGTTTCCTTCTTCACCTTGTAGACCCATCTGGAGTCTACCACTAAAATCCCCATTGGTCTTGGGACAACTTCCCATGCACTGTTCCTAATAATGAAGCCATACTCCTCAACCATGGCATCAACCCATACCGGTCGATGCACTTCTTCCTCAAAAGAGGATGTTTTTATATCAATACCTCCACTCATAAGAGCCATGTATCTAGTGTACCGCTTTGGGGACCTTCAATGCCTGTGTTGTGATGTGGGATCTCCCACATTGAGTCTCTCGCATCTCAAAATAATATTTCATCCTCTATGGTGTTCTTCCTTACATCTCTGGTGTGTTGATCATATGTTAGCATTCACTATTTTTCCCCAGTTTTAAGGCCTCTCTGTTTGAGAAGAAAATGCCCAAAAGGCCTCCCTTTCTATCTTATTTCATTCCCTCTAAACCTATGTTTTCATCATTTTTCCTCCCGTTCTAAATTCCCCACTTATCCTTTAAATCATCCCAATTCCCCTTTTTAACCTCACAAACACCCTTTGTTTGGCTGAAAATGCCTTCATCCCCCTCACCGTTACCCCTTGTTGGCCTTAAAATGCATGAAAAACGGGCTAAAAACCCACTTCACACCTTATAACAAGCTAAGCCCCTTTCTAGGCCAGCCCCTTAACCACTTCCCCTCCATAAATCCCGGTGCTAAGACCAAGCGCTAAGTCAAAAGGCGCTAATCTCAATCAGAAGGGCAGAGTGAAGCGCAGTTTTTCTTTGCAAGGTCAAAACCCCGGATGCGATAGTGTATTAGGACCATCAGCTATCAGTATTATCTCTCGCCGTTGATCTGAGTAGATCCGACGGTCAGCGCATGTTCCACAAGCACCCGTCACTCCTCCCTATTTTCCCCTCCAATTATATTTAAACCGTCGATCTAACACCCTGATCCGACGGTTATCATTCAATCGGAGCATCGCCAATCGCAAGTTTAAAATGCTCATCCCTTCGCACTCCCGATTGGCGATTGTCGATTGACATCCCCGATCTGATCTGAGCCATTCATCCCTTTAGATCCAATGGTTCAGATCTATCTCGATCCACTCTTTTGTCCCCACCGATTTATTCTCCACCGTTGATCTCCTCACGTGATCCAACGGTCGGCACTTGATCGCTCCATCGCCAATCGAAAGTTCTTAATGGTGCTACCCTCTGTTTCCCCCGATCGCGATCTCCCGATTCCATCCTGACCATCCATTTGTTCCAAGATTGACGGCCCACATTGCATCGTGCCCCCGTCCATTTTTCTTCATCAGAACCTCCTCTAACTTCATCGCTTAATCACCACCGTCGATCTCCTCACACCATCCAATGGTTCATATTAAATCGCCCTCCGCCATTGCCGGGTCCCACCATATCCAAACTCATTTCAAACCTTTGTCGTGCATTAACATCGCATCATTCCGCTAACATTTAAACTTTAATGTTTCACATTGGAGTTTATCCCATTTTCGCCCAAGCAGTCAGCTGCTCTGTTCTCCACCGTCTCACAGAGATTTTCTCCCATTTTCACAATTGTGCTATCATTCCACAGGCCTCCATAGCATCCTTCTGCCGCTCCCTAGATTTCTTGATGACTTTATCGTATTGTGCAGGATTATTTCAGAGTGATGAATTCACTCTAGGTTCCAAAATCATGGTCACTATGATTCAGAATGCAGAGAGGTTATTATAGCAGCAGTTGGAGTATCAGCGCCAAAGACCTGCCATGGAAGACACAGAAGATTGAAGACAAGCTTAGGGATTTAGGCTAATATTGATTATCAATAGCCCATCCTCCAAATTAAGTCAGAACTAGAGAAAATCGTGAAGATCTACAGGCAGAAAAGCCTCTACTGTCACATTAGGGGAAAATTGATTCCTCTCTGCCAACATTTCTCCATCTGGGACAGCGACCTCCTCAACTCCACCTCATCAACAAACATGGTCAGTTCATGATTCGGCCTTAGTGGTCTTTTACTTCTATTCTAGTTGGTTGCTTTTAAATTTCGAGTGGAATTCACATTCCACTCCTGCATTTCACCTTCTTTCAGAAACTGTTATTTGATATAATTTTTTTAAAACGGCAGAGAGCCTAACTGTTAATGATGAGATGCCCCAATTCCTCATCATGAATTTTGGTTATTTTTGATGGAGACCTCAAACCGATTTCCAGTACGTGAGGAAGATATTTTTTCCCAAAAATATCTTCTTGCTCATGTTTCTGAGGCTTCTATCTAAGCTAGAACCGAAGAGAAAACTAGGTTCCAGATTTTCTGAATAATTTTTCTATGTAAGAATTTTTGCATGCTTCTTGTTGAAATATCAATAGAAATGTGAAGAGCCCATTAGGTCTCAATGAAAAGGAGTTTTATCTTCACTGAGGATTCTGGTCTTGGTGCTTTACAGTGTGTAATTCTCTCTTATGTGTTTTAGCTTAGCAGTTCATTTCATTTACATCCATTCATCTTGTATCATGTTTTGGAATGCGAGTAGCCCACTAGTTCCGGTATGAATTTATCCTAGTTGATACTTATGCCATAACCTGTCTGGCACTTTAAATATGGCTCAGGCATGATATGCTATATTATCTATTGTGATATGTTATTTACATCCATTTTCACTTCACCTGTACTTTTGCTATATTAGTTGATGTGAGATTTTATTTACAAATGCTGTTATCATGTCTGGATTCTTAATTTCGTAAGTCTACCGCATGATGATATATGTTTCTGGATATTGTCTCAATAACAATTAGTATTCTCTTTATTCTACATACACAGTAGATACTTTCTGATTATTCATCTCTATGAAGTATTTAGAATCTAGCCCTCTTTGCAGTAAGCTTCCTTTTAATTGTCTGATACATTCGTGTTAGAGTTTCACATCTGGCCTCTGCAGTATTGATTTCTCTGTATCAAGCTTTTGAAAGTTTTGGTCCCATTCAAATTAATTTTCGTGTTTACAAGAGATAGCATGAGAGCCTGTTCTACTAATGATCCTCATCATATCATATTGCTCCTTTCTATATAAGATGTCCTAAGCATTGGTCTTTCACAACTCAAGGCTGTCTCTAGGAATGACAACATGGTGGATGGCTCTGCATGAGTAGTATCTACCAATCTATTTTCCTTTGCTTCTGGTTGCTCCACATCTTGAGGTTCATCCTTTGGAGCTAAGAGCTCCTCAACTACATGCAACTTAAGCTCCCTCTCAAGGGACAATCACATGGCTTTGTCTTCACCAAACTTCACATCCCTTCTAACCATGGTCATCCGATGTGCTGGAAAGTACACCCAATAGTTATGAGGTGTATCAGTGTACCCCAAAAATATCCCCAAATATGTTATTGTCTCATGCTTCTTCCTGACATATTTGGTCACATGGAAATAGACAGATGAACCAAAAAATTTAAAATATGAAACATCTGGTTTCTTACCTGAGAAATCCTCCTTTGGTGTACTCATCCCAAGTATCCAATGAGGACTTCTGTTCTGCACAAATACTCTTGCATTTCATGCCTCTACCCACAGATGCAACGGTAGGCCCTGGTCATGCAACATAGCTTGTGTTGCTCCCACAATAGTTATATTATTTCTCTCCGCAACCCCATTCTGTTGGGGGTTATGAGGTGCAATCAATTCTCATCGAATTCCTTTTGTGATTTGTTGTGGAAGTTGTTGAGAATGATCCACATATGTCTGAGTGAACTCTCTCAAGGATTGTCGTTGCTCGACTTTCCTTTCGTGAAAGGTGGCCTTTGTATACTACCCCACAGTACAACCTTTTCATTTGTCTCTTTGTCCAAGTGTACCCTTCAGAAGCCCTATATAAATTTGATGCATGATCCTCAAAGCGTTGTGGTGAAAATGTGCCAACCTCATGTGCAATAACTCACCGATGTCTCGCCTCACTGCATTCTCTGCTTTACCGCTCAATGTTGCGCAGTCATCCACATCAAGTTTGTAGAGCTTCTTCACTTGAACCCCAATATTTTTCACCTATCTCATGGATTTTTTACAAAGGAACACCTTTCCTTCACTGAAAATCACGTTGTATCCATGATATTCCGACATAGAAAAAAAACCAAATTCTTCTATAAGCTGGGTACATGCATGACATGTTTTAGTATGAGGGGTTTACCTGAATCTCTCTAGAGTGTAACTGTATCAATCTCGGTACTGCTATACCTCCCATCATCACCCATCTCGATTTCAATCTAGAGATCCTTCTTGTCCAAGCTGATGAAGAATTCTTTGTTATCGGTCATGTGTAACGAGGCACCATTTTCCAAGTACCACATAGATCCCATCACTGATGACACCATGCATGTGGTGAGGGTGAAATCCAACTCGAATTGTGAAGCCAATGCTTCACCTTTTTCTCCTCCCGAGGCCTTCTTGTTGTCCTTATTTTGTGGAAAATTTGTAGCATAATGTCCATGCTCATGAAAATAGAAAATTTTCACCTTTGACAAGTCTCGCTTCTTTCTTACCTTTCTGGACTCAGATTTAGAATGGGATGCCTTCCCTTTTCCTTTCTTTGCCTTACCACCTAAGGAACATTTTTCCTCATCATCAGTTTTTGATGAGGATCCATCTCTGTTTCTCCTCCTGATTTCTTCTTGTGCTAAATCCGACCAAAGTCGCTCCCAATATGGCAGCTTCTCCCTCCCATTAATAGAGTCCTCGTAGCTATGCCATCTCTTGGGAAGGCCTAGAAGAGCTACCCTCACCGAATAATTCATAGCAACAATGAACCCAACACTTCCAAGCTCATATCGACATGTGGTGAACTTGGTCATGTATTTCTTGATCGTGTGACACTTTTCCATTTTGATCTTCTTCTACCTTTCAGCACTAGCTTTCGGTAGTTGTTGCTATTATGATACAAATCTATCAAGGCCTTACACATTCCATATGAAGTCACCTTCTCATGGAGTTTCAAGATGATATGGTCCTGAACTCCCTCTAACAAGATCCTTCTTGCTTTCACAACGTTCTTCTTCCATGCATCAAGAAGTTGAGCATCTGTTGTTGCAGGCTATGATACATCAGCATCTATGAAAAAAATTTGTCCATTTTCCTCAAGCACTACTTCCATCCTGTCCTTCCATGCAATATAATTCGAATTTACCTCTAGTTCATATTCGAGTCTCAAGCCATTGGAAGACATCTTGATTTGATGTTGGATACCAAATAAATAATCTGCAAATTTAAACCTGATCAATTTTTCTTTGTCTTCTCTCCTTATTTTGATTCCTTGTGCACTGATACCATCTATAAAATCTAACCACGGGGATAATTCTAATCTTATGACATACTAAAACAAGATACCAATTCCCTTCTACAATTTTCGAAAACAAAGATGATCGCACAATCACATAAAAAAGTAAGAGAAAGAGACAATCAATTGCACAACACAAGATGTATATGGGGAAAGCACGATGCCTAAAACCTTGCTATATTTATATTTTATAAATTCAAGGATCATGAAAAAATAAAATGATTTCTCTCTCAAGAGAACTTCTGCACTTTGCCAACTGTCTCACACTCATCTAGGAAAAATTGGAAAAATTCTTAGCCAATTCTCAACCTCTGCTCAGCTTGCCTTTGTCATGCATTCGTCAAGGAATTAATGCCCTATTAAATAGGAAAATCCCTTTCCTTGACTATGTAATCCATCCAAGGACTCCAACTGAATCTATAGCTGACCTGTACAATTTTCTAATTATACAACTGATATTTATCTTCCCTTTAACCTCTGTCTCAAATTGGTCTTCCTCAGAACTAACATGCAAAAACTATTTATATTGAATTATCAGTTAATTTATTGTTCACTCATTGTGAATTAAATCAGATTTAATTCACTGGACCTCTCACTATCTTGTCACTCAGTTAGAACTAGTTAAATTGATTTTAACTCAATTAATTGAGTAACTAATTACAAATCATGCATAACTGTAACTGGATCCCCTTTAATCATGAAATAAATCTACATGCAAGCTCTCTTACCCTCAACTCAAATTTCCTAAGCTAACTCAGTCATTCATACTTAGTTAACTAATACAAGTTTTTATGAGATGAAATTACAATTTATCTTCCAAATTTAATTAAGGAAAAATTAATTTAGAAGCCCCACAGTGGGGTGCCATTTCTTGGTTCCACTTCAATAATCTGCCACTAACTTTATTTTGTTACTCCACAAGCTGAGACACATGTCCTTTATTAGTTGCATTGAAATTCTTATGCGAGGCCAAATTTTCCTTCTCACCAACATTCTGGGATCTTCCTTTCTTCTTGGGATATTTTACTTTAGTCTTCTCACTATCATTCCAATCACGCTTGAACTCAGGATTATTCTTTGAGTGTTCATAACAATGCTTCAAATTTCTAACGGTTTCATCCAATGAATGAGGCTCATCAAAGTCAATATATTCTTTGAATGACAATGGAAATCCACTCATGAACCTTTGGATCTTTTCTTTCTCGTCTAGAAATTTGGTTTGTATTGTTCATGTGTCATGAAACCCATATTGAGCTCATATAATACATTGGACTTTCCATCATAGTACCTCTAAGACAAGTACTTATTTCTAAATATTCTTTCAAATTCTTCCCAAGTCAGTTTTTCTTCACTGAGTCCTCTAACATGGTTGACATCTTCCCACCAGATATTTTCTTTTCCTTTGAGACTAAAGATAACTATCTTGGATTTCATATTCTCTGAGTAATCATGAATTCTGAAAAATATCCTCATTCCAAGCATCCATTCTTCCACATCCTTTGATTTGGTCATATCACCATCAAAATTAGGAGTCTTAGATTTCTTGAATTCCTCTGAAAAATAATCCTTCTCACTCCTCTAGTAATATTGTTGATGGTGATGGTAATGATGTCTCCTAGAATAAGATCTAAAATAAAATCCATGCGTACTAGCCATCCTCTCTAGTGTACTCAAGGATGTACTACCCTTTATTATATCATCCATGTCCATATCGTACCTTTTTTGAGACCTTCTCTCATCTACACGATTAATATTTTTTTCATACCTGTCTCCGTGACTAATGTTGGCATGTGTTGTCCTTGATGGAAACCTACTTGATGAAATAATACTGTTGGCAATATGATGCAGAGTGTTGTCCTTGATGGCAACCTACTTGATAAAGTTGATAACAATGAAGTTTTCCTTGATGGAAACCTACTTGATGAATTAAAGGGGAGATTGTTGGCAATGTGATACAATGTGTTGACTTTGATGAAACTTGCTTGATGAGTTGCCTATAATAAGAAACCTATGTGTTAAATATGTAAGGATGATGTATCTGTGTGTTAAAAGGAAGGATGATGTATCTACAGATCATCTCAGAAGTAACAGAAGAAAGGAAGTACCAGAAAAATGATAAATATGATGTGTCACAAAGCATACGTGGGTTAGTTAAGGCGAAGTAGCGTATGCATGCGGAAAAGTACGTGCCAAGTCGCGTATGCCCTTTTGCACTCCAAATTTAGAATACCAAGGGGTGTTACCATGGTATTGACCCATTGTATTGAGCACTTGATTATCTATTTGGTCTTGTCCAAGAATACCATCGGAAGTGGTGTGGTTTTTGCTCATAGTATTGATAAAGGCTAAACCTATATAAGGAGAAGAGGATCATAGTGCAAGGTGTGCATGAGTAAGGGTTGTGAATGAATAAAACTCTCTAAGGAATATTTGCATGGATGAACTTTGTTCTTGATTGATAGATCTGGATCTATGATGCACCTATGAAGAAAATGATGAAGAGGGATCTCTAGATCTGAAATGTATATGTATTTACTAGATCTGTTCATGGAATGGTTAGATCTGAGATGAGGCGAAAAACTATCTGAAGTGAAGGATGAAATATAAGTTAATTATCTGATCTGAAGAGCTGCACAGTCCTAAAAAGTTACAAATGTATACGCAGGTTCGCTTCAGTAAAAGCGCGTGTATACGCGGGTCTGCTTAAAGAAAAGCGCATATCGGCAGACAGGGTTTTCTGAAGAATGCATAGAAGTATACGCGGATTGGTCTGCATGAAAGCATGTACATACGCATGTTCAGTGAAGTAAAAGCGCGTATGGAATCTAGGGTTTGCTGAAGTAAGTGGAATGAAATGTCTAATCTATTTTGTTGTTCTACTGTTATCTGTCAATGATGTATTCATACAGAACTGGGTTATTTGAATGATGAATATGTTGCTGATTATGTTAATTGAAGATCAAGTTGTGGGTCGATTGGTTGATGATTCAATGAATGAATTAATGGGGTTATAAGTTTTAGTTTGATGAATGTTGAGCTTAAATGTGTGAAGTGGGTCCAGTCTGAAAATATGATGAAAAGTGGCCTACAAGTTGTGTTGCGTGGAAGCTGTTGGATCCAGTTTGAAAATTGATGAAACGTGGTCCGCGAAGGTGCTGAAGGTCGAAGCCTTCAGTGAGGGGGTTGTAGCTCCCTTCCAGTGGTAGCTGGTAAACGAGTGCAGGGGGTAGTGGCTCCCTTCCAGGAGAGACTGGTAAACGAGAGCAGGGGGTAGTGGCTCCCTTCTAGGAGAGGCTGGTAAATGAGAGCAGGGGGTTGTAGCTCCCTTCCAGGAGAGGCTGGTAAACGAGAGAAGGTTGTAGCCTTCTACAGGTGGGTGCCTGCGTGCTGGTATGAGTCTGCACCAGTACATTGTTGTAAGATGTTTTCTTTATAATAAAATATTGAAGACAGAGACGACGACAGTGGTGATTTTCTCCCGACTAGGGTTTCCACTTTAAATCCTAGTGTTCATGTGTGTTTCTTATGTGTGATGGTTTATTATGTTATTACTGCACATGCTTACTGCTAACTAAACATCTGATGAATAAATGATGCATAGATCTAAGTAAAGAATTAAATGCATAATAATATCTCTGTATATACGCGAGTTTTATGAAGTATATCCGTGTGTATACGCGAGTTGGTTTTAGGAAAGTAGCGTATGGGTTTTAAAGGAAGAAAAAGTATAAATTTTTGAGTATGCCCTAAATACTGATTCACCACCCCCCCCCCCCCTCTCTCAGTATTTTTCCCAACAATTGGTATCAAAGCAGGTCCTTCTGCAGAAGCTTGATCACTTGAAGGAGATCTGCCGCAATGGGAAGTCATGAAGGAGTATTGTCTCTAAGGCCACCTTTATTCAATGGAAGTAATCTGTTATTCTGGAAGATACGAACAAAATCATATTTTCTAAGTCTTGGTGCAGAAGTATGGGCAATCGTGGAAGAAGGTTATCGGTATCCAGCAACTATTCCTACTGATGCAGCAGAAAGGAAGAAATATGAAATCAATGCCAAAACAGTCAATGTTTTATTAGGAATCCTGTCTGAATCAGAATTTTTTAAAGTGATGCAGCTAAATTCAGCAAAAGAAATATGGGACAAAATCATTCTAAGCTATGAAGGAGATACAAAGGTAAAAAGTTCCAAACTCCAAACTCTCAGAATTGAATATGAAAATTTAAGGATGCATAGTGATAAGAGTATTTCCAGTTTCTTTTTACGTCTAGATGATATTGTAAATCGTATGAGAAGTTTGGGTGAGACCATAACCGACACTACTCTGGTTGAAAAAGTCTTAAGATCTTTGACTTCAAAATTTGAGTCAAAAGTATCTGCTATTGAAGAAAGGCAAGATCTGCGAACTCTTACTGTTGTTCAACTACATGGTATTCTAACTACTTTTGAAATGAGAAAAGAATGTCCCTCTCAAATCAGAGAAGTTGTCTTTAAGGCATATGCAAAAGGAAAAGAAAAGGAAGTTGTCGAGGAATCAAGTTACATATCAGAAGAAGAAGAAGCAAATTTTGTGAGAAGACTCCAACCAAGTACTGGAAGATTCAAAGGTAAGCTTCCCTTCAAGTGTTTTAACTGTGGAAGAGTTGGTCATTATGCTGCTAAATGTCCTTATGAAGAAAATCATGATAAAAGGAAACAATTTGAAAAGGGAAAGAGCTATTATGCAAATGAAGATAATGATGAACTGTCAAATGAGGATGAAGAAGATCCTGACCAAGATCTACTAGTGCTCATGGAAAGGAAGCAAAAGAAGAAGGCTACTCAAAAGGAGATATCTCAAAAAACATGTGCAGTAGAAAATGAAGAAGATGAAACAAGTAGTGATTTTTGTTCTTGTGATTCACTCTCTTGTGCAAGCAATGGTAAAGATAGTAAAAGTAATATTATGAATCTAGAAGAAGCTCTCAAGATTAAAGTTGAAGAACAACAAAGAGCATCTAGTAAGCAAGAATTTATCTACAATGAGATGATCTCTCAAATGAATGGACAGATAGAAATGCTGAATGGTCAGATAGACAAGTATCAAAGGTTGTACAATTATGCAACCAATCAAAATAAAAGACTTGAAGCAGAAATCATCGATCTAAATGAAAATCCGGAAAAATTAAATAAGAAGAATGAAGAACTTGAAGCAGAAATCATATCTCTAAAGGTAGATCTTGAAGCATCAAATAATAAGAATGAAGAACTTCTACAATCATTTGAAAAAGAAGGACGTGAAGCAGAAATCATCTCGCTCAAAACAGATCTGGAAAAATCAAATAAGAAGATTGAAGAACTACTACAGATTTTTGAAGAACAAGAAAATGGGTTGAAAGAAGAGATTTTAAAACTAAATGATCAAGTAGAAGAAGGAAGAAGGAAAGAAGAAAGTATGAAGTAGTAATGCCAAAAATTGGAGGTTGAGGTAAACATTCTAAAAGGTAATTTAGAAGAAAAAGATAAACTCTTGAGGTTTCAAGATAGTACTAAGATTTTGGACAATATTCTTAGTAGTCAAAGGTTTCCCTCTGTTAAATTTGGTCTTGGTTTTCATGACACTGTTAAAGGAGAATCTAGTTCACAAGGAAGTGCTAAAGATTCAAAGGATATCAATGTAGAACCTGAAGTGTTGGAAGAAACAAAAGGTCAACCGACAATCATAATCTCTCAAAAGAAATCATTCCCTCCTAACTATAGAAGCATCAATAATGTTGAATGCTTTAATTGTCATAATTATGGGCATGTTGCAGCCAATTGTAGAAGCAGACCATTCCAGTCACAAACAAACAGATTCTACTCAGAAAGGTACTCTGGTTGCTTCAAGGGATATTGTTTTTCATGTAACAAGTATGGTCATAAAGCAGCTGATTGCAATAGAAGAAAGAATAGAAAAACACATTATGATCCTTATGCTTACTTTTCTGGTCATATAAGATGTTATGCTTGTAACAAGTATGGACATGTAGAAAAAGAATGCAGGATGAACAGATCTGAGAAATTGGAGAATTTTCAGCACATTAAAAGAAATTTCAAGCAAAGATGGAAAAAGAAGAAGGACCGGTCATAAATGTAGGGAATATTGACCCTACTGCAGTCATCCACTTCTAAAGCTTACTTCTTATAATGACTGCAGGGATGATGTGAGATACATTATATGGATTAGTAATGTATCATCACAGGGGGAGCAATGTATGATGATTCCCATGGTTGGTTTGATAATTCTGGTTATGTTTATTTCTGACAGTGCATCTGATGTGAAGAAGACAGGTACAGGTGGTACAATTTCAGGGGGAGATGAAGTTGTGGAAATATTCTGTGTTTCACTTTCCATACGCGGGTTTAGTAAAAAAAATCCGCGTATACATGCGAGTTCCTTTGGAGACAGACGCGTATGCTTTTCTGTTAAAGAAAACAGTGATTCAGCTCAAGAACAGGAGTACAGGTTCAGGGGGAGCATCAGTCTAACAACTAATGATTGCATTGTTGGCATTGTATCTGCTTATTCCTTAGTTTTCTTACTCAAATGATGATGACATGATACTTGGTTTCTTATGATAAGTTTATGGATGAGCCCTGTTTACTCTTGATGAAGAGTATCTATTGTTTTCACATATGGATAAGATGGAAGTCTTATGATTCAGAAATAAGGATAGATCATGTAGATTTTGTTGATGATGATTTTTGTCACGATTGAAACCTTTTTCCTACACATGTTACATCATGATAAATCTTGAAGATCTTGGTGATATTAGATCACATGGATGATTGCTTGATTGAAGAAGTTGTTTTGGTATGATAATTCCTCTTGGGAAGAATATGTTGATGCTACAAAGAGTCTGAAGGCTTGGTTACTAATGTGCTTATGCTACAACTATTGGATGACACTTGAAAAAACAACTACATTGTCATATCTATCTTTTCTCATATATTCCAGGGAAGCATTCAAATTTCTCAGACAGAAGCTAGGCGATGTTTCTACCTCTCAGAAGATCAGTTCTGATTAAATTTCGGAAGATTAAGTTGGATACACGGATTTCCTGAAAGATAGTCGCTTATATATGCGAGTTTATGCAAAGAAAACCGTGTATGGTTAGTTGCTGACAAATTTTACTTGGGGTCAGCATTCTTCAGCACAGCTGCAGTGCTGTTTGGTATTGTTACACCATTTTTTGGTCATCTAGCCTATTATCATTAGATGGACCCAAGTACACCATGTAAGACCAATTTTACCCTAAGTAAAATTGCTTTCACTATGTAAGATAACTTAATAAAACACATTTATTAGGTTGTTTATGGTCTAAACAGGAAACCCCAAAGGGAAATATTAAACAAACTTATATTTGTTTGATTTCCCTCATGGAATAATTAATTAAACAATAATTTAATTATTATTCCTGGTCATGTTTAACCCAAAACAAAGAAATTAATTAGATAAATCTTTATTTATCTTATTATTTTTTAGGAATAATTATTTAAATCTTATTTAAATAATATTCCTTGTTAAATATGACTATACCACCCATAAATAATTAAATAAATCATTATTTATTTGATTATCTTTCAACCACTTCCTTAAAATGATAAATAAATCATTTATTTATTTATTATTCACAAATAAAGGGATTTGACCCAAGTCAAATACTTTTTCCCTCCAACAAATATAATAAAATATTCCATAAAAGATGGATCTAGATTTGGTTAATGTTATTTTAATCATGCACCAAGATCTAGAATGACCCAATATTTTGTTATAAATAGGAGGATTTCTCCTACCATTCTTCACCTTTTTTTGCCTATTAGATCACTCTGGATCTATACTCTTGGTCTGACTTTGAGCCATTATCATTGTCATATTTTTAATTATTTGCTGTTTGAGCTCCCTTTGAGTTCTATCTTTGTCTGGGTTTTCTACACCAACAGGAGAGAGAAATGCTAGATCTGAAGTGCTGAGGACTTCCAAGAACCCATCCCATTGAGGAGAATTGGAAACACCTTCTTGTTTTCCTCCCAGGTGCCCTTAATACAAAAAATTATTTCAAAAATATTGTTCTTGTCTTGTCTATTGGATGTATGGAGAAAAACCTTATTTTTACTGCTTAATGTCTCTTTATGCATAGATCTGGATTTTTGCAACATTTGTCTTGAACAACTAACTGCATATCTAAAGATATTGGCAGCCATATTTGATGTTAGGGCTATAAGTTATGCGTAGCTAAAGTAGTCTTTTTTCGTACACTTCGACAAAAGATTCATACTAACAACTGGCGACTCCACACAGGTTTTCAATTACGACCGTTGTCGTTTTTCATATTCTTGCATATCCAACCACTTCAGACCCTAGGGTTTCTTTTCAGCTTTTTTTTTTCCTATTTTTATGTTTTTTTTCACCTATAAAACCCTAAAACATTAAAATTTCTAACTTCCACGTGTTTCTGGACCTATTGCGCAGGTGACAGACATCAGCCACAACTGAGACGGTAACTTTTTCGGAAATCTGCCGCCGGGACACTTGGAGCTTCATGTCGCACTTTTCAGCCTAGAAACTGTGACCTGGACTACATGTCACACTTTTCAGCCCATTATCTGCGACCTGCGCAGAAAACAGGTCAGAACCTGCGACCTACCAGTTTTTCTGCGATTTTTCTGCAACTTTTCTAGGTTTTTCTGAAGCTTCTGTTAGGGTTTTCCAGCCTTTGTCTCAGCCCGTTTAGACTTGTTTCTGATCTTTTTTTCTCATCTAAGTGGGAAAATTGCCCCCTAGGGCTTCAGTACCCTCCACTTTTGGTAGAATATTTTTAGTTGTTTCAGGTGTCTAATTTTTCAGAGTTTCATCCTTCCCTTTTTTCAGATCTGATCCCTCCTTTTCCAATCCCTTTTAATCAGTTCTTCTCCTTTGCAAATCACCTCCTAAAGTTTTTTTTGGATCTATATTTAGGGCCTCCTCCTTGTCCCTTCTGCTTTTTGCTGATTTCCCCCTTTTTTACAACCACCTTGCCTCTGCCTCTTGACTGTGTTCTGCACCTCTTTTCAGCAAATTTCTCCTTTAGATCCCTATCCCTACCGACCTTAGATCTATTGGCCTCTTTTTAGTGTGTTTTGACTAAATTTTTTCCCTCTTTTAGACTAGTTTTGCGAGACCCGCCTTTTTGGGTTAGATCGATGCATTGTTAGCTGTTAATTTTCTGTTATTTCAGCATCATATACTGTTCTTTGCAGATTTATTTTCAGTTACACAACACAATTTTTATTTTTCTCTCAAAACGTCTGGGTTTAAAAATTAAAATTAACGAACGCCACACACTCACCCTAAGCGAAGAAGAGCCTGGTTAAGACCGCCACGCAAAGACTTTAAAACATTGTAAAATCAATTGACACTGCACCTTTCTGCCCTTGTTTCGTCATTGTAATCACTTGATTCTGCACCTCCCTGCCTTTGTTGGTCATTCTTCTTCCCCTTGTGCTGTGTTTGTGTTGTCACCATTGCGCCCCCCAGGTGCACATCTTGGAGACTTCTTGGCCTTCACCCTCAGTTTCCGGTCGGTTGACCTACTCCTTGCCGCCGTCGTCGAGTTAGTCCTCCTCTGAGTCTGCACTCCGACTCCTCTTCTGATTCATTGGGTTCTCCTTTTACTTTTGGTTCTCCCCCTGTCACCTTCCCTATGTCTGGTCCAGGGCCTAACGCTAGCGGTAATCCCGGCCCTAATGCCGGGACTACTACTAGCGGAACCGCCACAGGAACTACCTCGGCTGCACCCTTGCTCCCTTATATGGCAGGACTCAGCCTCCCCGATTTCAATCAGTTGATTAATGACCCTATCTGCCACGATGTTGGTTGGCTTGCTATGCCGACCAAGCTCCCCTCCGACATTCCCAAGTTCGAAGGCCTTGCTGGAGAAGATCCAACCAACCATATCCGATCTTTCCACATGTGGTGTTCCTCCAATTCCATTACCGATGAATCCATCCGTCTTCGATTGTTCCAATGCACGCTTATAGGCGAAGCTTCTAAATGGTATGTTGATCAGACGACCTCTTCCCATACCACCTTTACGACCCTTTCCCAAGCCTTTTTATCTTATTTCCAGCTCCCGCTCCGATACTACACTGGTACCGAGCTTTTGACTTCTTTCCGTCAATCCTCTTCAACCCGCCTTTCCACTCATGTCCAGGAATGGTGGAGAAGAAGGAGCTTATGTCAAGCTCCCACCTTTGAAGATCAGGTTTATATGGATTGGTTCCTTCGCACTCTATTACCTCCCATTGGCAAAGATGTCGCCTCCCATTTCCCTCAAACCGAAGAAGCCACCCTCCAAATAGCCTTGAAATATGACCTGATGTACGCTTAGTCTGGTTATGTTTATACCGTCCTTCCTGACCTCCCCAGGCCCGGTGGCACTAACGCCCTGGGGGCATCTCATTCTGCCGACGGTATTTTTGGAGCCCTTTCTCATCCGTATGCTCAACCTCCTATGGGCTATGGTCTCCCCCCCGGAGGGGCCAGCACCTTTAGCACTTTTTCCCCTCCAGGTAGCATGTATCTAGGATACGGCATGCCTCAGCCTTTTGCCTAGTCTCCTAATTACCTCAATGTTGCCCCACCTAACCATTATCCTTATCCAAAACCTGGTGCTCTAGCTCCTCCAAAATTTGCACCTCCACCTCCCTTGCCTTCTCAACCCCAGCAACAGCACCTACAGCCCCCTCCAAGGCAAGTCTTTGCACAGCAGGGCGCGACTAATCCCCCTTCCTCTCAAATAAGGCGAGAGGCAATCAAATTCAATCTTCCCCTGGTACTCGTGGACCCAATCCTCAAAGTCTTGACCCTAACACTACTAACCAGCAACAGGGAACTCAGCCGAAGCTGGACAGACCTATTTGCACAAATAAGCCTTATTCGAGTTGCGGTGTTTACGGTAATTACACTCACAATTGTCCCCTTCTACCACAGATGCGACAAATGTGGGAGTCTCAAGCCACATTGCGAGGACAACATGCCTTCCCCCATGCTCCCCCTAATGTGCCCACTACTCAACCAGCTGTGTTTTCCGATCCTTTCCCCTAGCAAGGATTCGTGGCTGCCCAACCACCTGACGGACAGGTCGCCACTCAACCTTTCCCTTCTGGTTCCTCCGATTACCAGATCCTCATGATGAACTCTGATCCATCCCCAACCGTCGACCTTAACCTTCAAACTCGGTCTTGCCAGTACCCAAAGCCTCCCACTCAATTTGCCTCCGAGTCCCCTTCTTCAGGTTCTACCGAGCCTCTTTTGACATCCAATGGTCGCTTACATATCCCTCAACCAAAAGTTGAGGTTCATACCAAGATTCCTAAGGGACCATTAAGCCGAAATGCTGCTCCTGGTCGAGCTGCTCATTCGTATAGCATAGTAGATGATTTGGCGCAGTCTCCTGCTGCCATTTCCACATTGGAACTCCTCCAGTCGTACCCTTCCCAAAAGAAGGCTCTACTATCTACCATGGGTGCTGTAGATCCTGCTGATGACCAAATGATTGTTTTCGACACCCATCAATCAGAACATCCTCCCCTTCCTGCTTTCGTAGCCTTCCAAATCCCAGTCAAAATCCAGAACGCTAATGTTTCTCAGTGTATAATTGATGAGGGGGCATCCACCTCTATGATGTATGCTTTGGTTTGGAAGCAACTCGGATCTCCTGAGTTGGCCCCTTCCATGATCACCCTTCGAGCGTGGGATGGCCACGCCTCCCAGCCCATTGGCCTCTACCGTAATTGTCCTATCATTCTTGCGGGCAAGACTGTTTGCGTTGATGTCGAAGTCATCGACGCCCCTATGGATTACAACATTCACTTGGGGCAAAGCTACACCTATGCCATGTCTGCTGTCCCATCCGCGGTTTTTTGCAAGATGTCTTTCCCTCACAATGGAAATATAGTCACCATCGACTAGTTGACTTATCATGAGCCAAAGTCTCAGACCTCCCCTGAGACGACCATCTCTTCTGTAGCCAATAAGCAAACCATCGATTCCTTGACCAGTGTCTCTCTCGGCGTCTACAAAGACTCCTCTTTGCTTGGAACTTTCCCTAGTCTCCCTCCTCCTCCCATCTCTGATCCCAACTTATCGAATGTTTGCATGATGCAATCGTCTCGGGCTGCTCTCAAGCAACCTGCTTCAGCTAGTCAGCAACCATGCTCTCTGCAACCTGCTCCTAGCCCTTCACCTGCAGCTGGTATTCATGAGCCTCTTTACCCTCCTGGAATGGTTCCTCCAAGCCTTAGCCATTTAGGAGCCGTCCCACCTGGCCATCACCCCTCTGGTCAGATACCATTCCTAGATCCCCCACCAGGAGTGTACACGGTACCTGTCATGGCCACCCTCTCTCTTCCTAACTTGACCCTTGGGATTCCCGTCTGGTACCATGATCCTCCAGCCGCAACCCTGCCTGGTCAACCCAAACCTTATATTGCTTTGGCCCCGGTCCAACCAGCCCCCATGACTTCTCCTGCTGCAACAGTGCCTCAGTCACCTCAATAGGAACCACCTCCTGTTGCGACCGCTTTGGGTGAGAAGGGAAAAGCTCGCAGGGGGGCATCAAAGGACAAGGTTGCCTCGACAAACCCAACCCCTCCTCGGCCTCCACAGCATACCATCCAGTGTGCTTTGTGTGATGTTGTCGGTCACGCCACCCATACCTGTCCTGAATTGCTTCATCTCAAGCCCATGGTTAATGTTGTGTTCCGTGAGTCCACGGTCCCAGAAGCCTTTGTTCCTTCCGCGACCACGGCCAAGAACCCCAAGACTATTCACACCAACCACCCCTGTCCTTTGTGTGATCTCCATGGCCATTACACCTACCTTTTTCCCCACCTCGAGGACTTCCGCACCTCTCTAGCTGCGGTCTGCCATTTCGAGGCCAAGTGCAATGAGTCCACCTCTCCCCTATTTGCGCATTTTGCTTTAGAAAAAATACCAGACATGACTGCTCCCATTGACATCCCCCCTCGTGATGTCGAGATGATGGAGCCTTCGTCCCACATTTTCTACCTATCATCATCCATGAGACCCTCGGGGAACATTCCATCTGAATCCTCCCTTGTTGTTTCGCTTGACCTTCCTTCAGCAATCACCTTGGGCTCAACATCGATAGATCCTTTATCTACTTACTCTTCTGTCACCCCTTGTGACGATGCACATGTGAACCTTTCTTCTCATGATGATGATTCAGGTAGCTTCGCCACGTCAGGTGGTCTTTCTTCCACCAGTCACCCCGTCTTCTATCACGATGACGACATTATGGAAAAAATCCCCACCCCTGACTTTATCTATTCCCCCTTACATCGAACCCATGCGTTCACACCACATACACCTTATGGCCATTACATTGAAACCCAATGTTTGGGTAAGGGGGCACCCATATTTGAGAGACCAGGAGAAGAAATTCTCCAAAACTCTCCTAGTCTATCTGGTCGTGTTGACTTTAGTACCATTATTCTTCCACATTTAGAAGAACCTCTAGAGTCCCATATCACTTCAGATCACTCTAGGGATGATACCCCTTATCGTTCCCTCATCTTCCATCAGCAACACAATCTCTTAGACATTGTTGTTGACCAACCTATGGTTTTTCTCGGAGAGCATTAGTTCATTATCTCCAAATCCTCTCTCTGGGATAGTGACACTAGGTATGCCAACCCGAAAAATTAAAGTCCATTTGCTTCATATATGCAGTACTAAAAGAGATTGGTAAATCCTCCATTTCCTTTCTCAAACTGCATAACCATAACGAGACCCAATGGCACACCACATCATTAAAATGTGTTTAGATTCCCCCTTTTCTAAATACATTTTGGCATGACCACACCATGCTTGGGGGCACCTATGCCCCTCAACCATGACCCTCCTCAAAATCAAATTTATTCACTTGCAACACTCATACTAGGGGCACCATTTGGCCTCCATACTTATCTATGCTCGTGTTGATGTTCGTCATGAGTTACCATCTTGTACTCATGTTTTCATGGTCCCCCATTGGACCTTTACTATGTGGTAGCACCATCAAGTCACCCTTTTTTAGAGCATCCAAGTTGAGTCATCATCGCATTCATGGAGTCTATCCCGAGTCCCTTTGTACCCCGCTATAGTCCTCCATCCTTCATTGCTTGGTCCCTCTCTTGTGTCGCACATTATGGCCTTCAGTCCCACTGTCCCCTATCCCTCATGATATTGTGTCAGTCACTGCCATGTCATTCATGCCCTTTATCCTCTAACAAGGGAAGTCGTCCATTCGCTACTCAGTCCCCTCCATTTCATCATCATCATTGGTATTAGTCTGTCAGTTGCTCTACTATTTTCTCTCATGCCTTAGTTGAGGATCTCTCATTGCCTCATCTATGGCGGACCTCCTTTCGTCGACATCAGCTCCTTCATTATAGAAGACAAGTCTAGAGGGCGGTGTACCTTCGTTCCAGCTTCCACTCTTGTTCGGTGCCTCAGATCAGGCAAAGGGATCTCTCCTTCCCCTTTGACTTGATTGTTTCTCCACTCCAGCTCCTTTCAGCATGCTCGAGATCCGTATACTTGATGGTTCAGTGATGCAGCAACAACTCTTAGGGATTCCCGGGTTTGTGTGAGCTGTCTCAACCCTCATGGGGGGGTGGCCCTACAGGTAGCCCCCCACATGCCCAGATGACCTCTTCCTTGCAGCCTTCGATGCAGCTCCATATATTTGATGATGTTGGCCTTAGCCACTTGCAACGCCTCTTTGATTTTCATGTATCAGTCAGATTTTGCGAGCCCTTCCCCATTTACAAGGGGCATTTGGGTTGTATTTGTATCTCATGTACTCAGATATTATTGTATAAGTCCTGGCTGTTATCCCAGGCACAACATGTATATGGGATTCATCATTGTATTTTTATCTGGCTCATGTTTATGCCAGGTTGTACTCTATGGTTTGGTCCCTTGTTTACTGGACACACTATTCTTTTGTACTTTGTCTCGGCGGGCATAGGTATGCCTCCCTCGTCGCCTCTAGCATAGGTACCCTCTCAAAAAAAGAGACTTGTTGAACCTGTAAGTCTCGTCTCCTCAGGGTCTAGTTCTTCAGCACATTAGTCTACCTTACATTTCTATCTCTGACTTCCCTCTTGATGTCTGGTGATTGAGTTCTTACAACGTACTTCGGTCATACGATTTTCTCCTAACACTCGCACGTTGGGGGGAAATCTGTTACACCATTTTTTGGTCATCTAACCTGTTATCATTAGATGGACCCAAGTACACCATGTAAGACCAATTTTACCCTAAGTAAAATTTCTTTCACTATGTAAAATAACTTAATAAAACACATTTATTAGGTTGTTTATGGTATAAACAGGAAACCCCAAAGGGAAATATTAAACAAACCTATATTTGTTTGATTTCCCTCATGGAATAATTAATTAAACAATAATTTAATTATTATTCCTGCTCATGTTTAACCCAAAACAAAGAAATTAATTAGATAAATCTTTATTTATCTTATTATTTTTTAGGAATAATTATTTAAATCTTATTTAAATAATATTTCTTGTTAAATATGACTAAATCACCCATAAATAATTAAATAAATCATTATTTATTTGATTATCTTTCTACCACTTCCTTAAAATGATAAATAAATCATTTATTTATTTATTATTCACAAAATAAAGGGATTTGACTAAATTAGATACTTTTCCCTCCTTCTAAATACATAATAAAATATATTCATAAAAGATGGATCTGAATTTGGTTAATGTTATTTTAATCATGCACAAGATCATTAGTACTATTTTGTTATAAATAGGAGGATTTCTCTACCATTCTTCGCCTTTTGTTGCCTATTGAGTCCCTTTTTGGATCTATACTCTTGAATGCGACTTTGAGCCATTATCATTGTCATATTTTCCATTATTTCTTGTGTGAGCTCCCTTTGAGTTCTATCTTTATTAGGTTTTCTACACCAACAAAGAGAAATGCTAGATGCAGATCTTTGAGGAATTCGAGAACCCATCCCATTGAGGAGGTGGAAACACCTTCTTGTTTTCCTCCCAGGTGCCCTTAATACAAAAAATTCTTTCAAAAATATTGTTCTTGTCTTGTCTATTGGATGTATGGAGCAAAACCTTATTTTTACTGCTTAATGTCTCTTTATGCATAGATTTGGATTTTTGCAACATTTGTCTTGAACAACTAACTGCAGATCTGAAGATATTGGTAGCCATATTTGATGTTAGGGCTATAAGTTATGCGTAGCTAAAGTGGTATTTTTTCGTACACTTCGACAAAAGATTCATACTAACAGGTATCTCTGATACTGTTTGGTATCTCTGGTGATGTTCCAATTTTTATAATTCTGTTTCATCCTCTGATGTCTCTTGATAAATATGCCTTGATGATTTTCTATTGAAAGTGTTCAGGATGCACAAGCTAAGGGGGAGCACTGGTCATGTGGAAAGGATGCATTGGATGCACAGTTTCAAGGGGAGCATTAGCATTGCTGAATGTAATGCATTGTTGGCATTATGATGGTTATGAAATATGATCTCTCTTGAGGTCTTTTTGGTCTTGGTTATAAAAAGTCATATTTGTAATTTGATGAAAAGGTTATAATGTAAATTGTAATATTCAGTCTTGTAAAGGGCTTGTTCCAATTTGTAAACCCACTTGGTTGGGTAGTTGAGTCAAAATGTGTAAGCCAACTTGGTTGGGTACTTGTGTCACATATGTAAATCCACTTGGTTGGATATTTGATGTAATTATGAGTCCTTGGTGATAGGAAAGGTCATAGAGTCATGTAATTCATTGAATCTTATGTTGAAGACTCAGCATGAACTCAGGGAGAGCATGATAACTTCAATGCACACTAGATCTACAGAGCTCTTCTTTCTACATGAGGAGAAAAACATTGTCTTGGCTTTGATCCGCCCTTTGCCCTTAATTTCAAAGGGGGAGAGTAGCATGGTGTTTGAATAGGGGGAGAGCATCATGGTGTTTGCATAATGGTTATATTCAATGTATCTATCTGTTGTGATGATCAAACACCATCATGGTTGCCATCAAGTCCAAAGGGGGAGATTGTTGGCATGTGTTGTCCTTGATGGAAACCTACTTGATGAAATAAGACTATTGGAAATATGATGTAGAGTGTTGTCCTTGATGGCAACCTACTTGATAAAGTTGATAACAATGAAGTTGTCCTTGATGGAAACCTCCTTGATAAATTAAAGGGGAGATTATTGGCAATGTGATACAATGTGTTGACTTTGATGAAACCTGCTTGATGAGTTTCCTATGATAAGCAACCTATGTGTTGAATATGTAAGGATGATGTATCTGTGTGTTAAAAGAAAGGATGATGTATCTACAGATCAACTCAGAAGTAACAGAAGAAAGGAAGTACCAGAAAAATGATAAATATGATGTATCACAAAGCATACACGGGTTAGTTAAGGTGAAGTAGCATATGCACGCGGAAAAGTACGTGCCAAGTCGCGTATGCCCTTTCGCGCTCCAAATTTAGAATACCAAGGGGTGTTACCATGGTATTGACCCATTGTATTGAGCGCTTGATTATCTATTTGGTCCCGTCCAGGAATACCATCGGAAGTGGTGTGGTTTTGGCTCATGGTATTGATAAAGGCTAAACCTATATAAGGAGAAGAGGATCATAGTGCAAGGTGTGAATGAGTAAGGGTTGTGAATGAATAAAACTCTCTAAGGAATATCTGCATGGATGAACTCTATTCTTGATTGATATATCTGAATCTATGATGCACCTATGAAGAAAATGATGAAGAGGGATCTCTAGATCTGAAATGTATATGTATTTCCTAGATTTGTTCATGGAATGGTTAGATCTGAGATGAGGCAAAAAAAATTCTGAAGTGAAGGATGAAATATAAGTTAATTATCTGATCTGAAGAGCTGCACAGTCCTGAAAATTTAAAAATGTATACGTAGGTTCGCTTCAATAAAAGCGCGTGTATACGCGGGTCTGCTTAAAGAAAAGCGTGTATGGGAAGACAGGGTTTTCTGAAGAATGCACAGAAGTATACGCAGATTGGTCTGCATGAAAGCGCGTACATACACATGTTCAGTGAAGTAAAAGTGCGTATGAAATCTAGGGTTTGCTGAATTAAGTGGAATGAAATGTCTAATCTGTTTTGTTGTTCTACTGTTATCTGTCAATGATGCATTCATATAGAACTAGGTTATTTGAATGATGAATATGTTGTTGATTATGTTAATTGAAGATCAAGTTGTGGGTTGATTGGTTAATGATTCAATGAATGAATTAATGGGGTTATAAGTTTTAGTTTGATGAATGTTGAGCTTAAATGTGTGAAGTGGGTCGAGTCTGAAAATATGATGAAAAGTGGCCTACAAGTTGTGTTGCATGGAAGTTGTTGGATCCAGTTTGAAAATTGATGAAACGTGGTCTACAAAGGTGCTGAAGGTCGAAGCCTTCAGTGAGGGGGTTGTAGCTCCCTTCCAGTGGTAGCTGGTAAATGAGTGCAGGGGGTAGTGGCTCCCTTCGAAGAGAGACTGGTAAACGAGAGCAGGGGGTAGTGGCTCCCTTCTAGGAGAGGCTAGTAAATGAGAACAGGGGGTTGTAGCTCCCTTCTAGGAGAGGCTGGTAAATGAGAGAAGGTTGTAGCCTTCTGCAGGTGGGTGCCTGCGTGCTGGTATGAATTTGCGCCAGTACATTTTTGTAAGATGTTTTCTTTATAATAAAATATTGAAGACAGAGACGACGACAGCGGTGGTTTTCTCTCGACTAGGGTTTCCACCTTAAATCCTAGTGTTCATGTGTGTTGCTTATGTGTGATGGTTTATTCTGTTATTACTGCACATGCTTACTGCTAACTAAACATCTGATGAATAAATGATGCATACAGCTAAGTAAAGAATTAAATGCACAATAAGATCTCTGTATATACGCGAGTTTTATGAAGTATATCCCAGCGTGCCTCATGAGTTCAGTTTTATAATCAATGTCATATTATGTTTAAAGGAAAGAAGCATAAAGTTTGATATGCCTATCACGTTTACCCCCCCTCAGTATTTTTCCCAACAACTAATCCCCAGTTGTCCCTCCTTATGAGTATATGAAAGTATTTGAAGAATAACTACATTGACCTCAACTTGGTTTTCTTGATATTCTTCAATCCTTTCCTATGATTCAATCATCCACTCATTATCTGCTTTATAACTTATGATATTTTCCTTCATAATTCTTAATGTATCTACTATATCAGTAGACTCTTCCTCTCCTTGCTGCTCAATTGAGTTCTCCCATCCCACTAATTTATCTTATGGCATGTACGGGGAGTCATATGAAATGTAATCTTCCATTCTTCTCTTCATCTCTTGACCTTCCATTTTCCTGCGATATGCCTTGTTAGCTAAATAAAAGAAAAATTGAAATAATTACCTCAATTTAATTTTGGTAAGGGTATTGCCTTTGCACAGGTCAATTCAGATTAGAATGATACATAATAATATCAAGAAAATATCAGTACATGCATGAATCAAGATATTAAACTAGCCTTAACAATAAAATAACTGACATGCATCCATGATAAGAATTTATATAACTAAGGCCCATGCATGGAATTCATATAGATATGCATAGAAATATGCATTTACGTTTAGGTCCAATGTTGTGAACTTGCTCTAATACCGCCCTGTAAAACCCCATCCCACATTTACCCACTTTTAGAAGCTCACTAGAGTAAACATGAGATGATAGTTACTATGCAGGACCCAACATCCAAGTTCTAATTATGGAAGTGAGGTATATTTTCCTGAATGTTACTACAAACTCCCAAGGATACATGATAACCCATATGTCATAAAACTTCCACTAGTGACCTTTCCCTAAGCTGGAAGTACATTCTTGACCCACTTTACCTCCTATGTTCACGCATGTCGGCCAATGCATGTTTCCAGAAGTATCCAGCCACACAACAACCCATCCTTCGTTCCAGTACAATCGAGACTTCCCAATTCTATGGGTGTAACCAGGGACACAGTTCCAAAATTTTAGGTCTAGCCTACAGGGAAACTTCCCAGAACTTCCCATAACAGTATCATAAATTTGTATAAGGCTCCATGCTCCATTTCCAAGTTTTACTCTTTCTCAAGCTTACATAATGTACAACAGTCATTTATGCAAACACTTTGTAAACATAGTACCTGTAGGTCATGAATGCCTATATGTTCATTGATTCATTAGTTCATGATAGGTTCATCAAGAAGGCTTAGTAACCTCTCACACTAGCTATAACAAACACATATTATCTAATTCATTCACATAAAATAAACAAGAACCCGTCAATCCATGGAATATTACCATAACAAGAACACATCATATAGTGAGAAATATACCACACATGTAACCTGCATTTAACTAGAATGAAACCATGGAAAACTATTCATAAAATCACACATTAAACTAGAACTTGTGCTCATATATATCAATAAGGAATAACACATAATAACATCTACATAATTCCAACCAAGTCATGAACTTCCACGTACCACCCAACCATGATTGGGATTGAACCAAATATTTCTTTCAACCCAATCACCCTCATGCCATATTCCAAGCACTACCATGAGATCGTTACCCTGAACCTTCCTCACTTGCGCTCTTTACATTTTCTCTAGGGTAGGCCTTCCAGGATGACCTATATATGGGTATTCCCTTGCACCAATAAACAAAATATCAGGTTCATGTGTTCACCATCACAACCCAGGCTTACATCATGTTGCACCCATTTTTAAACACACTCCATTGCTGAAATAATGGGGTTCGACCTCCGGGATTACGTGTCCTAACAGGTCCACACCCCCGCACCTATAATTCTCCCATTTTTCCACTCCGATGGTTTTTCTTTGGCCACGAAAGCCCGACATTGATTCATCCTAGCTCTCCCATAAACATTGCACCTTTCCACCTTCAAGACAACAAAATTTTCGTTGAATTCCATAAAGTTTCCCGTCTAGTAGGGTCCCACTCACAATTCCTCAATAACATGATAAGCCCCATTTTACATGGTATTTAGATACTATTTAGGCTAATGCATGACCTTCAATTCATCTCGGTCTATTCCACTTCATTAGCGCTACCACGCTAGCCTATTCCTCATAAGCCTGTCCTTTCTCTTGCATGAATATTTGTGGGCTCCCAAGATGTAACCTCTAAGCTTACATCATCTCAATTTTCCCCTCAGTCATCGATTTATATCGTTCAATATTGGCCACTCGTCCTGTTGGTTTCATTATCAATTGTATTTTATGATCACATGGCTAATAACTGAAAATTGCACAGCCTGACAAGTTCAACCAAAATCATGGATAAGGTTAAGACATTGAGGATATGAGTTGAGGCCTTCATCTCACTCTATACTATGCGCAAAGTTACATACAATTAATCTAGGTCACAATCATCCTAAGAAAGACATGGAAAGTGTATTTCATCCAAGCTACAAAAAGCTAATGGAAATGAGACTAACTTGGCTCAGTTTCGGTGGTTGTATCAAGAACTTGGGCCATGAGAAATATGCTCAATATTGAGTTCAGTGGTTTTCACATACATACATCTAGCCTAAATACAAATTGTGAAATTCCACTTAGTGATGATATCATCACACAACCTTGAACATGGTCATTATATAAGAGATCCACCACTTGTATTAACACCACAATGAGTTGAAGGAAGCGCCTTAATGGTCTTACTAGGTTCAAGAGAATTAGTCAACCTCCTTAATAACAACTCAAACACACAATCATGTTGTATACAACCATACACACAACCTACACACAATGATGAAAACAGTGCATGTCAATCACCAATTCCATCAATTTCTGAAACATATACATAGGCTTATTTGGCCCTTTCTATTAGAAAATAATTAAGCCTAATATCCTTACAACACATAGGGAATTTAACCATTCCTATAACAAGCATGCAAGGAACTAAGCATTTAACAAGGCATAATATCCTTAACAAGAGCATCCTACACTCACAAGGGTGTATTAACACCTGGAAATCCCTACACAAAGGCATAAATACTAATGCATACAAGCATGAATATTCAACAAAGATTTGAAGCATTCGAACGTAGGGAACCAATAATCCCTCATGAAAACACATTAAGTTAGGAATATATATATATATATATATATATATATATATATATATATATCTTTAACTTAATGTTACAGTATGAGGGATTATTGTCTACCCGTTATTTTGAATGCTTCAAAGCTTATTTAATATTTATAAACAGAGCATTAGTATTTACGTTCGTGTAGATTTATATATATATATATATATATATATATATATATATATATATATATAGATACATAAACTCATGTGTGAAGGCATCATTATAAGGCCACAATACCAAAGGAACATACTTTAGAACTTTAAATATTACAATCATAGGAATATCAACCAAACTTCTTACAAACAACATTATAATGAGTATTCATGTTTAGATTCCATGGATGTAATCACCAATGCAAAATCACATCATATAATAGCATGCATTAAAGCATCATTTCTTTTCCATTACAGGAAACCATAAGTAGTTATGTAGAAAATGTAATGTCAATTAACATTTCAATGAAAAATTTAGTAGAAAGGAAAGAATATAAATATTTGTATTAATTTAAAATTGAATATGGGAAAATAATATTGGGACTACAACTCTCCACCCAATTTTAGATAGTTGGGGCCAATTTTTACTTGCAACAGTCACCCCCGAACCGAATTCCAAAGCTTGAGGTTGGATGCTTTTGAGGATTTGAACCAATAAAATAGTTGAAATGGGATGCTAGTAGGACAGACTACCTTCATGCACCAACTACACTCATTGTAAATCATAATTTTTGGGAATATTCTTAGTCATTTCAACATTTCAACATAAAGAGTAATCTAGTTCAATTTTAGTACAATAGAGTCCACTATAAGGAAGGTTCATGAGTGGTTAAATTGTTGATGGTAAAGAAATCATTTTGCAGGTGGTTCATTAGTGAGTCAAACAGTAGAGTTTTAACTAAGGAAACTCCTGGTGGTTATTTTATCCCTCAAAAGCATCAGAGTGAATCCATCCAATCTAGTAGGTTCTTCAAGCCACTAGCTTCAAGTGATTCTTAAGCCTTATAAGCAAGCCAAACTCTCTAAACTATTTACACAACAAGATTCACTCTCGAGGTTCCTCAGTTGTGCTCCTTTTTCCCACAATTTCATTCAGTTCAAGATACTAATTTGATATCTTTCCTTACTCTATGTTGTCCCATGCACAATAGTTCTAATAATCATATTTCTTTCTAATACCTCCCCGCTTACGTGTCTGTGAGACCAAGAGGGAAATTGTATGTTTTCCCACCAATGAATGAATATATGCGCATCCTCTTTTTTCTCTAATGGATGAAATACCTTCCTTATTCCATAAGTCACATAGTAATCATCCCCTGATAGCGCAACCCATGTTGTCCATAAAGTTTTTTCCTTTTATTTGCTTGCAGTTTGGGTTGAAGGACACTTGGACCAGACCTTCCATTTTCAGTTGAATTCAATGCACAATAATTTTTTTTATATTTTTTACACCGACCAAGGTTTTTGTGTTAAGAATAACCATTTATTCAAGAAACCCTCTTCGGCATGCAATGGAATATGTGTCCCTTTCTTATCCATTTCAAAGTAATTACAATTATTTACAAAAGGGGAAAATTTTAACCAGTGGATATCACGCTCACAAGCTAGTCAATTTTGTTCTCGAAATAAAAAATCATCCCCTTTACTTGTATTGCAGTGGGGATATTATAAAATTCATTCAAAATCATTATTGAGATCTGGCTAGGAAGGACCTTATCTCCCAAGGAGGGTGCCTAGGAGCAAGCATCCCCCCCCTTGATATAACACCAAATCACACGAAAGGGGAATACTTCTCCCGCTATACTTGGTGCAATGAATGTGATATTAAAACTTCATTGATCATCGTACAAATTCGCCATAGGGTTAAATGTAATTTGGGTATTTCAAGAAGCATAGAGAGGTACAAGAGGATTTAGTAGGAACTATATCATATTGGAAAATTTGGATGAAAGCATTGGCATTATATATCACACGTTGACCATTCTAACTAGTAGATCAACCAACATCTCAACGAATGAGGGTAGTCACTAGGTAGCATGAGTTCTTGGTGTTGAAATGGCACCCCAAAGTAGGGCTTCAAATTTAATTTTCCCTTAATTAAATTGGAGGAGAAATTGTAATTTCATCTCATGATAGCTTGGATTAGTTAACTAAGAGAGAATGATTGAGTTATCTTAGTAAATTTGAGTTAAGGGTCTAAGAGGATGCATGTAGATTTCTCCCATGGTTTAAAGGGGTCCAGTTACAATTATTTGTGAGTTGTAATTAGTTAACTCAAGAAATTGAGTTAAAATCAGTTTAACTAGTTCTAAATGAGTGATGAGCTAGAGAGAGCTCAAGTGCATTAAATATGATTTAATTCACAAGTGGTGATCAATTAGTTAACTAATAATTTTCTATAAATAGTTGTTTCATGTCAACCTCACATGCAGTGAAGAAGAGTGAAGGGTGATTGTGTGAGGATATGGGGGTTTTTCATAAAAAATTTCCTTGGCCATCCCTACTCCTACTAGGAATGAAAGTCAATATGTTTTTGTAATTTTCAATATTTTGGAATTGAATGTAAAAGAAAATCAGAAAATAATGCTAAAAAGGAATCAAAGCATCTACTTAGACACCTCCCTGGAAACAACACCAAAAAGTGGCGAGCCGTGGTATTGCACCAAGAGTGCTGCAACTCCCAAAGGCTGCTTTGCTTTACTTTATCAACCCAGGGTTCATAAAAACTTGGAGATGGCATTTCTATATACACAACAGATGCATTCCACTCATGCCATCCTCTTCTTAGTCCTACGAAGGGGTGCTACTGCTAGGACTACTTCTAAGGGATGATTTTTGTCACACTTCTGAATGAAACCTAAGACCGCAAATAACTCAACACCATTATTCTATCAACAAGAAAGAAACTAGTATAAACAATAAGGACACACCTAGCTAATTTCAAGAACGAAAATACACAATTAGGCTAAAGCACGAAATAGAGTTAGACTAAGTGGCATTCATAAAGTAAATTGCTGAATTAAAATTGAAGAAAGGGAAACTGATCTAAGCACACATTTCTAGGCCAAATTTCTAATTAACCTCTAAATAATTCATGCTTGACTACTATTATTTAACAATGCATCTATTCATGAGCTAAATATGCTTGTAAATACTCTTTTTTGCAGCAAAATAAGGAGGCATTGATGTGGCTTAAGAAGGTATTGGACTCATGGATTCATAGTTGAAGGTGTCTTGGAGGTTGTGTCAGGTCTAGGTGAGGTGAAATATGGTTTTTGGGCTAAAAAAGTGGCTAACCATTGCTACAAGATCTATTATAGGCTTTCTTGTAGTGCTACAGGATGTCCTGAAATGCTACAGGAAACAGGCCGAGGGTAGTTTGAGGCCATAAATGATGAGGAAAGGGGTAGGAAAGTTGGGATGAAGGTGGCCTTAGGTGGATGGAAGGTGGCCAACCCCTTGGCCAAGATCAGAACTTCTTTGAAACCCTGTCTTGCACCCCCAGGGTAGCTTTCAGTGTTGTGGTGAAGATCTCAAAAATAGGGTTGAAGGCGATTTTGTTAAAACTAGGTTAGTGGATGGTGGAATTGAAGCTAGGGATGTTGGTGGAGTCCTCCACTGCTGCTCTACTCAAACCTACAAGCAAACTACATGTTCATGTAATTATCATTGACAAATCTATGACGAAAATGGTGGAAAATATGAGTTGAATTTAATAAGAAATCCTACCTATGCATTTGAATAAGAAACCTAACTACACGTTCACAACATGTTCATGATAAATAAAACAACCTATCTATGCTTTTCAAGAAATCATAAACTTAAAGCAATTTTGGTTCTATGGTGAAGATCTTCCCTCCTCAGGCTCCAATGAAAGAGGTGAGAGAGGGAGGCTTTGACACACAACTTTGGAGTTTTATATGCTACTTTACCATGATCTACAAGAGACTAACTACAGAAACATGAAATGGAAGCAAACTAAACACGACAAAATGAAATGTAAGAAAACTAAATACAACACATGAAATAAACTAGCCACAATGGCATGGAAAGTAAACATAAATACACAAGAGATATTGAGGCCAATGGATTAGGCCCTAACCCACAAGCTCAGCTCTCAAAAAATGAATCAGTGGAGGAGGAATTGAACACTCATTTTATTGCATTAACAATATCATTACATATCCATGAAAGTCACAAAAGTCTATTACAAGAGCTAAGAGTCTCCTAGCTATCTCCAAAATTTGAATCCTAATGAGCTATTTCTTTGCCCTATTTAACCTAAAGGGTAGCTACCATCATCTCCCTAAAAATTAGGTGATGTGACATCCCCTTTGACTGCAACATAAGTGGAGCTTTGGTTCAATTTCTCTTCAACTTGCTTGGTTGCCTTTGATTTCGAGTTGTTGGAGGGAATATCGAGGATCCTTTGGTTTCCTTTAGGAGTTAAGGAGGTGGTCAACCCCCCTATAATATCTCCTTGCTGCCTACTCTGAGCTTTGATTGCTCAATCTTCAACAAAAATGACATATCTTCATGATTGTCCTGCATTTAAACCATATTAGGCATTTTAAGTATGAGAAGCCTTAATCACCATCTACACTAAGAAACATATGACTATAATTTAATTAAATGTGAGAAAGAGATACTAATAAGGCTAAAAAGGTGACAATTAACCCCTCCACATATACCTAATGATGGTGCTCATCATCACCCCCTTACCAAATGGTTTCTCATCCTATGAGAAACTTAGTCCTCCTTCTTCATCACTTTCAGTGCTTTAGTGCCCCCCCTAACATCCCAAGGAAGAAGTGAAGGAGTTCCTTTAGGAGGGTAGAATCCAGAATTCTTTTCTACCTCCTCTGATTCTTTTTTTTCCTCATCTTGGTTTTTCCCTTCACCCATTCCCAGCAAAAAAGTTGGAATGAGTTTTAATCCAAGCCATTGGATCTTCATTGTCTGCATAGCCTCTTTTACAATGGTTATATTTCTAGGGCACTTTTCAATATCTCTAGGGTATGATATTCCATGTTCCTGAGACTAAGAGGGAGGCCATTTCATCTTATTTGACTTATTGTTACGCATTCATCTCCCAAAAATCTAGAGATGTCATCAAATTGTGCCATGGCTTGTGCTTGGGTGATGAGGTACTTGTTTGCAAGGCTGGCATCATTTTCTACCATGAGGTGATTGTTAATGACTCCCTGCCCTTATGTGTAGAGGCTCTCTGTTTTCTCATCTTATCACCCTATTTGCTTCCTCTACCCTTGCCTCTTCATTGACCATCCAAGTGGCTAAGGCCATCAACTTCATATCACCCAACCTAGGGTTAGGGTCCCTAAATGTTTAAACCTATCAAAATGAGATTGTGCATATAAAATTCTGCCAACTTGGCCTTGACTCCCATACTTGACTGATTGCAAAAGTAAATAAACTTCTTGTAGTTTTGAAAAGGCAAGGATCCATGAGATGCTAGTGTCTTAATCTGAAATTGCAGCCATTATTCTTTTAGATAGATGGCACAGGAGTTTGAAGGATGTCTGTGTTGGATGGCCTCCATGCATAAATCTTCCATGGTGACAATCTATTTGTCCTTTTGCTAGAGTTGTCTTTGTAACTTTTCATTCTATGTCTGTGTTTCCTGAAGATGCTCCTTCAATATGGATTCTCTGAGTCTAATATTAGACAAATTCCTCCCTAATTCAATGACCTTCTCTTCCATGATTCCTATATCATGCACACCCCTCATTGTGGAAATTTTCATCCAGTGATGTGTGTGTTATCTCTCCTACTCTACCTGATAAAATAGGGGGATTGAAATATTTTGAGGAATCATTCTTCCTCCATCAATAAATTTATAGTAAGAACTCATATTTGGATGAGGGTTATGATGTGAAATTGTTGGGATGTGATTAGGGACAAATTTTGGGGAGGTAGGCTCCTATTTTTGTTCCTTCTCTTCCTTCCCTTTGGCATCATGCCCTTCAATATGTGCATCCTTTTCAACATCCTGGGCCTCTTTCCCTTCCATGGGTGCGTCATCTCCCTCCCCCAAGGTTTTTTTCTCTATTTATGGCGCTGCTAGAGTTTCCTATTACACAGATAGAGTTTCATGTAGAAAACCCTCATTTTCTTTCTACTCCTTCTTTTCTGCCTCTTGAGAGTCTGTGGGGGTTGGTACATGTTTAAGGGATTCCAGCCTTGAAGAATGTCTCCTTTTATAGGTCACATGTGTCCTCTTAGGTGAGGTGACCTCTAGAAATTTCCCTTCTTCTAAAATTATCTCCTCTTCCTTTTTGGGTGACTCCTAAATTGTTATAGGGATTTTTGTTGGATTTTGTGGCTTCCCTTGCTTTACCCTAACATTCTTTCTATTTCTGAAGTACACGAGGGTTTTTAGTCTTCTTTTGGCCTTCACTAGTTTGCTTAAAGTAGCTAAGGTAGCAACCACTTGTTTCTATGATATTTCTAGTGAAATGTTGTCTGTTGGGGAGAGGTATCAGTGTACAACATAGGTTCTAATGTCTCTTACTCCCCTGTCTCATCTTACTTCTTTTCTTCTACTTCTTCTTCCTCTTTTTCCTCTTCTTTCCCTTCCTCTGTTTCTAGGGTTTATGTTTTTTCCGCTTCAGTCTCCATCGCTTCCTCTTCTTCATCCTTTCCTTCTTTCTCTTCAGTCTCCCCTCCTTCTTCTTCCATACCCCTCTCTCCAAGACTATAAGCAGGGGTTTATCTAGCTTGGGTAGCTATGAATGATTCCCTATCCATATCTATGAATGTGGACCGGTGTACAGGAAGTTCAATATGTCTATAGTATATCCTATTATAAGATTAATGAGGCCATGGTGGGCTAAGTGCTTGTACTTTCATGCCCTTGCCTTTTGGCTCATGTCCTTAATTGAGTGTAGGAGGAAGTAGGGAATGTTCAATATTTTTTCTAGAGGGAGATCTCCTTGGAACCTAAGCTTATTCAACAGTCTGAAATGGTATCCATAATCCACATTGAGTCTTGTCTCACAATAAATTTATTTCATTATGTGAAATTCTAATTCATCCCAAGGGTATGGAAGGCTTTCTCTTATCACTCCATTTTTGTCCTCAATGAATTATTCATTTTTCAAAAAGAAGCTATTTTTGGCTGTAGTGTTGGAAACCCTATCTTATCTATTCCACTTGACTCGAAGAGGCAAAGTGGTCACTCTGCTAATAAATTTAAGTGTAATTATGATGGCTAGACCTCTGACCATAGTGATGGCCCTATCACAGTCTTGTGCATGTAGGGCCATTGCAAATTCTTGAGCCACCTCCTTATCAAATCCCTTGAGGAGCTCAAAGAATCCTAGCGACTGATGATTCCTAAAAATTTCCACCACATGAGGGTGTAATTTGACGCTCTTGATATTTGTGGGTTCCCTTCTATTAAAACCTCCTCCCATTTTATTTTTGTGTTAAGAAGGTGGTTGAATGACTTTTCCTAAGAATATTGGTGATGTGTCCTTAGAGTTTATAATTTCACATAAACTTATAATACCTTGATTCTATTTCATCAAAAACCTCTTAAATTATGAATTACTGTTGTGACTGTGTATAAATTTTCATGGAAAAAAATCACAATTTTAGTGAGGTGACATCCACTTACCTCTGACGTCTGGTGTTTTGTGCATGGGATATGGTGGTTTTAGGTGTGAATACTGCCTATGAGTGGCTCTCACTCTAATTCTGGGCATTGTTCAGCCCTCTTTAAACTTTCCTATAGCATCAACAGTTTCTTGTAGCACGGGGTTTGCATGCAAACTTCGACCTTGTTGTGGATTTATTCAATGGATCCTATCACCCTTCTTCTCTAATTTCTCTCTAAATTCTCAATGGAATGAGGAGAACAAGAAAAAAATTCCATTTATGGAAACTTGAATGAATTTGGAGCGGAGTGGTGACTTGGACTTTGGCACGAGTTTTCCTCTTTTGGATCTTTGGTACCACTCCACTTAATCATTTTATTTTGCCTCATAATGACCTCCATGTCTTCGTGAACTCACCCTTAACTAATTTGAATACCTATAAGGCATGCATACTTCACTTTTTGTTCACTTTAACTTTACGAGGGTGGCCAAGTTAACTGGCCACATTTTTTCCCTTTTAACCTCTAATTCTCGACACTAATTCATTTTGATCAACATGATGCATAGCGAGAGGGTGAAGGGCCATACCTGAGCCTAGCTATTGCTGAGGAGTTGAAGAAATTATTTGATGTATGGAGCTGGAGTTTTTTGATAAACATGATTGTTTTTCCCTTTCCTGCTTTTTTTAAATGCATTTTTCTGAGTGAGAAACATATTTCTGAGTGAGCTTCTTAACATTTTTATTTTCTTGTTCTTCTTGCAGGTATTGCATGGAGGTCCTCAGGTGTTGTTTCTAGTGTGGTCATCCTCTTGGAGTCTTGGTGGTCATTTAGAGCCATCTCCATCAACTTCTCACTTTTTAGGGTTGTTGTGTTACGTACAAGATTGCTATAGGAAGTGATCAACTTCCTCTAGTAGTCTCCTTTATGCTGATTTAGATCTACAGGTTGCTGAGAAACGAGGTGAAATAGTGTATGGATGTTAGGGATGGAGTTATGGATTGAGTGGAGTGATGGGGATATGAGGGTAGAGGTCCCATGTCAAGATATAGGTGACGTAGCTGCTAGTGGCAAAAAAATAGGGTTTAGGGAGTGAATACTCATTCACAAAATGGAGTGAGAGTTAGGAGTGGTAGGTATAGGAAAAAAAAATATTTTCATTATTTTCTTGAAGATTCCCCTGAGAGAGCTTCCTTTCTCGTATATGACTTTCTTGTAGCAAAACAGGGTTTGTTGTAGCACTATAGGAAATCTTGTAGCAGCTAGGACATCATGTAGAAATTATAGATAGGAGAAAAATATGGGATTTTTGCCTACTTGGATGGAGAAATGGGTGGATGGATGAATGATTTGGTTGCTTATGGAGTGGATAGGGAGAGAAGAGAGAGAAGAGAGGAATACAATTGCTCCTATTTGTGTAAACGACCCTTGATCAACAACCTGCAAAACAGAAATAAGTGAGTGCATAGGTGTTTTTTTCATTTTTTTTTATTTTTTTATTTTTTTGTTTTTTTTGGAAGATAGGTGGGTTGCCTCCATAGAGGTTTTCAACCAAAAATCCAGACTTGGGCACCTCAAAGAGGTTTTCACCCAAGTGTTAGCCACCTATAATATTTTTTCAAAGAAAACAGGTGGCTAAATATGTTTCTAAGTCTTCAAGAGAAACATTTCCCATGTAAATATATCATTCTTGAAGCCTCCATGTGTCTTCTATCCTTTAAAGAATCTCCACTGCTGTTTCCATTAATGAACCCTGTTGTTTGTGAAAGAAGATGTTCTAAAAAAGGCCTCCATTTGCTCCATTTCATTCCCACAAAGTACCCATTTATCACCTTTATTCCCCTTCACAAAATTCCTCTATAACCCTTCATTTGACCTCTAGATGTTCCTAAAACCCCTTTAAACCTTATAATTTCCCTCTATTTTGTTTAAAAATACCTCCTTCCATTTATCGGAACCACCAAATTCCTAATACCCATTCTCTATTCTTCATTGAAACCAGAGCAGTTACTATTCTGATAAGAAGTCCTAAAAAAATGACAGTGCATTAGTTACAAAGCATGGAAGACTTGAAAGACAAATCTTCACATTTCTTGTCTCAGAGTACAAACAGAGTACTACAGCTAGAGAGTACTTCATGGAACATACCCTTGGAGTTATTATCAATCTGACGAAGACCCCTAATTCATTCAAAGGGTACTGAAAGTTAATGTAAAGATATTAAAACATAATGGGCTTCGAAAGACACTTCTCCCTATGTTTTAATGAATCAATTAAGTTATATCTACCAATACTATCACTCTTTCACCTATAAAAACTCACGAGAAATACATTGTAAACGTTGGTTGGTTGGATATTGTAAAACACTAATTGTAAGTTGTTTTACTGAGCTAGAGTTCTGTGAGTAGTACTTGTAAATAGGTTGGGAGATGATTTCTGGATGATATCAAGCTATTGGACAAGAATGTATGTGACTGGTTTTTCTCTTCTAATATGAAAAGCATGTTCATCGGATCCTGATCTAAATCAGTGGTGATGTGTTCCATCTTTGTTAATGTTTTCCCTCTATTATACATCATGTTTCATTTCTTTTGATAAGAATCAGTAATTTTAGCTTAGGATATACTACTGCAAGTACCCTAATGCTTCGTGCACTTTCTTATCTTTATGTTTTCTGCTAGTTGTGTATTTAACAACAAATTCAACATAATTTAACCAGTATAGAAGTTGGTTTGTCCATGCTTACTGATGTTTGAATTTAGAGTTTGTTTCTTAGATGTTCTTGTTTGGTTTTAGCTAAAAGAATTAGGAAATTGGGAGATTTAGAGTTAGCCCAGTCCCACTAGGTTCCTTTTCCAACAGTTAGCCTTTCTAAGATCCCTGTGAGTTGAATGTTGAAAGCAGAGAAGGTTAAAAGTCTTTCTCTGATCTTAGACTTCACTCTGTGTTAAACTTAAATGTTTTCTATAGTTAGAAAGTAGTCAGGAGGATTGCTGGATTGTTGTCTTCGAAGTTAGCCTCATTAGGAGTTTAGATCATAGAGGTTAAGGCATGCCCTGTCCTTGGATTTACTCCGAAGTGGTCACCTTGGAAGGTTTTCCTTGTCATTCTCATTCACTTCCTTATTGTTTCATCCCATACTATCATCTTAAGAGATTCTCTGATATAGATGACTAGCCCTTTGAAAGCCTTGGATATTTGAATTGCAAGTAAACCCTTTTATGACCTCATTGCCCAATGGACTTGTGTTCTCTTTGAATTATCTCCCCATTGCCAAAAAAATCCTTCTCTACTCATTCCTTTACATTCATTTAACCCTTATTTAATGTTTCCCAACCAAAAAAACAAAACAAAACATAAACCCTTGTGCCCTATAACTAGCCTAACACCTTAAAATTGAACATCAAAGATATACATTTATTTACCTTTATAGAGAGATCCCTCTCTGGATCCAGGGGGGCTAGATCTTGAGATCCCAAAGTGGTTTGATGTTGTCTTGTCATTTGGTATTGCCAAATCTGCCAAATCACAGGAACCACAACATAATGGTGACTCCACTGGGGACTTTGAGTTAAAACACTCCTTGAAACATCTCTAAGAACTCAAAGAAGACCAATTTAGCCTTGATTTGGTAGTTAATCACTGTGGTGGACAGTAAATCTCCTTGAACATTTTAAATCATCCAATTGACGACTCCACAGTTCCTAAATGACCAAAGACTCCATTGGTGATCAGTAGGCCTGCTGATTATCTCTGTTTTCACAAGACTCCATTGGGAGACCAGTTTCATAAAAACATCATCCATACCAAAGGAAACACATAGGATTAAGCTTCTTGGTTTAAGGATAATCTGTGTCTTAAATATTATTTTACTTAACATACTGGCTTCAAGAATAATCCATACCAGAGCTTATCCTGATCCAAATCCTCCTGAAATAGTTGACAATCCTAAGAGAATTCTTAGGAAGTCTTTCACATCTAGGGATCCAACTATTGTCAGACCCATTCGTAGGGCTAACTCAACACCTGAAAACCTTGCAGCTCTATCAGATACTCAATTTGACTTAGATTTACCAAGTAAGTTTCCAAGAACTAAGTCATTCAGTGCTATAGATCAGACAGACTTTGAGCCTCCAAGTTCACCACAACATAGTGGTCAACACATTGATAACAGAGAAAAACCTCCATCCACACCTACTGATATACATTTCATTCATAACTTGGGTCTCTCTCACCCTAAATCTGCTCAACATTCTGTGGTTGGTCCAAGCATTTTTGTCATCCACATACCTGCGGTCCAAGCTACTCCTTTTCTCCCACAAAACACTATCATGGCAGCAATATGGTATGCTCCTCTAGTGTTTCCATAGCCTATGGCTCCTTTTCCTAATGACTATCAGTCTAAAATTCCCCATTTCACTGGAAAAGAATCTACCACAACTCAACACCATGTAGATAGGATGGAAGATGCTTTTGATTATATGGAAATAGAGGATGAGACCATTAAGATGAGAATCTTTTCTCAAAGTTTAGGAGGAGAAGTAAAAAAGTGGTTTAAAGGCTTAAATCCTAATAGCATCAATGACCTTCCCTCTTTACATCAAGCTTTCATAAACAAGTGGGAATTTAAAAGAAACCCCTTACAAATATTAGCAGAGTATAAAGGTCTTAAAATAAATCAGGGGGAGAGTGTTCATGATTATTCCACCAGGTTTAACAGTGTCTACAGTGCTCTTCCACCCCACATGAAACCTCCCCAAGGAATGGCCTTAGTGAAATACCCTGAGGGTTTCGACACTGACATGGCCTATTAAATAAGGGAGAGAGACTATACAACTCTAGAAGATATGCAGAAGGGAGCTGTGAGTGTAGAAGAAAAATTAATTTAAAAAAGAGCTAGGAAGAGGGTTGAGAAGAAGGTAACCTATAGGGAGGACACCACAACTTCTACATCTGATCCCAAATTTGATAATCTAGCCAAAAACATGGAGAGGCTAGAAAGAATGATGGAAAATATGGTTGTCCAAGTCAATAATCAGAATAGAAACCAAACTCAAAACCAAAACCAAAACTTTAGGAGAAACACTCCTCCCAATAGACAAAGGGATTTTGACCAACAAATCATACCTCCATTGCAAGAAAATTTCCTTGATGAGGATGAGGGAATAATATAAGAATCAGAGGGAACCATTATAAACATGGTGGAAGTGGATAACCAAGATCACACCTTTTCCACAGAAGATAACCAGACCTCATACACACATTGGGATGAGGAAGGGTTAGAATCTGAAGACTATAGGTTAGGATTTGAGAATTCCATCATGCAAGTCCGAGAACAATATGATCTCAGAATAAAAAATAACATAGATACTCCCAAACCAAAAATCTCTGAAATCACTATCAAGAAAAGACCTGAAAATACTCCCAAAGGGACTTCTGAAAGCAACAACACAGCAGCTGAGAGTTCTGGCAAAAACAAGGACAAAGACATCCAAACCATTGATAAACCAAGTCAAGAAACTAGCAGCACTAGCATTGCAGCTAATTCTCCTGAAAGAATAGCTTCAACCAATGTACATAGTGAGAATCAGCAAGCTAACCTTTCCAATAAAACAGTGACCAACAAGATAGAATTGAACCTTTCAAAGAGTCAATTTCCTTTCAATCTGGAAAGTGAGATTGCCAAAATCAAAATTTATGCCCCTTTCACTGAGTTGGCCACCCAAGATGCATATAAATGTCAAATTTTTAAATCTTTAAAGTTAGGAGAAAACAATGACTCTGTCAACTTAAATGATGATCAACCAGCTCTCTTGTTTGGCCCAAAAATTGAAGGGAAATTTCAGGAAGGAGTAGTGCCTCCTTTCTATATCAGTCTAAATATCCATGAAAAAATCTTACAAAATGCTATGCATGACTCAGGGGCTTCACACAACCTCATGCCCAAGGTGATTATGGAAAAATTAGGCCTAGAGATAACCAGACCATATAAGGATTTATATTCTTTTGACTCAAGCAGAGTGAAGTGTTTGGGCCTAATCAAAGATCTCTATGTGAATTTGACCCAAATCCCAGCCAAGTGCATGGTAATGGATGTTGTAGTGGCTGATGTACCTCCCAAGTATGGCATGTTGCTGTCAAGATCATGCTGTGCTAAGCTACAAGGTACAATGCAAATGGACATGACATATGCCACTATCCCTATTTTTAGCTAGCTTAGAATACTATATAGGGAAGAACACATGAAATTTATGGTAAGTAGCCCTGAGAAACTGGAAAATTCCCCTCTTTACTCTGTCCATACAAACCTAGACTCTTTTATCCTCTATAATGATGAGTTTACAAATGAGCAAAAGCTAGAGAACAAAAATTCAAACAACAGAGTAGAGGTCACAAATCTTAACATAATGGCAGCTCTGGACACCGAGGAAAACGAGAGAGAAACATTTGAACAATATGTAGAATTAGAAAATCACAACCAAGACTATAGAGAGTATATTACCCATCAACCTGCAGGCCTCAGAAAACAAGATAACAATAGGGATGAAACTGATAACAAATCTACAAACAATCCCTTATGGAGCATGAGCTTTGATGGATCCTGCACTAAAAGGAATGCAGGAGCTCGGGTATGGTTGCACAATACTGAAAACAATTATGCTGAGAGTCATGCTTTCAAGCTAAACTTTAAATGCACAAACAACATTGCAGAGTATGAAGCTCTTCTCTTAGGACTGCATCTGTTGAAAAAACTAGGAGCTAAGAGGATAGTTGTCCAAGGAGACTCAGAACTAGTCATCAAACAAATAAGTGGAGAGTACACTGCCAAACATCCTAGATTAAGGGCATATAGAAATGATGTCATGGATCTTTTGAAATTTTTTGTAGAATATGAGCTTGTGTTTGTCCCTAGAATTCAAAACATACTTGCAAATGGATTGGCCTGTGCTTCTATTTCATATTAGAGACCACTTAATGATAAATAGATCATTGTTCAAACAAAATATAGACCAGCAGTACCGGATAATGAAAAATATTGGCAGGTCTTTGAAGGTGACAAACAGATAGAGGATTTCCTACTCTCCAGGAATGAGTTTGAATTACTTGATTCTAACTCTAGGCTCAGTGAAGAAAATTTAGATAACGAGCCCCCTGATGAAGAAAAACCATTCCCTACTGTAGAAATAAACATACTGACCAGAGAATTTGAAAACCAAATAGAAGAATACATGAAATCAGATAAAGAAGACATAGAGGTAGTGCAATCCAAAGACAAAAGCATACCCAGAGGACTAGCACCCCTTGAGGACCTCTTTGATTTTAATGATGCGGCAAAGAAGCCCACTATAGAAACCAATGAGTCTGATGTTGAAGAATGCAATATAGGTAGCAATGACAAGCCTAAAATGATCAAATTATCTAAAACTTTTCCAGCACATATCAAACAGAAATAAATTGATTTATTTAAAGAGTTTGCTGATGTTTTTGCTTGGAGTTATGAGGATTTGAAAGCCTATGACACAGAGATCTTCCAACATAAGATTCCATTGAAAGAAAACCAGAAACCTTTTAGGCAAAAGCTGCGCAGGATAAACCCTGTACAGTTACCCCTGGTAGAAAAAGAGATTAAGAAGATGTATGAGGCTGGGATCATAGTGCCTATGAGGTTTTTATATTGGGTATCTAACCTTGTGGCTGTAAGGAAAAATATAGGATAGATTAGGTTGTGCATTGATTTTAGAAACTTAAACAGAGCCCCCTTAAAAGACAATTACCCCTTGCCAGAAATGGAACACATACTACAAAGGGTAGTTGGTTCTAAGAGGATTTCTCTGTTAGATGGTTTTTGAGGGTATAACCAGGTCTTAGTACTCCCAGAAGATCAGCTTAAAACAACCTTCACCACTCCTTGGGGTACCTTCATGTCTGTGAAGATGCCCTTTGGATTAATGAATGCTGGTGCCACCTTTCAAAGAGCCATGGACATTGCATTCTCAGAAGAAATAGGGTACTTCATTGTAATTTATCTTGATGACATTACAGTTTATTCCAAAAATAATGAAGAACACCTTAAACATTTGAGAAAATTCTTTGAGAAGTGCAGAAGGTTTGGGCTATCTTTAAATCCCAAGAAGACAGTGTTTGGTCTCCAAGAAGGTAAACTTCTTGGTCATATCATATATGAAAAGGGAATTAATATAGACACAAAAAGAGTTGAGGGAATATTACAGACTAACCACCCAAGAAACATCAAAGAGTTGCAGTCCTTTATTAGGAGGATTAATTTCTTGAGGAGGTTTATACCTAACCTAGCAGAACTCCTTAGAAAAATGTCAAACATGCTGAAGAAAGAGGTGGGAGTTAAGTGGACTCTAGAAGCCAAGAAGTCTTTTGAACTGGTAGAACATGCACTCACCCGGGCAACAGTTCTCATCAACCCTGATTTTACTAAAGATTTTCTTATATTCTCTTTTGCATCAGAACATACTGTGGTTGTTGTCCTATTGCATTAAAATCAAGAGGGACAAGAGCAGCCAATTACATTCTTTAGCAAGGAAATAAGAGATGCACCTCTGAAATATAATATCATGGAAAAAAAGGCCTATGCCTTGGTAAATACCTTAAAGGATTTCAGAGTGTTTATTTTACATTCCCATATTATTGCCTTTGTGCCTAGTATAGTGGTGAAAGACATTTTGTCACAAGATCCCGATGGCAAGAGAGGCAAGTGGATTGTTGTGATACTAGAATATGATTTGGAAATTAAACCCAATAAACGCATCGAGGGTCAAGGCTTAGCACAATTAATGGCTGAATATAACTTACAAGCCCTTGACATTAATATGGTAGATGCATTGGATGAACATGAAGGATTACTGGCTCCCACTGTTGAATAAAAATTCCAAAACTCACCTTGGTATGCTGATATTTTGTATGTGCTTACCAATCTCAATGCCCCTCCTGATTTATCTAAGACAAAGGCAAGGTTTTTATAGTTGAAAGCTAGTAATTATTGAATTTTAAATGAATTTTTATATTGGAAGAATGCCAATGGTTTATTGCTTAAATGTTTGCCTGAAGTTGATGCAGATAGGATCAAGCATGAGTTTCATGAAGGAGAGTGTGGAGGCCATCTCTACTGGAAAACCATTGCTAATAAAATCCTTAGAGTTGGCTATTACTGGCCCACCCTCTTCCAAGATGTCCACAAAATGATAGTTGCCTGGCACAAATGCCAAATCTTTGAGGGAAAAATAAAGCTCCTTCCTTTACCTTTACAACCAATCACTATTTAAGCTCCTTTTCAACAATGGGGCCTAGACTTCATAGGGGAAATCCATCTTGCTTCATCTGCCCAACATAGATGGATACTCACAGCCACTGAATATTTCACCAAATGGATAGAGTCCATCCCTTCTAGGAATGCCATAGATTCAGTCATCATAAAATTCCTTGAATACCATATCCTATCTAGATTTAGCTACCCTAGGAAAATTATCACTGACAATGCTATTGCATTTGGTTCCAAAAAGATGATTGATTTTTTCCACAGGTATCAGATTGCACTTGGTCATTCTATTGCTTATTACCCTCAAGGTAATGGGCTGAAAGAATCATCAAATAATAGTTTGGTGACCATCATTAAGAAGCTGCTGGAAGAAAATAAAAAATCATGGCATAACAAGTTAGTGCATGATTTGTGGGAAGACAGGTTGAAAACAAAGAAATCTATTGGAATGTCTCCCTATCAGCTATTTTATGGAGTAGATGCAATATTCCCTACCAGTTTTGGAGTACCAGTGATAAAATTGGTCCAAGAAATACAATCAGAGGAAGATAGCATGGTAAGGAGGATCAATCAGACCATACATCTCTAGCAAACAAGGGAATAAGTCTACAACAGAGCTCAGAAAGTGCAAGAGAACATAAAAAAGTTGTTTGATAAGAGGACAAAGGCCTGTGATTTCAAAATTGGAGACAAGGTACTCAAATGGGACTCTAGAGGAGAAGATAAGGGTAAGCATGGCAAGTATGACAATTTATGGCAAGGCCCTTACATCATTAAATCTTCCACTGATCCCAATGCATTTTTTCTGTGAGAATTGGATGGTACAGATCTGTTTGCGGGTCCTGTCAATGGCAGGATGCTCAAGCATTATTACTGCTGAAGTTCAAATTAAAGTTTTCACTTCCATTGTAAATATCATTTCTTTGTTTTGTTTGGAAAAGGAAAAATGAAAAAATAATAAGAAGAAAGGTTCAGACAAGCTCAAATATTGAACCTATGAAGTCCCAAAAGAATGGCTCAAATCATATCAAAACCTGAGCCAGAGAAAGTGAAAGGCTGGTTCTAATATGCTCAAAACTTGAACCAGCAAAGAAAAGAAGAAGAAACAACTCTAACAATAAAAACCAGAGTTGGAATGAAGAAAGAAAGGTGACTCTAAAAAGCTCAAAATCAGAGTCATAAGAAAAAGGAAGGATGCTCTTAATTTTCAGAATTTCAAGCCTTCACAATTTTGTTTCAATTTTTGCAGAGTTTCAGTTCATGCACAGCTTGTATTGATGCCATGGACCCACAGCAAATCAGACAGTGTAATCCTGGTTTGGATTTTTTTCAATTTATGTTTTAGAATGTAGAGAATGAAAATCTGTTAGACAGTTTAATCTTGGAAGATATTAGTTTAGGTAGAGAAGCTATGAGTCCAACTGTTTAATCTGGTCTCATGGAGATATAAGGGTAGAATTAGATTAGTTTTTTCTTTCAATCAAAATGATGATGTGAAAGGTCTGCAAGTCTAAATGCACATTGAAGAAAAAATGTTAGGACAGTAGGATGGGTAGGTAGATTGTTTGGGGAAGTACTGCTGTTGATATAATATCCATCATGTTTGTAACAGCGGATCAAAGAAGGAAAGGATGGTCAAGTACCAGGCATCTGGCCTACTTCCAAAGATTATTTATGAGATTCTTGACATCTTCAAGAAGATGCCATCCCCATGTGGAGCCACTGTTAGCCACCTATAATATTGTTTCAAAGCAAACAGGTGGCTAAATATGTTTCTAAGTCTTCAAGAGAAACATTTCCCATGTAAATATATCATTCTTGAAGCCTCCATGTGTCTTCTATACTTTAAATAATCTCCATTGTTGTTTCCATTAATGAACCCTGTTGTTTGTGAAAGACGTTGTTCTCAAAAAGGCCTCCATTTGCTCCATTTCATTCCCACAAAATCCCCATTTATCACTCTTATTCCCCTTCAAAAAATTCCTCTATAAGCCTTCATTTGACCTCTAGATGTTCCTGAAATCCCTTTAAACCTTATAATTTCCCTCTATTTTTTTTTAAAATCCCTCCTTCCATCTATCGGAACCACCAAATTCCTACTACCCATTCTCTATTATTCATCGAAACTAGAGCAGTTACTATTCTGACAAGAAGTCCTAAAAAATTGATAGTGCATTAGTTACAAAGCATGGAAGACCTGAAAGACAAATCTTCACATTTCTTGTCTCAGAGTACAAACAAAGTACTACAGCCAGAGAGTACTTCATGGAACAAACCCTTGGAGTTACTATCAATCTGACGAAGACCCCTAATTCATCCAAAGGGTACTGAAAATTAATGTAAAGATATTAAAACAGAATGGGCTTCAAAAGACACTTCTCCCTCTGTTTTAATGAATCAATTAAGTTCTATCTACCACTACTATCACTCTTTCACCTATAAAAACTCACGAGAAATACATTGTAAACGTTGGTTGGTTGGATATTATAAAACATTGATTGTAAGTTGTTTTACTGAGCTAGACTTTGTGAGTAGTAGTTGTAAATAGGTTGGGAGATGATTTCTGGATGATATCAAGATATTGGAAAAGAATGTATGTGACTGGTTTCACTCTTCTAATATGACAATCATGTTCATCAGATCCTAATCTAAATCAGTGGTGATGTGTTCTATCTTTGTTAATGTTTTCCCTCTGTTATACATCATGTTTCATTTCCTCTAATAAGAATCAATAATTTTAGCTTAGGATATACAGCTGCAAGTACCCTAATGCTTCCTGCACTTTCTTATCTTTATTTTTTCTGCTAGTTGTGTATCTAACAACAAATTCAACATAATTTAACCAGTATAGAAGTTGGTTTGTCCATGCTTACTGATGTTCTAATTTAGAGTTTGTTTCTTAGATTTTCTTGTTTGGTTTTAGCTGAAAGAATTAGGAAATTGGGAGATTTAGAGTTAGCCCTATCTCACTAGGTTCCTTTTCCAACAGTTAGCCTTTCTAAGATCCCTGTGAGTTGAATGCCGAAAGAAAAGAAGGTTAAAATTCTTTCTCTGATCTTAGACTTCACTCTGTGTTAAAATTAAATGTTTTCTATAGTTTGAAAGTAGTCAGGAGGACTGCTAGATTGTTGTCTTTGGAGTTAGCCTCATTAGGATTTTAGATCATAGAGGTTAAGGCATGCCCTGTCCCTGGATTTACTCCGAAGTGGTCACCTTGGAAGGTTTTCCTTGTCATTCTCATTCACTTCCTTATTGTTTCATCCCATACTATCATCTTAAGAGATCCTCTGATATAGATGACTAGCCCTTTGAAAGCCTTGGATATTTGAATTGCAAGTAAACCCTTTTATGACCCCATTTCCCAATGGACTTGTGTTCCCTTTGAATTATCTCCCCATTGCCAAAAAAATCCTTCTCTACTCATTCCTTTACATTCATTTAACCCTTCTTTCATGTTTCCCAACCAAACAAACAAAACAAAACATAAAACCTTGTGCCCTTTAACTAGCCTAACACCTTAAAATTGAACATCAAAGATATACATTTCTTTACCTTTATAGAGAGATCCCTCTCTTGATCCAGGGGGGCTAGATCCTGAGATCCCAAAGTGGTTTGATTTTGTCTTGTCATTTGGTATTGCCAAATCTGAAAAATCACAGGAACCACAACACCATGGATATTTTATTTCTTTGTTTTTTTTTTTTTTTGCTCCAAGATCGCCTCATAGAGGTTTTCAACCCAGGAGTTGGCCTTGGATGTCTCAGATATTTTTTCACCCATGCCTATTTATTTTTAGTTTTTCTTCTTTTTCTAGGAAGGGGAGGCACTAGAAACTATGGAGCTTCCAATGACATACAACTCCCTGTTTATGGAATGAATAAACTCAAGCCTAGATAGGAGCTTCTTGTACACTTTGAGCCTATAACCATTGACAAGCAGGGGTATCCCCTCATCATCTATGGTTCTAATCTGAACAACACCATTTTCATGGAATTTTTCCACTTGGAAAGGTCCCAGCCATCTTGTCATTAATTTTCCTTTGAAATCCTTGAACCTAGATTCATAGAGTAGTGCCCAATCTCCTTCTCGAAATGTCTTTTCCTTCATGTGTTTTTCATGCCAAACCTTCCTTTACAGCTGAACCACTTCTGTGTGAAGGAGTACCTGCATTCTGAACTCATACAAACCATTTAACTGCAACAAATTTTCTTGATGGGCCTTTGTGATATCTAGGTCTAACTCAGCTTCCATTCTCAAGGTGTGGTACTTAAATTCAATGGAAAGCAGAGATTTCTTCCCATAAACTAAATCATAAGGATTAAACCCTGTGGTTGTCTTCCAAGTTGTATTGTAAGCCCAAGTGGCTTCCACCAATATGTCTGCCCAGTATTTTTTGTTTCTTCTCACAACATTGGTGAGGATATTCTCCAAGAATCTCTTTTTCACTTTCGCCTGACCTTTTTATTGAGGATGATAGGTAGTGGAAGTCTTGTGACTTATCTTGTGCTGCCTCAGGAGGTTTTCAATGAGATGAGATGTAAATTGAGCCCCTTGATCAGTGACTACCTCTATGGGGTATACAAACTTGTAGAACACATTCTCTCTCAGAAACTCAGCTACCTTCTCCTCTGTTGTTACCTTTATAGCTCTCATTTCAACCCACTTGGTCAAGTAGTCAGTGCTAAATATGATATACCTCTTTTTCCCGGATGGTGGATCGATGAGTCCAATGAAGTCCACGCCCCACTTTCCAAATGGCTCTAGAGCCACCTAAGGGTGCAAAGGCATTTCATTCTTCTTTGTTGGTCTCCCCATTATTTGGCACTGGTCACATCTACTAGTGTATCTCTTGGCATCTTGGTGTAGGGTAGGCCAATAATAACCTTCCTACAAAGCTTTGAAGGTTGTTATTTTTGCAGCAAATTGGCCTCCAAAAGGACTGTCATGACATGCCGAGAGGATGTAAAAACCCTCTTCTTCCCTCACACATCTTCTGAGAATTTTGTCAAGGCCCAACTTGAAGAGATATCCACCAATCAAGGTGAAAGCGACGCTTTTCTTAATGATATTTATCTTCCCTGGATGAGAGGTTTTGAGGGAAATTTTCAACAACCAAGTAGCTAGCTATGATAGCAAACCAAGCAGAGAGTGTTGAGATAACAAAGAGGTGTTCATCTGGAAGTTGGTCATCCACCATCCCTTCCTCATCTGTAGGTACAGTTAGTCTTGATAAGAAATTTTCAACAACATTCTCCTCTCCTGGTTTATCAACAATTGTTAAGTCAAAATATTGTAATAACAACAACCATCGAATTATTCTAACATTAACATTAGGATTATTCATTAAGTACTTGATGGATGCATGGTCAGTATGTAAAAAGGTATGATAACCAATAATACAAGAGTCTAAATTTTTTTAAGGAATGGAAAATGGCTAAAAGCTCCTTTTTTATGACAGTATATTTTAGTTTAGCTTTGGACAAATTCTTGCTAATGAAATATATGGCATAGGGTAATTTTTCTTCTAAATACACCAAATCTTCCCCCCCCCATATTTTTCTGATGCATCTGTGTGGATGTGGAAAGGAAGAGCCCAATTTGGACCTCTGAGAATGGGGGCAGTGGTTAACTTTTCCTTAATGAGAAAAAAATCTTCTTGATGGAGAATGGACTAGAAAAAATCAGAATATTTGGCCAATAATCCATATAATGGCGAAGCCAATTTGCTGAAGTCTTTAATTAACCTTTTATAGTAGCAAACAAAACCTAGGAAATTTTTTATTCTCTCTTATTTTGAGAAATATGCACCCTTTTTATGGTAACTATTTTCATTTGAGTCTACCTATATTCCTACTTGTGATATTGAGTGGCCCAAGACTACTCCCTCTCTTTTTAAGAATTCACACTTTTCCAAAGTCAAGGAGAGATGCATCTCGATGCACCTTCTCAACACTCTTCCCAAATTGGAGAGAGCTTCTTGGAAGTCATCACCATAAGGTTTGAAATCATCCATGTATATTTCAATCGAGTCATGGACTAGCTCAGAGAAGATGCTTAAGACTTCTCTTTGGAAAGTAGCTAGGGCATTACACAACCCAAAGGGAAGAAATTTGTAAGTGAAGGTGCCCCAGGGACATGTGAAAGTAGTTTGTCCTGGTCTTCAGGTATAATTTGGATCTGGCTATACCCACTGAGCCCATCTAGGAAAGAAAATAGCTTTGTCTCTGCAAGGCCATCCAGGACTTGATCTATAAACGACAAGGGGAAATGGTCCTTCTTAGTGGCTTTGTTTAGTTCCCAGTAGTCATCATAGATTTTCCATTTTCCATTCTTCTTTGGGACTAGGACAAGAGGAGACACCCACTCACTATCATATATGGGATAGATGAAACATGCATCCAATAATTTCTACAATTATTCCTTCACTATGTACTTTAGATATGGGTTCATAGTCCTTTGGTGTTGGCACACAAGCTTGCATCCTTATTTAATGTAGATATGATGTGTGTACACCGAGGGATGCACCCCTTTCATGTTTTTGTAGTCCCAAGAAAATGCATCAAGGTTTTCTTTCAAGAGATAGTATATATGCTCTTCTTCTTTGGCTAGGAGGGAGGAGTTAATTTTTAGGTATTTTCATGGGCCAAATTCCACAGCCTTGGTGGTTTTAGAGGTTGAATAAATTGAGTTCAACTCTATCCAAGGGTGGATTTTAGACTCTTTGACTAGGTCATCAAGTGTATTGTCATTAGGGGGATGGCTCTGAATGATGTGGTCGATGAGCTCATCCTCACCAAGTTTCCCCACTCTAAATACAACATCTATGGTACAAATGGGGTAGGTCGTAGTGTTGTATACTTCATATTCTTCTTCTTCATCCTCCAACCACAAGTTAGGTCATGGTCAATGGAAGGTAGGGTAGGAGGATACAATACTAGTTGATTAGAGAAGGGCCCATTATTTATAGTCATGTTTCCAACCTGACAGTTGATATAAGCATCGACAATGGCTAACCAAGGTCTTCCTTCTGTAGCTAATGTGGACTGATCTACAAGTTACAAAATCGTTGTGTTTTTCCTCAAATTCTCTTGGAGGTTGAGTTTAGGCATAATTTCCTTGGTCATTGCATTGATGGCAGCCTAGAGATCAATTAGATTATTGGGGACTATGAAACCACCTATGTGTACATCCACAATTGGACTACCAAGGTCTAGGTACTTCAGGAATATCATCCTTCCCAACATTAAGTCGGACAACTATCCTACTACAATGATGGTGGGGGTATCTTTCTTCTTTCTCCCAGGTTTCTAAAAGCAATTTTCCTTGATGAGACTATTGTAAATAGGAACAACTTAATGGCATAGAGAAGGGTATTTTCACACACAATTTTTTCAGTTCTCCTAGAAGTTCAGTCTCCTCTAGGGTGTGCTGATTAGAGTGGATCAATCACTCAGGAAAAGGAGGTTTTCGGATCTGAATGTCACTCTCTTCATTTTCCTCCTCAACCTCTATAGGTGGAGATGGAGGATGATTGTCTGGGATTACTCTTCCCGACCTAAGATTGATCTCATGTATCTCGACAAAATAAGCTCGATAGGATGTCTCTCCATTGTAAACTTGATGTGCCTGCTTGTTTTTCGGGTTCGGATTGGTTTGTGCAGGAATATGAGGTAGCTTGGGTGGAGCAGAATGGGTGAGCTGAGGTTGAGGTTGGGGTGGAGCAAGTAAGGCAGGTGGGTGATTATGTTGGGGCCTCTAGCCTTGTGATGTGTTGCTCCACTGAGGTGGTTAAGGAACATGCTACTGGAATGGTTGGTTCACAAGCTGAGGGTGATATGGAGGGTTGTAAGGCCAAGTAGGAGGTGTAGGCCATGATGAAGGAGTGGAAATGTACCAAGATTGCATAGGTGAATTCTGATTAGTATGATAATATGACTAATGTTCACCTTGCATACCCTACTGATATGACCGAGGCCCTTGAATCCTTCTCTCATTTATGAAACAGAGTTGCACTGGTCCTACTTCCCCACCTCGATATACAACACCGAGCTTAGGTAATGTGATACACCAATTTTTGGCCATCTAACTTGTTACTATTAGATGGACCAAAGTACACCATGTAAGACCAATTTTACCCTAGTAAAATTACTTTCACTATGAAAAATAACTTAGTAATCCATAATTTATTAAGTTTTTTATGGTCTAAACAGGAAATCCCATGAAGAAGTATTGAATAAATCCCTATTTATTTGTTTTTTCTCAAGGGATAATTAATTAAACCATAGTTTAATTAATGTTCTTAGTCATATTTAACCCAAAATAGGAAAATCAATTATATAATTCACTATTTATCTTATTATTTTCTAGGAATAATTATTTAAAACATTATTTAAATAATATTCCTTGTTAAATTTGACTAAATCATTTATAAATAATTAAATAAATCACTATTTATTTAATTATTACTCAAACACATTCTTAAAATAATAAATAAATCATTTATTTATTTATTATCTATAAATAAAGGGATTTGACCAAATTCAAATTCTTTTTCCCTTCAACAAAAATAATAAAATATTCCATAAAAGTTGGATCTAGATTTGGTTAATAATATTTTAATTATGCACCAATATCTAGACTAAATATTTTTTTATAAATAGAAGGGTTTTTCCATTCATTCACTACCTTTTGTTGCCTAAAGATCACTTTGGATCTATACTTTTGGTCTGACTTTGATCCTCCATCATTGTCATATTTTTCTACCTTCTTGCTTGTGAGCTCCCTTTGAGTTCCATTTTTTTCTGGGTTTTCTACACCATCGAGAGAGAGAGATCTTAGATCTGAAGTGCTGACATAAAAGAACCCATCCCATTGAGGGGGATTGGTAACATCTTTCTATGTTCCCTTCCCAGGTGTCATAAATACAAAATTCTTTAAAAATATTATTGTCTTGTCTATTGGATGCATGGAGCAACTCTTGCTTTTATTTGTTCTTTAATGTCCTTAACTACATAGATCTGGATTTTGTAGCATTTATCTTGGTCAACTAACTACGAATCTAAGGAAATTGACATCCATCTTTTATGTTAGGGCAGTTTGTTATGCACAGCTAAAGTGAGATTTTTCGTATGCTTGCGATTAGAATTCACACTAATATAAGGAGGGACAATTATCTGCAGTATGATTCTATTCACGGACAAATAAAACCTCTATTACATTTAGTGGACATTCATTCCAAGGTTTTTTTCTCATAGATATAGGGCAGAACATATCCAAGACCCTATCTAGTTCATATTGCTTCCTCTTGATCTAAATTGTGTCCATTTGCAGAGAAAAAGTGTGCAACATATCACTTTTTAAGTCCTCCAACATATTTCCAATCTCATGCTTGATGGAGGTGGAAGAGGAAGGGGTGTTGGTCATGCTTTGGATAGGTCTACCTTTCTTCCTAGCTACCCTAGAGTGATTCCTAAAGACAATTTTGATTTCCTCATAAGGTAGATGGTGGATATCTCCTCCTGATATCATATTAAGGGTTTGTATCACCTCCTCCCTGATCCCCCGGAGAAGTACCCATTTAATTGATCCGTGATCAAGGGTGCAGTTCACACTCTTGTAGTTTACCTGGAATATTTCTTCATAATCCTCTAAGGATTCACCAGTTCATCCTAAATATTTCCTCCTTAGTTTCTTTGGATCTACAACAGTCCTTGCACTTCATTTTAAAGGAATCTTGCATTTGTGCCCAGGTAGTGATGTTGTTCCCATGAAAACCCATGAACCAGTACAAGGCTACATCCTTAAGGGTGGATGGGAACAATTTCAACTTTTGGTCATCTGAGGCATAGTCATAGGTCCTATAGACAACAACGAATTCAAACATGAAGGTGTTAAGATCCTGAAAGGTAAGTCCATGGAAATGTGGAAGGGATGAGGGATTGATTTTCTTCATCCTAGTTTCCCCATATGTTTCTCTAATGGTAAATATTCCTTGGGTCCCAGTCTTATCCATGGCTTGAATTAGTGAAACAAGTTCCTCACGTGAAGCAAATTCTTCTTCTTCTCGAATAGGTTCTTCAAAGTTTTCAAGAGAATCAACTATGGTGTGTTCAACCTCACAGTCACCAAGAAGAGTGAAGGGTGACTGTGTGAGGATCTGGGGGTTTTTGGTAAAAATTTGTCTTCATTATCCCTACTCCTAAGAGGTAAGAAAGTCAAACTGTTTTTGTATTTTTCAACATTTTGGAACTGAATGTAAAAGAAAACCATAAAATAATTCTAAAACATAACCAAAGCATATACTTAGACACCTCCCTGACAACATCGCCAAAAAATGGTGAGCCCTTATATTGCACAAAGAGTGTTGCAACTCATAGAGGCTACTCTACTTTACTTTATCAACCCAAGGTTTGTACAAACTTGGAGGTGATAGTGCTATATACACATCAGATGCATTCCACTCATTCCATCCTCTTCTTAGTCCTACGAAGGGTTGCTAATGTTATGGCTACTTCTAGGGGATGAATTTTTTCACACTTCTGAATGAAACCTAAGACTACAAATAACTCAAGACCATTATTCTATCAGGAAGAAAGAAAATAGTCTAAAGAATAATGACACACCTAGATAATTGCAAGAAAGGAAATCCACAATTAGGCTAAATCAAGAAATAAAGTTAAAATAAGTGGCAGTCATAAAGCAAATTATTGAATTAAACTTGAAAAAAGGGAAAATGATCTAAGCACACATTGTTGGTCCAAATGGCTAATTAACCTCTAACTACTTCATGCTTGACTAGTATGCTTTAACTATACATCTATTCATGAGCTAACTATGCTTGAAAATACTTAGTTTTTCAGCAAAAAAAAGGAGGCGCTGAGGTGGCTTAAGAAGGTCTTGGACTCATGCATTCAGAGCTTAAGGTTTCTTGGAGGTTGTGTCAGGTCTAGGTGGGGTGAGATATGGTTTATGGGCTGAAGAAGTGGCTGACTAGAACTACTACAGGATCTGCTATAGGGTTTCTTGTAGTGCTACAATATGTCCTGAAACGATAGAGGAAACAGGACGAGGTTGTTTTGAGGACATAAATGACGAGGAAAGGGATAGAAAAGGTGGGATGAAGGTGAAATAAGGTGGATGGAAGGTGGCCAAACACTTGGCCAAGCTCAATATTTCTTTCAAATCTCGTCTTGCACCTCTAGGGTATCTTTTGGTGTTGTGGTGAAGATCTCGAAAACAGGGCTGAAGGCGATTTTTTTGAAAGTAGGTTGGTGGATGGTGGAAAATGAAGCTAGGAATGGTGATGGAGTCCTCCTCTGCTGCTCTACTCAAACCTACAATAAAACTACATGTTCATGCAATTATCATTGACAAATCTATGATGAAAATGGTGGAAAAGATGAGTTGAATTTAATAAGAAAACCTACCTATGCATTTAAATCAGAAACATAACTCAAAATTCAAAACATGTTCATGATAAATAAAAGAGCATATCTATAATTTCCAAGAAATCATAAACTGAAAGAAATTTTGGGTTTGTGTTGAAGATTTGCCCTCCTTAGGCTCTAATAAAAGAGGTGAGAGAGGGAGGCTTTGAAACACAACTTTAGAGTTTTATATGCTACTGTACCATGATGTACAAAAGCCTAACTACAAAAACATGAAATGGAAGTAAACTAAACACAACAAAATGAAATGTAAGAAACCAAGTACTACACATGAAACTGCCCCCTTGATGGTTACTCACTACAAACTATTTCCCCTAGAGAATACCCCACTTCAACTGGACAGAAGCATTGAACCTTGAGGTTGAAAGCTGCTGCTTACTCCCAATGCTGCTTTAATTTCTTACCTACATATGCTCCTTTTTCATAAACTACTGGCCAAGCAACCAACCTCGTTTAATCATTATTAGCTGATCAGATCGCAATCTCACTGCCTACTTAGACTGATTCACTAAACTGAACCATCGAGGCCATTGAACCAATCCATCAGAACCTGATTTGCTTTGTTTGGTTCCCAATTGAGCACAAGATATTAAGTTATAGACCTTTCAGTTTTTCTTATTCATACACCTTAGGAAAATAGATAGACACCCTACAGACTTACTCTATCACAATGAGGAAAAATAGAGAAAACCTATCCTTTAACCTCTGCACCCCCGGTTGGGCTCAGTTCACTCCCTCCTATTTTCTTGTCTTAGCAACTAGACTGAGGGTAGCTCATCAGAAAAGAAGTACCATCCATCCAGACCACAATGAAAGCCTAAGGCCCTAGGTGAAAGGCCCTCGGTGGACTTGATGTTGAAGGTAGAAGGTTGGGTTTTTTGGGGTTGGTGGTATAGGCTTCTGGCCAAGAGATGGCTTGCCTCCAAAACCCAGTATGGATTTTTGGTAGTAATAAAAGCTTATTTGGATCGGCTGGCTCACCTTTGGCCTTGATGAAAGTAGCAGACATAGTGGATGGAGTGCATCAAGAATCTGGATCATCCAAGGAGGTGGACATGGATCCCTCGAAGATGATTATACGAACCATATCCCATAGCACTAACCATACAGAGTCACTTTCTTAACTCAAGTGCTTCCTGATTTACAGATATCTATCCTAACCTAATATTCTTTGGGGAATGCCAATAAGATTTAGTATCTCGATCAATAGGGAGAGGCCATTTAGGCACTCGCCATAAGGGAGAGGATATTTTGATTAAAGACCACCGGGGTGAGGGTGAGCCAGCCAAACTCTCAACTAAAAGGAGAGGTACGAACCCATTCACCTGGTCCAACGTATCCCATATTAGTCACCCATAAATAAGGTCCACTATTAAATACAGTCCATCCATCTTTCCACTCGAAGGCAAGTGGTAAGGAAAGAGTACATATGTTGGATGGAGGTGAACTAGCTACAATGGCATGGAAAGTAAACATAAATACATAAGAGAGACTAAGGCCAGTGGATTTGGCCCTAACCCACAAGCTCAGTGCTCTAAAAATAAATCAGTGGAGGAGGAACTACACTCTCATTTTATTGCATAAATAATCTCATTACATAGCCATGAAAGTCACAATATTCTATTACAAGAGCTAAGAGTCTCCTAGATATCTCCAAAATTCGAATCCTAATAAGCTCTTGCTCTGCCCTATTTAACCTAAAGGGTAGCTACCAAGAACTCCCTAAAAAGTAGGTGATTTTTCCCCTTTGAATGCAAGAGAAATGGAGTTTTGGTTCAATTGGTTGTCCACTTGCTTGGGTGCCTTTGATTTCGAGTTGTTGGAGGGAATAACGAGGATACTTTTGTTTCCTTTAGGAGTTAAGGAGGTGGTAAACCCCCCTATAATCTATCCTTGTTGTCTACTCTGAGATTTTATTACACAATTTTTAACAAAAATGTCATATCTTCATGATTATCCTTCATTTAAACCATATTAGGCATGTGAAGTATGACAAGCCTTAATCACCATCTACACTAAGCAACATATGACCATAATGTAATTAAATGTGAGAAAAAGAGACTAATAAGGATAAAAATGTGGCAATTAACCCCTCCACATATACATAATGATGGTGCTCATCAATTGTGAAGAGACGAGAGAAAATATTTAAAAGTAAAAGAAAAATGTCGGTGGTGACACATGTGTAAATTGATTTTAAACAGAGGGATCATGGTGCTTCTTCGGGAGTTTCATCTGGAGGATTCAACCTTCAATCATTTCCATCGACAACTAAAGAATAATTTTTATTATTTCAATATTTATTTATTTGAAATGATAGTTAAATTATAATTTTGAGAGATAAAGATGGGTAGGTGAATCATTTCAGGATATCAAGCTATGGCAGTGAGGATTTCGAGAGATGGTTTTGAATTTTTTTATTACATAATTTGGCAATGGAAAATCTATCTATGAGGTAAGCCAATAAAATCACTGCAATTATTTTTATTGTGCTTTCTATTTCTCAGATGGAAGATGACAAAATGTATACTTTTTCTATTATAGAGTTGATAAATGGGCTTTGAAGTTTTCCCATGCAGAAAACTGTTAAAATTGGAAGAAACCAAATATATTCAGAAGCTTAGCAGCTCACAGGTGAGGCTTCACCTAGAGACTGCCCCATTGATAGCACTCTACTATGATCATTATTAATCAAGAATATATTTGTTTACATATGCTTAGGAGATTTAGAACTAACACCTAGAAAATAGTAACTTGAATTCCTAGACTAGGATACAAGCATTAGTAATGAAAAAACTCTCTCCAATAATACATTCTCCATTAATTCCAACACCCCCCCTTAATTGAGAAATGGTTCACTTGTACTCCTAACATCTCCCTAAATAATTCAAATTTAACTCTTCCAAGGGGTTTGGTAAAAATGTTTGTTGCATTTTCTTTTGACTCAACCTTCTCTCTGACAAAGTGAAATCGATTATCAATATGTTTTGTGTTTTTGTGAAACACAGGATTGTTTTCAAGTTTGATTGAGCTCTGGTTGTCACATATGGTAATTTTTTCATCTTTTTTCTCTTCTCTGGAATCATGGAAATGTCTCCTAAACCAAAATGCCTCACACATTACTGCGCACAATGCTTGATACTCTGCTTCAACTGAAGATAATGATACAATATTTTGCTTCTTGTTTCTCCATGCAATGACCCTGGACCTAATGATGAATGCATAACTTATTATGGCGGTTTTCCATCCAGATTTCCGAACCAATCTGAATCTGAAAAACCTGTCAATATAGCATCAAACGAATCATTATATTTAATACCAAAGTCTAAGGTTCCTTGAAGATACCTTAAGACACCTTTCACTGCCACCCAATGACTCTCAAGAGGCTTTGACATAAAATGGATCAAAACAGTGACTACAAAATCTAAATGACGTCTAGTTGTTGTTAGATAAATCAAACTCCCAACTAGTTGTTTGTACAGTTTTTCATCCACCTCCTTGGAACCATCATCATTATGAAGTTTGACATTATGTACTCAAGGAACTAAGGCAAATTTGCATTGATCCATTCTGAAATTTTTCAATAAGCTCCTGACATACTTTCTCTGAGACAGAAAATTCTGGCTAGAATCCCTCCAGACTTCAAGACCCAAATAATAGTGTAACTTTCCAAGGTATTTCATCTCAAAAAACTGTGACATCTGCACTTTGATTTATTTAATGGGACCATCAACATTTCCTGTAATAATAAGATCATCTACATATAAAGAAATCAAAGCAATTTTCCCCTTTTCTTCAAACACAGTATACATATTTGAGTCATTCTTGCTCCTCTTATAACTATGATGTAGGAAAAATGAGTCAATTTTATTCATACCATGAACTGGGTACCTTTTTTAATCCTTACATCACTTTATTCAATATATAGACTAAATGTTCCTGCGCCTATTGAACAAACCCTTAAAGTTGTTTTAAGTACACCTCCTCTTTCCATTAACCATTTAAGAAAGCAAATTTCACATCTAGATGGTGTATTTTTCAGTGATGTTTCGTCGCTAAAGATATTAACATTCTAATGGTGTTTAACTTAGCTATAGGGGTGAAGGTTTATTCATAATCAATACCTTCTTTCTATGAATACCCCTTAGCCACCAGCCTAGATTTATATTTATCTATACTACCATCTGCTTTAAACTTAAGCTTGTATAACCATTTGCAAATTATGGTTTGTTTACCTTCATGAAGTTCAACTAGATCCCAAGTTTTGTTTTTAATTATTGACTTAGATTCCTCTTCCATGGCTGCGCTCCATTCATCATATTCACTTGCTTCTCTATATTTTAAGGGCTCAATGACATTTTAAATATTTTTCATGAGGGCATAGTCTTTATACATGGTAGGTAAGTGAGTCTTCCTACCTAATCTTATTGGTACTGGAGTGACCTAAAATATGTTTTGATCATCCCTTAATGGACTTGGACTGTTGATTGCTTTTGTATCATCTCATTCTTCCTTTTCCTGTTGTTGCTTCTACTCATGATTGTCCCTTGTTTCATCACTTCCATATTCCCCCCAGCAAAGGAATGTCCCACTCTTCATTTCCTTTATCACAATTTCCATCATAAACTTGCTCATCGAATACTACATCTCTACTCACAAATAATTTTTGTGTAAGGGTTAAACAATTTATATGCTTTAAACTCTATATAGTACCCAACAAAATGCATTTAATGGCCTTTGAATTTAGTTTCTTCCTATCCTCTTTTATAACATGAGAAAAATCTTTTGAGCAAAAAAAATCTTAAATGATTAATTGCCATCTTAAAACCTCATAAATATTTGAATGGAGTTTTAAGATCAAGGATTTTTGTTGGACTCCTATTCTTTAAATACACTACAGTATTTATTTCTTCTTCCCAAAAAACCGTTAGACAGGTTCTTACCTTTTAACATGTTGTGTGCACACTCCAACGGGGTTTTTCTCTTCCTATCTGCAACCTTGTTCTGTTGAGGAGTGTGGGATACTGTGAACTGCTGAACTATCCCATGGTCCTTGCAATAATTGATGAAGCCACTATGCTTGTATTCTCCCCCTTGATATGAGCGAAGAATTTGGATGAACTTCCCTGTCTGTTTTTCAACCATGCTCTAGAATTATTTAAAGTATTAAAAATTATGACTCTTCTTTATGAGAAAATATACCCAGGTAAATATTGTGAAATCATAAACAAATGATAAAAAATAATATGCACCTCCTAATAACCTTGTCTGCATGGGCCCACATAAATCAATGTGCACAAGCTCTAGTATATCTCTCTTCTTTCTATCTTATCTTGAGATAAATCATCCCTATGCATCTTCCCAAGGGCACATTCTTCATAATTAATATGATTTTTTTCTTTTTTAAATAGGGATACCATTGACCATACCTTGTTTCTGAAGTAGCAATAGGTCATGAAAATTGATATGACTGAATCTTTGATGCCACAAACTCTCTGTAGTCATAACTGTTGAAGTCAAGGCTTGGTGTGGTGCACTTCTTACATTCATCTTGTACATACCTCCAACTCGAATACCTGATGCAATTGGATTCATATGATCCAACATATCTTTAATAACACAATAATACTTAAAAAATTATACCTTAATATTTTGATCTATTATCATAGAGATGGAGATAAAATTATTTTTAATTCTTGGTACATACATCACATTTTGAATATGCATATTATTAGCATTAAGTAATACCACAAGAATACTTCCATACCCCTGAATATGGTACCCTCTGTCATCACCAAGGTAGATATTAGCACCACTATTGGTTTCTTTAAAAATTTTAAACCAATGTCTGTTACCTATCATGTGATTGGAAGCTCCTTAATCCACAAACCAAATTTTTGTTTCATCATTCTCGGAAGAGAAAGAAAAATGAGATACAAAAAATATGAGATTTTGATTATGATCTTCATTAGAAAAGTTCCCTACATGCTTCTTATGTCTGTGTCTATTTTCATCAAACTTCTTCTTATGGAAAATCCTAGGAATTGGACCAGATTTACCACTATAAAACATTTGATCCCTTAATAATTTATGGTCGAAGAAATACCTTCAGGTGGATTTCTCTGTGGTGTACCTCCACCTTTCTTTCCTACACTTTCTCTTCCTCTGAGAGGCGTTTTCTTCGCCATTAATGAAAAATCTTAATTTTGGGGTTTCAGATTCATCCACCTATCTTCCTCTTGTATCGAGATTCCTGACAATTCTTCGAAATTGGGGGCTTTCTCCCTTACGTTTAGGCTTGTAATAAACATCTTATAATATTCAGTCATACCATTCATGGTAAATGTGACGAGATCTATGTTTAATATTGTCTCCCCTATATCGGCCAACTTATTTTTCAGCTCCCTTATTCGAGAGATGAATGCAATGATTGATTCACTCTCCTCCATTTTGATGGGGAGAATCTTTCTCTTCAGGAACAATAAATGATTTGTATTATTTATCTCATACAAATCCTTGAGATTTTTCTAGATATGATTTGTTGACTTAAACTCTCTGATGTGAGGAATAATGCAGTCTTTTACTAACAATTTAAACAACACTTTCCCTTTGTTCTCCATCTTCTCCCAATCCTTAAATGCTGCAATTTTTCCACCTCTAGCTACAATTTCCTTCAATTCATCACCATTTTCAATCTCCCATGCAATTTTTCCCTCATGAAAAGTCCGAAATTTGAATTTCCAATTATAATAATTGGACCCATGTAATATTCCAAATCTAAAATAGCACAGCAAGCCTGCCGGAATAACACACTCCTGGGAGATTGATGTAAAAAAATGAGCTTATAGCCCTTGGATCCCTTAGATCATCAGATCTGGAGTCTAGATCCAAAATGGGAGCAAAAACAAATCAAACTAGGTGTGGTAAACAGATCTCCCACCACCCAGTCTAGCTGAAAAATACCCTACAAGAGGGGTTGTAGCTATGCACAAAAAAATGCTTCAGAAATAACGCAGTCTTGGACAATATGAGCAGGAGGCCATCAAATATGATTAAATTATAATTATACATCAGAAAATCATAATTACAATGAAGCTCTTTCAATATACAGTAGTCGAATACAGGTGACAAGAGAGCAATAATTCTTTAGAAAAGAAGGTTGCAATACATGTATAAACTAAGAAATGGCTCAACAATGTTATTTTAAGGAGCTGCAACAACTGAATATTACAAATTAGATCTAGGATAGATCTATGGATGAAACATCAGATCCATTTCAGATCTGGAAACTAGATAGTCTTATTTACAAGATCCCCTTGGGGTTTTGACCAAATCATGCATAAACAAGAGTAGATCTAAGTTTTAAGTTGCAGATCTGTAAAATGCTGCAAAAATTTCTAAAGATGAATTTACATTACAATATATTAGATCTAAACAGAACATGGATCGGCAAGCTAATCCATGTATCACCAAAGTTAAAGGCAAAGCCCAACACCAGATATCTCTCATCAAAAATTGGATCAAAATACCCTGAGGAACCTCTAATGAAAATAACGTAGTTCCTTAATGAAAGTTGCATTGTAGATTGAATAACATAGATGGTCAAGTGCCAAGATACAAATCTAAATCACAAACAGTGGATGCACTCTTCCAGGAGGTTAAAAGACACACTCCATGAGAAGAGGCTCCAAAAAAATCTAGATCTCTGCAGATCTAGAATTCCATTTGCTGCAGCTTACAAAAGAAAGCAAACCCTCACTGAATCTGCGCTGTATTTGGAAGTAGAGCTTGGCCCAAAGCCTAATAGTGGATAAAATCAGCAAATACTCCTCCAAGAATCCTCAAGGGAAGAGGTGAAATCCCTGCATAGGAACTCCAAGTGCTAAGCAGCAAAATTCTCCACTAAACAACAGAGAATAGTATTTTTCTAAACGGAAAAGATACTCAGAAATATCATTAATCAACAACCCTCTCTTGCTTCCTTCCCCTTCCTTTTATAAGATGAAAGCCTTTTCAAACCCTAAACCACCTTGATGAGTTAGCTCCTTTCACATGAGAGGCCTCCTTCTAGAAGTGCGCTATCCCTTCATGAGATACATTGAACCTAGACAGCACTGTAGATTTGGTCAAGGTTGACCCAATCTCACAGCTCAAACCCCTTTCACACCTGCAAGTGATTTATTTTCATGGCCCTGATTTATCTTTTTTCACATGGGCATTGATTTATTCAGTATTTTCAGGAGTTTTACATGTCTTCCTTTATTCATTTATTCATGCAACATAAATTAAAACAAAAATGAATATTCCTCTTAGCTTGGGCTAAGTAGGAATATTACATTTCTCCCCTTCAAAATGTTGCTTGTCCTCAAGCAACTGATAGGGTAAGAGTTGTAGTACTTCTCCTCCTCCATTTATGGCATCATCAAGGATCAAGTCCTCATCATAATCCAAGTGCTCATCAAGCCAATACATCAAGAATTGTTCCTCCAAGGTCAACATAAGATGTGCATAGTCCATCCCACCAAGAGTGAAAAACTCAACAGAAATAAACATGGCTGGAGCATTGCTCCATATAAAACATGTGTCATGAGGTATAGGTAGAAGTTCCAAACCATGTGGTACATACAAGCTGCCCATCTTCTATCCATACAATCCCATAAACAATACACTTATATCATCTAAGTATGGAAGAAATATGCAAACTGAAATTTGAACTTGAGGAGGTGGGTCAAAATCCCACATGTGATGCCAGTGTAGTACATCACCTGCCTGCATGAGATCAAGGTGTGGTAAGTGGAATTCCCACCACACAATTTCTGCATGAGTCACCTTAACATGGCTGAAGATGATAGGTAAGTTTGGTGCCTTTGGAAAGCAACCATCATGAGAAGAAATATCCCTTTACACAATAAGGGAGTGGCCAAGTTCAACATCTCTATTGGCCCACCAAAAACGATGAGATCCTCATGATATCTCACTCCCTTTAGGAGTCATATCCTGAAAAATATTGGCAAAGAAGTGTAATAAATCAGAAAATACAACTTTCTTGGCATGATCAAATCCTTTACCATCATATTCCTTCATACACATGGAGTTGTGCATGAGCATTCCCCTCCTCTCAAACAAAGGGAGAGCTGGCTGAGATGACTCTTGCAAAGAGTCCATTGGCTGACCCAATCCTCGATAGCTAATGCACCCTTGAAAGTGCTGAAGTAATTCCTCTCTCATGCCTTCCCAATCAAAGCTCCTCATGATCAGGGTATAGATCTTCATTGAATACATATGGCTGAGGAATAATTCTTCATGTGCTCCTTGTAGGCTCTTTTGCTTGAGCTTGGAAGATCTAGCTAAGAATAACTTACCATGATAATAGATGACTCCCCCTTGGACTAAGTAGCCCTCTTCTTGTTGCATGTCATCTAGTATCATTCCTATGTGGAGATCTTTGGAATACTCTACAAGCAGTTGAGATTTCCAATATAGATCCACAATGCTCAACAATGACAGCGCTGCTGATACATCCATGGGAGTGCTTGTCATTTGGTTGATCTCCTTTTTGACATTGCTCATGCCAAATTTGTTTGTTGGAAGGTTGATCCTCCCATTCTTCTCCTCCCATAGCGCAGATTCAAAAAAGAGAGAGGGAGATAGTGATGTAGGAAGAAGATCCACCTCATTCTTGAGTTTTCTGAAGCCCTCCAGCGCTGTAACTTGGTCTCTCATTGCTCCAATCCTTCCTGGATCTATATTTGGAGTAGCACTTTGTGAGGCATCCCCCACAAGATCTGAATCTGGTGGAATTCCAGGTGGCTTTCCACTAGATAAGAATGTCCCTTTCAGCATTCTGATGAACATGAGGGAAGGGACTATGAGATCCCTGCTTCCACTGCGCAAATCCATCGATGCTGTTTGTGTGGAAGTACTAGGTGGAGGATAAGTATGCATGCCTTAAATCATTTGTGGTTTCCCACTCTTCATGTGCACCCACTCCATCTGCAAAGCTTTCCAATCAATGGTGACCTTCCCCAAGGTAATCAACCATTGGACACCCAAAATGATATTGGTGTCTGGTATGTCAACTACAAAGAAGTGATCCACTAGAGTGTAGGATCCCATAGTGACAGAGAGCGAGGGAACATATTGCATGCATTGCATGGTCCTATCTCTTGGGACTAGAACAAAGAATCCCTCAAAATTATCAGTGAGGATTGCTCTACTTTGCACAAGATGAGCATCAATAAAGTTGTGGGTTGCCCCACTGTCAATCAGAATAAATACTCTCTGATTCATGACTGAACCTTGTACTATTAGGGTCAAGTACTTAGGCACTCCTCTAAAAGGTGCAAGAGTCCCACTTATTGGAGCAAAGGCTCCATCCCCATCTCTAGATGGTGTTTGGATTCCTCATCATTATCAGCGTTGTGAGCCCTCCTAGGTTCATCATCTCCATCTTCCTCCTCAAAATCTGAGAAGACTTCTATGTAGTGTGCTTTCCTAGCAACACATCTATGTCCCACTGCCCATGACTCTTGGCAGGTGAAACAAAATCTCTTCTTTCTCAACTCCCTCCTGAGTTCAATATCAAGAGGCTTCTTCAAAGAGCTCTCCTTGGAAGGAGCAACTTTTCCTTCCTTCCCCTTAGGAAAGTAAGGGGCCTTGCTCTGGAAAGTTTCATTTGCTTTTAGCAAGGCATATTGGAGGTCTCTAGCCCTCTAAATGGCATCATGAAAAGTGATTCACTTGGTAGATTTAACCAACCCATGAAAAGGTTCTGTAATATTCCAAATCTAGAACAACTCATGAATCATGCACTAAAAACACATTTCCAGCAACATTTGCATTAAAATACTAAAATGGACCCTTGGATCCCATAAATTAATAGATATAAAACCTAAATCAAATAATATATCTAAAAAAAATCAAACTAGGTGGGTTAAACAGATCTCCCACACCTAGGATTGCCAAAATCTATTAAAACCCCAAGACTGCAAAATACCAGAGTTGTTGCATAAGGGACTGCACAATCTAAGAGAGGGTTTACACTCAGAAAATAGGAGGAAAATATATCTACTCATGTATTAATAAAATATTCTTTAAGAATTGATATCTAGTCTCCTTATACAAAATACAAGATAACCTGGCAAGGGTTTCTTGTCAAACACTCTACATACAAAATGTGATATTTAGTAATTTACTAAATCACCACTACAAAACTTAAGCACTTGAGTGTACAAGGCTGGAAATATGTCTGATCTGATGTAGATCCCTCAAGGGCTTCCTACCATGAAAGGAAGAACCTCTCAATCACAAGGAAACACTGCAACAGAGCTACCAAACCATGCATTGAATACTGCCTCCAAAATAACGCATTCCCTAGTTGGAAAAATGCTGGGAATGTATGGGAAATGTGTGGTCTGATACCAAAGATCTTAAATCAGCTCTGGATCTCTCCAAACAGGTCCCTCAAGTGAAGGAAACCTTCCTCTAATGAGAAAATAACTTAGAAACCGGGATTCCAATCCCTTCCACTACTGCACCGAGCAACACTGCACCATCTCCAGCAAAAACTGCGCTGATGAAGTTGGCTGAAGCTTGGAGTAAAAACCTAATGTGGAATGATGAATACAAACTCTCCCAGGGACTCCTCAAGGAAAAAGGTGGGATTCCCACTCGGGAACACCCTGTGCTAAACAACACTGCTACTCTGCTAAACAGCAAGAGGAAGCAAAAGTCTGAGCAGACATGAAAAATATTCTAAAACATGAATAATAATGTTTCCATCCTATTCCTTATATAAAACATGAGTTTTCTTGCCCTTAGCCCCACTCAATTAGGTCATCTCTATCCAAAGATACATCTCCCTCCAAAACTGTGTTATTCCTCCTTTGAGTCCTCCTCCTCTAAAGCTGCACTGTTGACTTAGTCAAAGTAGCTTGATTTTATCCTTGTTCACACATGGATGTGTTTTATTAGGCTTGAAAGAGTGTCCCCTTTGACATTTGGAGTATTTTATTCCTCCTTAGGAGACTTATGGGCTTTTCTCCCCATTTATTCATCGGCTAGAGCTGCTGCTAACTCTAATGTTCCATTTAGCTTGGAGGCCAAAATTTTGGAACATTACAGTCCTCCCCTCCAAAATATTTTCTTTCCCTCAAAAAAATGTATAAGGAGAGAAAAAATTCTCCCCTCTTCCTCATGTGGCCTCCCATCAATAGCCTCCATCACTGCATCAAGAGAATCTGCAAATAAAATGTAATCCAATGTTTCCTCCCAAGTGTGCAAAACCAAATGGTCCACATCAATCAAAGGTTGAAAGTGTGAATGGAAGATTTCTTTCTATCTCATGGCCTCCACAAGGTAGGAGTGATGATCTTCATGGTGAATGAGTGCCTCCCTCACCCATGCTATCATCCAAATGAAGTGAGTCACCCTCCAACATGGTAACTCATGAAAAGTCTCCTCCACCTTGTGCTCCTGAAATGTAGGTGGGCTAAATAAATGAACATGATAGGAAACAGGGCTTATCCCACACTGTCCTCCTCTCCACTGATGATAAGTGTAGAGGGTATGCTGATCTTGGGTTGCAACATGATTGCCCTCCAATGGCAAGAAGAAGTTTGAGTCTCCAAGGACCCTTCCTCCAAAATCATGAAACATGCCAACCCAAACCATTCCATTCAAGATGAATGGCACATCATCACCACATGGAATCCAAATAAAAAAATGGCTGAAGGTTATGTGCATGTTTGGATGATACATATGGTCTCTCTGGTGGATGCAATGCAATCCTTTCGACTGCTGATTCAAAACATTAAGTGGCAAGTTTCTCTTCAAAGAATCTGCTGCTATGCATGTTAGCTCATCTACTATTAAGTAGTAAGCTGCAATATATAATATTTGTGTACAATCAAAGCAATACAACACTTGCCCAAAGTCCTGTAGAGATGGGTTATGAATATTACAATATTTTTCCTTAAAGTGACCATGAAACCCATAAATAATCTTGCTCTTATGTGGATCAATGCATTTTTTACATATGGTGAGAAAGTACAAATACCCAATAGAGTAATCAATAAGCACATATATGTATTTCTTACCATGCATCATGTGTGAGCTAAATGTGAGGTCCAAGAGTGAGTCTTCCCATGAGAATCCCCTCATAAAAATCTGCAAGAGGAGAGGGTGCATACTCCCTTTGGAACACTCCATCAATAGAAACATGCTCTCAAGTGACAACGCTGTGGGCCTTAGTAACAAGGCTCTTGTCACTCCATGACTTCTCCCTTTGAAATTCCACATGCCAAAGCCATCCACCATTATGTTGCTAAGTGAGAAGATCTCCTCCTGACATGGAAGTCTCTCATGATCCTCCAATGCTGAAGGGTAGCCTCCTTGCACCATGAATGTGCCTTCCTTCTCTTTAGAAATATCATGAAAAGTATGGGAAGAATTTTTCCAATACTCTCCCAAGTGAAACCATAGCAACAACAACTTTTTTTGTTGCCTCATATCTCCCTCATATAAGCCATAGAGTAAGATCATGATGGTCAACTTGTATGATGTCCCAACAAATAATTCAGCCATGAAGTGCCTCCTCGAGTTCTCCAAGTGGTTCCTCCCACAAGAAGAGAAAAAGTGTGATGTGGCAATCATGGTTTTCCCATGGTTCCTCCTGAAATTTACAACATATAAAGTGGGGAAAATAATGCTCCCAATGGGCATCTTCCCTCTCAAGCCCAATCTCCAAACAAAGCTCCCCATGAGCATAAGCATGTCAGCAATATATGGAAGCAAAGTACAATAAAAACAAGTTGCTAATTGACAATCAGAGAGTGAATCATAAATCCACTCATGGAACCAGGGCATTGCATCCTTTGCTTGCATCAAAATAAGAAATAGCAAGTGATTTACCAACCAATTGTTTTCTGCCACAATCATCTCATAAGATGAAAACTTGAAGTTACAAGATGGTGCCAATGGTGCACACCAAGAAACATGTGGCTTCCCCCACAATCCATCAAAAAGATAGCCAAAGTCAATGCTACTGTTAGAGTCTTGTAATTTGGAAGATTGGTAAACCAAATGACATGGTAACATCAGACCAATATTTGGAGTCCTAGGACCTAGCCTTCCTAGACTCAGAGAGGGCTTTCTCTATTATGCGAAGGATGTGAGCTTGTTTGCTTTGTATGTTTGTTTTTAGGCTAGTTGTTAAGTATATTTTGGTTTTTCTTTGGTTTTGAGGTAAAAATGATCTAGTAGGACAATATAGAAAGATATTTTATCAAATCAACATGGCTATGGGGTCAGCTAAAGTCAAGGATGTCTAAATGATGGACAAGGTGTACTGCAGGGCCGATTTAGCAAGGTCAATGGATCCTTTGGGTGAGGTATGAGGTGAAATGAACATTAAGTTTGTGAAAAATGAAGAAGTATTAAACATATATAGTTTGAAAGCAAATGTTCATGAGGTGGGGCAAACCATAAATCTCTATGAATAATACTGAAACTGATAAACATGAAAGATAAATAATCTGGTGATACATAGAAGCATAAGAACTCCTAACTCTGGAAATTCACCTTCAGCTATTGGGAAAAAATATAAGATAAAAAAAAAACTTAATACATGGAGAGGGAACTCCTAAACAACATATATAAAGCTATCGAGAACTCTGAAACCAATTTTCAAGCATGGACAAAGGGCAATATCGAACGAGACCTCTTTGACTTAACTAAAACAATCAGTATTTAATAGAAAATTTTCAGAAATGGAGTTTTGAGAAATTATAAGTAAGCAGGGCATACCTTAAATCATAATAGATAGCTAACATACTGACCATTAATGAAACAAGTAAAAATTTCTTGATGGACCTAAGGAGTAGTTAAGAATTCCTTAAAAATGATCAAGAAGAAGGAAACATCAAAGCTGTAATATGCAGGAGGTTTGAGGTGCTTCCATGAGCATATCTCAACATATAATTTTCTGATCTACAACAAATAGGAAGCATGAAATATTAATTAAAATAAGAAGATATTAACAAATTAAAGAAACATCACCATTCACCAAGCTATGGAATCCTGCACACAATGCTCCTCCACCATCAAGCCAAGCAAGACATTCATCCACTTCATAAAACCAATATTTTCTTCAAGATAATAAAACTATGTATTGCTCTTAACATGTCAAGTTCTGCCTCCTTGTTACAATGGATCCTCATGGTTTATATAAGCCAAAGAGGATGAAACCTCCCTAGAGAAACTAGAAGGCCATTGGCCAAAACAAAATATCTAAAACTGTCCTTGAGGCCTTACAAGGTCCAAGGCACAAAATATCTCTCTAAAATATCTTTTCGGACAAAAATAGAAAAAAAGAATCAATTTTAGGCTTTGACATACATGATAAACTTTCATAGCACACATTTGGCCTAGTCAACACACAGGAACGCAGAAAATTGTCCCTATTTTAGCAAAATTTCCATGAGCGCAGCACCAAAATAGGGCTTTTTGTAGTGAGGTTTTGGAGGCCTTCCCAGTGTCAAAAAAGGTCTCGTGATGGCCTGTTGGAAAGATATGGATGTCCAATTTCCAAATATACTTTATTTATTTCAATATGATCTCTATAAGCCTATCAAAAAGTGAAAACGGTGCAAAAACCCAGGAGCACAACACCTGCTCAAAAACAGTGGCAGAAAGGTGAAAAATGACTGTTTTTGGAACTTTTGAGGGACCAAAACAAATAAAAATGATCTAAACATCTATGATAATACTCCCCTATTGCCAAGGAATCCAAAAATGTAAAATTTTCCTATTGAAGATGCTCTGATAAAAAACGCAGTGTCCAAGGTGCTGAGCTCTTGGGCCTAAAAATTTGCAAAAAGACAAAACTTGTTCAATTTTGCTCAAATTTGGTGAGTGGACCCCCCAAGGGCTCTTAGAGACCTGTAGAAAATATTGGCTCAAAATATTAAGCCTAGCTTGGTATTTTTCATATTTTGGTGCCGAGCCCTCATTTTGGGCAGTTTTGAGTTTTTCCTTGCAAAGTGGTTTTAGTTTTCACTGTTTCTGATGGAGGATGCATAGCCCCTTGCCTTGGAGAGGCAGTAAACACGTGCTCCTTACTTTGTTGAATAGGAATGATAAGAGCTGTTAGCATTTGGGCTTGTTCAATTTGATCACCTACAGCCTTAGGGTTGTTCTTTCCTTCAAAAACACTCTCTGTTTCATTTCTGTGTCACTTGGCTGTGGGCAGCTTCCTTGATCATCAATTTTGAAATTTGAAATGATCTTATCATCAGGATTAATATAAAAAATGTTATGCTCTTTTTCTGTTTAGTGAGATGTGTCTAGGTCTTCTGTCTTTTCCTCTTCAAAGCTATCTATGTCTTCATTCATATCTCTGTTGTTTTGATTGTTTTCATCACTTTCCTCTTTGCTGTGACTGCTTCCTTCTTGGCTTTGGTCTTCATCTATGCCATTGTCTTTGTTGTTTAGGCTTTTACTGTTTTGACTATTAACTCTACTGTTGTCCCCATCTTCCTTGTTGTTTGTCTCATCTTCACTAAACTCCTCTTCATCCTCAAACTCTTCCTCATCTTCATCAGTTTCTTCTTTACTATTTTCTATATGGCTGCCCTCATCACTCTCTTCTTTGCTACTTTCTTCTTCACTATCCTCTGTTTGGCTGCCCTCATCATTCTTGCTGCCTTCACTATCTTATTTTTTGTTGTCTTCTTCCTCACTGTTTTCCTTTTCTTCTTCATTAGATTATTCCTTTTCATCATCAATTTCATCCTTACTGTGATTGCTTTCTTCTTGCTCACTTTCATCCATGGAAGATTTCTTTGCTTGGGAGGGTGACTCATTAGAGGAAGGTGAGACATAGTGTTTGGAGGGTGAGGAAGGAGTATGAGGAGGATTCTGAGATGAGGATGGCAGGATTTGCACTGGAATGGAAGATGAAGAAGTGAAATCATTATGAGTGATAAAAGTTTCCCAAGGAATACATTTTTGCTCCAGTTGGTGAGTGATAATGATTTTGACAAGGGATTGATGGAATAAGCTTACCTTTTTGGACCTTGAGGCTCATAATTTCCTTTTGGAGGCATAATCACTATGCTATTTCTTTGAAAATTCAAACAAACAACCCTTTGTAGATGAAATGAAGGTGAGGAATCAAAAAATACTTTTATAGTTCAAGAACTGGATGAGGAGGCATAATTTTATGAGAAATACCTTGAAAAATCATTTATGTGTGTTGAAGACCGAACTCTATGCAAAAATTTTCAATTTTTTCCTTTTCTGTAGAAAATCTGGTAGTGTTGCACTTTCTCACTCAAGAGTGCAACACCAGTGTACAAGCGCGCAACACCAAAAAGGTATTTTTGCAACAAGGTTTTGGAAGCCTTCCAAGTGTTGGAATTGGGCTCATGATGGCTTGGTGGAAAGCTATTGATGTCTACTTTCCAAATTTACTTTATTTGTTTCATTTGGTGTCCATTTGTCTGTCCAAACATGGATTCTCCCAACACTGGTAAAAAATGTTGAATGTTGGTGCAGAAATGTAGAGTGCTATTGCAGGCCACTTTTGGATGCCTTACTCAATTCTAAATTGAGATCATGATAGCTCATTGGAAATATCTTCAAGTATAGTTGTCATTTGACTCATGAATGAAGTCATTTGGATACTCCATCTATGAGAAAACGGGATTTTCCCAACGTTACTCTAGCCGTGCAGAAATTCTCCCGTGACACTTGTATTTTTGAATTTCTCCCAAACCGTCATACCTGTGTAAAAACTGAAGGAGGTTTTTCTTCTTGGGCCTATTATGGACAACACCCTCTCTCACATTTTTCAATTTCATCTCTTTTTGGTTAGAAACACATTTTGAAGCAAAAATGACCCTGGGCGTGACACATGGCTTGTCTTGTCTATTTGCTTATTTTCCAAATTTCTGAAACTGTTTCCACATATTTTCCACTATTGTGAGGATGATCAAACAAATTGTATTTTAAAAGTAAAACATACCTACTATTTTATTCTTTTTAGTGTGACTGTCTTTTTGTGCAGCAGTTCATCTTTCAGATTTTGAATTTGTCCTATTTAGTGCAAAGGCATCCTCTGTTTCCTACTTTTCCTCTTTTTGCTGTGACTGCTCCTTTGAAGTAGCCTTAGTTTCACTTCTGATGATGGTTCCTTTGATACTTTTCTAGTATATTTTGCAGGGGAATGAAAAAAGGTAGTTGTTCCTTTTTCATGCTTTTTACTTTGATGCATAAAGACTGTTGGAAGGGCCCTTTTTTCCAGAAATCTGCCATGTTTAATCACATAGTGTTGATTTTCAGAGTTGTAGCCCAGATTCATGGAAAGAGTAGAAAAACACCTCCTGAAGTGACATGAAGTGCTTTGTGTAGTATCTTCCCAATTTTTTGTACTTATTTGCTATGATAGATGATCTTTGACATTTTTAGGTATCCCTAATTTGCAGAGATAAAACCAGTTTGTTCTCTTTTTTCTCAACTCTGTATTTACTTTAGTTCAAACAGTCAACTATTTTGACTGAAGCTTTTCCTTGATGTGTCTCTTTTGCCCAATTTTTATTAAGGCCATTCATCATGGCATCCCTACAGAGATGTCTTGATAAGGTGGTTTGATCTTTGGAAACTTTTCTGTTGTACCATGAGGATGGACTTTGAAGATTGCTTGATCACCTTCCCTTTAGAAATATGACCATACTTACTTTGTTTTCCTTGAATTGGCCTTTAAGATTTGCTGAAGCAAAAGCACATGAAAAACCTGATGGTGCATGACCTAGGGAGAACCAATGGATTTGCTTTGCAATATAGAAGGAAAAGGATACTTGACTGATAGTAAAAAAATATAGTTCTTAACAAGACACAGGTATTTTAAGATATTCATCCTAAGCACCATCACCTAAAACCTAGACACTTTGTCATGACTTTAAAGGATTTCCTAGACACACTCAAGTCATCAACAGTAACTTTAGCTAGTAAGAGGGTAAAAAGACAACTTATCTTATACTGGGCAGAAAATTTTGTGAAATAGGAAGACTTTGGATATCAGAGATAAAAGGTTTTACATATATGTGACAGTTATGGACAGAACAATTACTATCAGTCTATGATGGGATTTTGACAGGTTTATCAGTTAAATCACAGTAGGCAAGAGAGGGAAAAAGTGAAAAAATTTATCTGAGGGGGTTTCTAGAGGACAAATTGATTGCTTGAATTTGGTTTCTAGAAAACTTGGACAAGGCATATAGTCATCAAAAATAGGTGAAAAATATTGATGAATAATAGTGGCTCCATTTGGGGAGGGTAGCTCCTTTTTGGGAGGTGTCCAGAATTGCAGATCTCTGGCTTTGTGAAGACCAGTGCCTCATCCATTGGCAGAGATTTTCTCTTTTCTTGTTGTTTTTCCTGAAAACGGTGTTTTTGAAAAACTGAAAGCATGATTAGCATCAACCTCACTTCTACTTACCCAACTAATTTTCCTAACATTTTTTCTTTTCTTCTTTGGGTGCACTTGAACTGGAAAACCATTGACATGATATTTTTGAAAGAGAACAAACTATCTACTTCTACACTTATATCCTCCGAGAGTTCAGATTAAACTAATGAACTCCTTTGATTCTCTACCTACACTAGATCAACTGTCAAGATTAAGTTGTTTGACAAGATTTCATTTACTAGACTAAAAACATGAAATTGAAAAACGATCAAATCAGGATTGAACAATCTGATTTTTCATGTGTTTGTGGCATGACAACAAGCTGCACGCAAATGTTATTTTGGTTCAAAATGAGATTCAGAAAATTCAGGGCTTGGATACATTGTTTTCTTTTCGTCCCTATTTTCCTCTTTGGTTCTGTTTTGAGTGTGTGGAACCAACATCTTTTTCCTAATCTATTTTCTTTGATAAGTCAATCTTTCAAAATTTTACTATCATTTCTTTCACTAACTTATCAGCAATCATTTTAAAACATGCTTAGTTATGATTAGGCTAGATAACTGAACAAGACATCTTTTTGGCACTAGTAGTGCCATTTAGACTTGCGCACTTTCAGCATGACTATTTTTTTGGGTATGGGTCTATACCATTGCTTTAGAAATTTCCCTCTTTTTCTACTTTTCCTATTGTTTTTGTATTTTTTTTTTTAACTTTTTCTTCGAATAATCTAGAACTAAAAAGATGCTCACAAGGTTGAGCTTATTTTTCATACCTATCTATCTATCCTAATCTAACCTATACATAATATACATTCATTTAGTGAAATCTCTTTTCCAACAAAGCCAATCAAGTAGATGATTCCATGAGGGATTTTGTTTCATATTTTGGAGAGTGCTGAAGAAATAAAAAGGCCACTTCCACCTTACTTGATTTTGAAAAGTAGTGCCTAAAACGTTTCTCACACTTTGCAACATACTATTCTGGGCAGAACACACTTCTCTTTCAAATTTCTCAAGGAAAACAACAAATGGATCTTGGAATAATACCTGATCTAGAGGATTTGATATATAAGCTTCATTCAGGACTACTCTTTCTTCCACTTGGCTATGGTTGAGGCTCTTTTGAGGAAGAAACTCGTCCTCTTCTTCATGATCCTCTTCTTTTATGATCAGATATTGCAGTGTAGTCCTCTTGCCAAACTGATTTGTTCTGATTTAGTGGATTGAAAAATGCGTGAAGGTCATCATGTTGATGAGCATGGATACTCTTTGGCAGTAAATCTTCTTGAGAGGGTAGTGCGATAACTCTCATGTGATTATCAACTTCTATTTCTTCATCTGCAATTTGTAACTCAATGGAACTTGGTGGCTGCAAATATGGAGTTAAGGAGGATTCCATGTCCAAATGATTTTCTCAACCATTTTAGGAAAAGGCTTCTCATTGACAACTTGCTCACTAATTTCATCATCCTCCTCAACCTCATCATCAAAGCTGAAAGACTACTGATTTCTAATTATGTGAAAGTTATTTTTGATGGACTGAAGTGAAGTAGAGAAAAGATTCAGAGACTCTTCACTTACTTTTAAACTCTCAAGGCTTTCCTCATCGTTGTCATAGGTGACCTGTCTTGGCTGATAGATTCTTTCAATCTGATGATAGTGAACTTCATCCCACAAATCAATTGTTGATGGCTCTGCGAGGTTAGATTATGTTTGGAAAACATCATCATCATCAAACTGATCAAAACTTGGAGAATCATCAGCATAAATAATCTCACCAATCAAACATATTGGATTACTAGTTTGTTCTTCCTTGAATTGATATATAAGTTCACTTTCTGACTTATGTAGACAGGATTAACAGGAGAATGAACATAAATTTTTTGTTCACATGAAGGCTTAGAGGCTGGTTGAATGTTTAGTATCTGATTTATTTCCTCTCCAGTCAAATGAGGAAATTTTTTTCTCTTTCTTTGGATAGATGTACAATAGTTATCCTTCTCTTGTGAAGGTTTATTTAGAGGTTGAATGTCTTCTTGAGCCTCAACTAGAAGAGATGATGAATCATCACTTGTGTTTTTAGAGGGATCCAGTGGGTTTTATTCTATTTCTTGATTGGGTTCTTCCTCAACTAACTGCCCTAAGCTGTCATGGTAGCTCTCTTGAGTATGAAATGCATGGAGTTCTTCTAATAAATCTTCAGGATGCCAATTCCCTAAATCTTCATCGATGTTTACAAGGTGTTGTATGAAATCTTCAGATTGATCACAACAATTTTCAGCCAATGATAGAGATGGAAAATACCCTATATAGTGTTTATAAAATACCTTGTGGAAATCCTTCAAAGAAAACAAGATGCCAGGTTCTAGCCATTCATACCAATTTCTCACCTTACCTTCTAATGTTTCAATAAACATTTTCATGAGGCAGTCCTCGTGCCATTCAAATTTTAACCTCCATATGTGTATATGAAATTTGATGAGGTGTAACAAGGGGTCATCAATCTTTTCATCTTGAAATATAGGTAGGTTTTTTATCCAATTTATTTCAAGCATTTTGTGAGGGAACCTAGGGATATGATCTCTACTCATTGGATCATATCTCCTTTGTATCCTTGGATCCATGTTGTAAATCAGAAAGAGTTACTGAATATTTTAACCAGTCTAGAGTTCTCTACCAGTGGAGTCTTTAGGTCTATTGAGGGTTGTGGAGTCACCAGGCTGAAGATTTGAACTTTTTTGTCCACCATCAGCATGATTGGGATTGCTTAATGCATTCCCATGGGAGTTTATAAAAACCAGTGGGGTAATAGGCCTACTGGAGGCTAGTGGAGTCGCCAGGTGGATGTTTTTAGTTATTTTAAGGTTATATGTGTATGGTCCACCACCAATACTGACAAAAAACCAACCTAAGAATGCTTTAGGGTTTGTGAGAGTATCCTACAGCTGAGTCATCATTTTGCTAGAATGGTGAAACAACCAAATTCTACTCTTTTGAAAATATTTTAGTCTTCTAAGTTTGACTGAGACTTTGAGAGTTCCTAAGGGATACCTAGGATGTTTTGACTCAATGTCCCATCGTGATCGCCATTATGTTAGTGAGTGGTGGGATAAATCCACAAGATATTTTTCTTAAGGGCTGCTGAAATGTTTAGGGAAGTCTAAGTTCGTTTCTTACTCAGATCGATAAACCAAATGACAGGGTAACATCAGACCAATCTTTGGAGTCCTAGGAACTATCCTTCCTGGACTCAGAGAGGGCTCTCTATATTATGCGAATGATGTGAGCTTTTTTGCTTTGTATGTTTTTTTTTAGGCTAGTTGTTAAGTATATTTTGGTTTGTTTTGGTTTTGAGCTAAAAATGATCAAGCAGGACAAGATAGAAAGAGATTTTATAAATCAACAGGGCTATGGGGTTAGCTAAAGTCAAGGATGTCTAAATTATGGACAAGGTATACTGCAGGGCCGATTTAGCAAGGTCAATGGATCCTTTGGGTGAGGTATGAGGTGAAATGAACATTAAGTTTGTGAAAAACGAAGAAGTCTTAAACATATATAGTTTGAAAGAAAATACTCATGAGGTAGGGCAAACCATAAATATCTATGAATAATACTCAAATTTATAAACATGAAAGATAAACAATCTGGTGATAAATAGAAGCATAAGAACTCCTAACTCTGGAAATTCACCTTCAGTTTTTGGGAAAAAATTTAAGATAAAAAACAACTTAATACATGGAGAGGGAACTCCTAAACAACATATATCAAGCTATTGAGAACTCTGAAGCGAGTTTGCAAGCATGGACAAAGGGAAAGATCGAATGAGACCTCTTTGACTTAACTAAAACAATCAGTATTTCATAGAAAGGTTTCAGAAATGGAGTTTTGAGAAATTATAAGTAATCAAGGCATACCTTAAATCATACTAGTTAGCTAACATACTGACCATTAATGAAAAAAGTAACAAATTCTCGATGGACCTAAGGATCAGTTAATAATTCCTTAAAAATGATCAAGAAGAAGGAAACATCAAAGCTATAATATGTAGGAGGTTTGAGGTGCTTCCATGAGCATATGTCAACATATAATTTTCTGATATACAGTAATAAGAAGCATGAAACATTAATGAAAAAAAGAAGACATAAAAAAATCAGAGAAAGATCACCATTCACCAACCTATGGAATCCTACACACAATGCTCCTCCACCATCAAGCCAAGCAAGACATTCATCCACTTCATAAAACCAGTATTTTCTTCAAGCTCATAAAACTATGTATTGCTCTTAACATGTCAATTTATTCCTCCTTGTTACAATTAATCCTCATGGTTTATATAAGCCAAGGAGGAGGAAACCTCCCTAAAGCAACTATAAGGCCATTGGCCAAAACAAAATATCTAAAACTGTCATTGAGGCCTTACAAGATCCAAGGCACAAAATATCTCTCTAAAATATATTTTCGGACCAAAATAGCAAAAAAGAATCACTTTTAGGCTCTAAAATACATGATAAAATTTCGTAACGCACATTTGGCCCAGTCAACACACAAGAATGAAAAAAACGGTCCCTGTTTTAGCAGAATTTCCAGGAGCGCAACACCAAAATAGGCCTTTTTGCAGTGAGGTTTTGGAGGCTTTCCCGGTGTCGAAAAAGGTCCCGTGATGGCCCGTTAGAAAGATGTGGATGAATAATTTCCAAATATACATGATTTATTTCAATATGATCTCTATAAGCTTGTCAAAAATTGAAAAACGTGCAAAAACCTGGGAGCGCGGCACCTGCTCAAAAATAGTGGCAGAAATGTGAAAAAATGGTTGTTTTTGGACCTTTTGAGGGACCAAAACAGATCCAAATGATCTGAAAATTTATGATAATACTCCCCTAGTGCCAAGGAATCCAAAAATGTAAAATTTTCCTACTGAAGATGCTCTGAGAAAAAGCATAGTGTCCAGGGTGCTGCGCTCCTAGGCCTAAAAATTTGCAAAACACCAAAACTTGTTCAATTTTTCTCAAATTTGGTGAGTTGGTCCCTCAAGGGTTCTTAGAGACCTATAGAAAAAATTGGGTCAACATATTAAGCCTAGCTTGGTCTTTTTCATCTTTTGGTGTCGGGCCCTCATTTTGGGCAGTTTTGAGTTTTTCCTTGCAAAGTGGTTTTAGCTTTCACTGTTTTTGATAGAGGATGCATGGCCCCTTGCCTTGGAGAGGAAGTAAACACGTGCTCCTTAATTTTTTGATGCAGAATGATCAGAGGTTTTTTTTTAAGGAAATAACTCCCTGGAGGTCGTTGGGTCAAAAACCTCCACAGATCAGGGCATGCTATTCAAGAAGGACTCACACAACCACACTTGTATGCTAAAAAATAGATAACATCGATTGTAGTACTCACTCGTAGATCCTATGTTTGATGTAGATCCCGCGGGGTCCAAACTCCCAGCAACCCTTATTCCTCTTAAACCTGGAAATCAAGAAGAGACATGCACGGAAATCTAGTTGTACAGCATATATCTTTCCTAAATGTCAGTGTAATCCATGTGAAACATCATATAAACAATAATAAATGCTTAATTAACAACCTTTTCACATATGCAAGAAGATATTAACACGTGAATTCGGGAACAAGATGGTTCCTCTTCATTACGAACAGCAAGTACAATAATAGAAAGGTGGAGAGATCACCTGAATCCTTCCATGATCTTCGAACAGACCGTCGTCTGGATCCATCCCGCCCTTGCCTCACTAGGATTATTTCAAGACTTGTGCACACGAGATGACATATAAGCTTATGAACATCTCTAGGAAACAAGGGTTTCCTGTAAAAATCTGGGAAGTGCAGGAGGCACGGGAAATCAGACTTGAATTGGGCTCTAACAGAGTATAATGTCTATAATTTTCTCTCTCCCTTAGGCCATGCATATGAGGGGATTTTTATACTCCCTCAAAGTAGTTTCAATTAGTCAGAAACAGTTGGCCATGGGATGGGGTGGTTGAATTACTGGAATAGCCATCAAACCAGCCTCGAAAATAGGGATTTATATATATATTTTAATGATTTTAATGGCATACGCAGAAAGGTATCTCTGGACTCACGTATACACGCGGAAAAGTCTGGGCATACACACGTATGGGATTTGAAACACTATTTTTTATGAACTTTTATTCAATTTTGTGGGAATGGGTGCCCAAGGCCAAAGAGACAATCATGAATCACATGAGGGTGAAAAATGATGCTATAACAGATGCCCCCTAATATATGAGGTAAGAAGGGGTACATGATGGCCGAAATGTATTATGTGCATAGAAAGAACTTCGCGAGGACAAGAGAGGACTTCACCAGATTTCAGCCTGCCAAAAACCAATGAAAGAAAATAGAGAGTCAGCTCATGTCTGAGGCGGGCATACCCATGCTCAGTCAAAAATATATCCATATAGAAAGGACAGAATAGATCTAGAATGTATACAAGTATAGGTAAATTGAATGTACAAAATGAATCATCTGAGCATGGCCCGGAAGTACAAGTCAGAATCAATGTCCAAGTATCACATATATCAAACTGATCAATAGTGCTGAAAATGGATGTCTGATCACAAAAGTAACTAAATCTCTAGGTACCAAATCATAAGGGGTGGAACACATGGTACAATCAAGCAAATTAGGAGCCAACATATAGGATGCTGTTGTACTAACACTGCAACATATAAGGGTGGACGACATCACTGGCAAAAACTGAACGGATTGTCAAAAGTGAACTGAAAGATGCTGATGCAACCCGAGGTCTTCACCGATCTCGATGGCACAATTCTACACAATGGGAATAAATGAGCTGAAGTTTACCATGTGAGAAATCATTTGATTACCGGTCAATAATGTATACCGTTAACAAACGCGATACAACCCACCGATAATGAAAATGAGTGTCAAGGTGCCCCGGTACAATATAACAAGTGCGAATGAATGAGTTGAAGTCGAACACTCGGAAGAATCTACCAATCAGGAGGCAATGATGAATCCCCACTGTTGATAGTGAAGAGTCTGCCACTGATGACTGCAAACCCTAAGGTACTGACAAAAGACTCTAGACCTTATTCCCAGAGCAATGAGTCAGAGTCGATGGGAAAATATATGCTGGAAGGAAGGCATTAAGGCATCCCACATCAGTCCAGCGCGAGTGTAACCCGCAGGCCAAGATTTGGAAGGAATCAGATGAAGCAGAGTGACGAAACCAATTGAAGTATGTTTCCGACATGCACAAGATGAAGCTAGCGCACGGAAGAAACCCTCTGAACCAACCAATAATGAAAGCTGACACAAAGGCGAGATATCCACCGATAGGGTCAAATGGAAATCAAGGTACTGCATGAATCCCAAGTGTGATAATGTATGCTGACGTCGAACACAAGGAAAACCACTCAGTCAAAGACCCATAATGATAATCAAATGCTGAGCACAAGGTCACCTATCAATGATGGAAATAGGGCCAGGGTGTGGCTCTAGGTTTAATCTCAGAGCAATATGTCGTAGTCGATGAGAGACAAACCCGCCAGCAAGAAGTCAATGGAGACCTTCTCAAACCAGCACGAGCAGAAGACCAAAACATCTGATGTGATAGAACAAGATAGTGACAAGACCGGGAAGGCCGACTGAATAATGAGTCAAGAGACACCGCAGAATGGCCGACTCTGGTTAAACTTCCCTTGAACAAAATCACGACTCGTGATGACCATGGAAGTAAAAAATGAAACTGTATAAGTCTGTTATGCAGGAGGCAAAAACAAACTCTCCATATGATCGGAAGAGATAACCAACCGGGGGAGAACTGACAAGTGAAACAAGGAAAAAGTTGAACCTAGGTCAAAACTAAAACCATCCCAAATGAAGGAAATATATAAGTGTATGTGCTTTGTTCAAGGGCGACAAAATGATACGCACTGCCATCAAATTACGAAGTAACATCCCATTCCCGCTCTTTTTTGTTATATTTGATTTTTTTGTCTTTTTCATATAATAAGCCTGAAAAAGAATAAAAGAATGCTATGGTACAATGGATAGAACGAGTATCAAGAAACATATGCACTAGTTCCTAGGATAGGAACGATCCTATGCTCAATGTAAGGTGGTGGAAACTGGTAAGCGATACTTAAAGGAATGTTCCATCCATGGGAAAAAAGGGTGTCAAGTCACGGTAGCTAAGTGCATGCAATGGTTAACTTGTACATACAGTCAAGGTCAAAATATGGCTTAAACATCAAGTCCAAATGAAGCTGGCTAAAGGCCAGGATAAATAAGTAGCCAATATGCAATGCAGTAGTACAACTCAACAACACCAGGGAGCCTCTAGGGTAATAGCTAGAAAAATGATAGTGAAGAAGAAGAAGAATGAAGCTTCAAGACGTAAGTCATGGCGGGACTAAAGAGGACTCCCGAGCCTACATAAAACACAGCATGGGAAACAAGTGCTAGCAAGGAACTAACTAAGAAGCCCATGTAAAGGGAGGCTCTACCACCAAGTCATGATTAAATAATCAGCGAGTGAAATGGGTGAAATACCCATGACCTGATGGGATCGACCCTATGGCAAGTGATCAAAATGGAGGCTAGTATGCAAAATGCAACGAAAAGTGGATTTCCTAACCTATATGCCAATGAAGATCATATACTTGCCATGATAGGTCATCAGTCATGGATCAAAAACCAGAAAAATCTCAACTTCATCGAAATGTACCTGAAAATATACCAATCTGGGCACTTACAAGCATCTGGGTTATGCAGCTTAAGATAGATTGAAAAAATAAGCATAACAAATTTTTGCAAAAATTTTCAATTTCTGGGCATAAATACACATGTTACTTCATATTTGGTTCATTGTTACTTGCTGATTTGGGAAAAAGAGCTCTGGAGAAAAACCCTCTTTTTTCAAAACAGGAGCAATCAGTGATCAAACTTCGCGGAATCAGTCAGGTAAGCTCTTAATCCATAATTATTATCAATTTTGTCCATTAATAGAGTTAAAATTCAGAAATTTCACCGTAGAAATATTTTTTTTAATTTAGGGCTCTGTGCATACACGGGTTCATATGGACCAAGCCACGTATATACGCAACTGTGTACAGGGTAAGTCGCGTATGCGCAACCCGAAATGTAAAAAAGTGTTTCTAATGGAAAAATGAATGAATTTTTTCAGGATGAATATCACCTGGAGGGAACGTGAGCATATTGCAATCTATAATGAAGTAATGCAAGATCAATTATCGCTCAATATCCTCCGAAATTGTGGATTGCTCAAATTTTTCAAAATGCCAAATATGAAGAGTAATGTCCAATTACTTGAAATGCTAGTAAATTATTTGGAACCAGAGGAATATTGCTTCATGATAGATCAAATTCCCATACACATAGAGGTAGAAGACATATATTTCATTACTGGACTCTCACGGAGGGGAAACCCAGTAGATTTGCATAGCAAGCCTTTGCGAGGGCTTACCATGGATGACTATGTCCATGTCTACTGTGTAGAGGGGTCCAAAAAGGTAGGGACTCAAATTGCTATAAAATATTTGAGAGATCTACACATGAAGATTCTCCTATTCACCATTGGCAGGGTAGCAGGATCTGCTTCCTTGCATCAGGCATCCAGGACTCAGATGAGCATAGATGTGGAATGCCTAGCTCACTTGTATGATTGGTGTACATCTCTACTAATGAACATGAAGCAACAAATAACTTCCATCCGAAAAGAAAAAAAAAACATTTTAGGTATGGGACCATCTTGATGACATTCTTCTTTGAGAAGATTCCTAGGCTTCGACCCAAAGTGATCTCTTCAATCAACAGCCCAAGAGACCCAAGAATTGCTCGATGGGAAGATTTGAAGAGATTGGTGGGAAGTGAAGTTCCCCGAACCACTTGGGATGACGAGTTCTTCCAATGGTGGGGAGAAAAAATCATCGCCGTGGAGGACTACCCCTATGCCGGGATGGATTTCCGCAGTGATCCAGACCTCATCCTTCCACCTGGCGCGGCATGGGGCACAATCAGTAAGATTGCAACTTTTTACCTATATGATTTTTTTGGATTTTTTCAATATATATGAAAAAATGTGAAAACAAAACATGTTTTTGATTGGATTTAAAATGACTTACAATATTATGATGATCATGATACAGATATTGGACCATTCCATCCTGAGGGCTACCCATGGCATAAGCGCCGCAGAGGCGAGGCAGATACTATAGACCCAAACAGGACCCTCCATGTTGTACAGAGGAACTTTGAGGGTTTAACTCGCCAAGTACCTATGGCTGCAGTGGAAGATCTACCTGAGGCCATCCAGAGACGGGTAGTGGGAGTACCACATGATTGGGTGCGATTATTCCACCAAGTCGCCACTGTAATCGTGTTCTATAGGAACATAGATTTTGGGCAGGGACCACAGGAATAGATAGATATGATTACCGGATGTCTGTATATTTTTTGATACTGAACATGATTGGGCATAAGCCCTAATTTTGTATGAATTATGGATCCAAATTTTGTATAGTTTTTTAACACTCTAATGAGATATATATATACAACGATTTATGATGTGATGTGACAAATGTATAAAAACTGCATGATGTTTTTGATAATTAAATTTTAATGTATGGAATGATTAATATGCCAATCAATTTATTGATTAGCTAATGAGTCTGCCATCCAATTGTTTGCTCGAGGAATATGAATGAATGTTAAAAATTGAAATGATCTTTGTAACAAACGTACCCTCAAAAACAACCGGAGTAAAAATGGATCTCGAATCCGATAAGTATTGTTCAACAGTGACACCACCAGCTGGGAGTCCAAGAAAACTACCAACGAATCAACACCCAAAGATATTACCTCCGAGAGTAGATAAATAACTGCAGTGTACTCTGCTATATTATTGGAAGCAGGACCAATGCAGACTCCTCTTGATACTAACAGCTGACCGGATGGATGATGAAGCACCCAAGCCGCGGAAGCCAAGTTACGGGTGTGTCTACTAGCACCATCGGCGAAACCATAATGACTCATGTCATTCGACACAACCTGCCAAAGCAGATCAAAAACATCACCATCACATCAAAGACCAAAAACCAGATATGTAGAAAACAAGACTACTATATACAAAAGAAAAATTCCAGGCCGAAGCCTAGGCATAATACCTTTTCAAATAGAGCCCATTTTTGGGCTTCGACAACTCATTTCCTTCAAAATGAACCAAGGTATATGCTCCTTTTTTAAGGACTTTTTTAACGATGAAGGGGCCATACCACATAGACTTAAATTTCTTATGGCCAGGGCATCCTTCTCTTGGGCATAGACCAAAACAAGGTCACTTTCTTAGAAAACCCTAGGCTTGACCGCCTTATCATACTGAACTTTGATTCATTTCTTATGTGTATCATTCATCGTGGTGGCATCCCGACGCTGCTCATCAAGATGTTCTAGATGAAGGAGACGTTCTTCAAGACTAGAAGTGTCAGGAAGAAGCTCAACAGCTAACTTAAGAGAAAGAATTTCACATTCAATGGGAAATATTGATTCCAGCCCATAAACTAGTTGAAAGGGAGTAAAGCCAGTTGCAGTTTTCACTGATGTCCTGTATGCCCAATGTGCAAGATACAACATGATATGCCAGTTGGATCGAGCTTTATTAATTTTCCTTTGAAGAATGGTCTTCAAGGATTTTTTCACGCCTTCCACTTGCCCATTGGCCTGAGGATAGTAAGGAGATGAATGCTCCTGCCGGAAACCTAATTTTAGAGCCAACTCAGCCATCATGCTATTTTGAAAATGACTGCCATGATCAGTGACAATCTCTCTAGGAATACCAAAACGAGCAATAACCTGGTTGAAAAGAAAAAGAGCTGCTGTCTTACCATCATTCCCAAAAGTAGGCATAGCCTCGACCCACTTTGTAAAGTAGTCTACTGCTACAATAATGTACTTGTGACCTTTAGCCGACGGCGGGTTACAAGTAGTATAATCAATACCCCACTTTGTAAAGGGATCGAAAGTAATGACTAGAAAAAGCGGAGTTGGATGAGCGCGCATTTTTCGAGTATAGACTTGACACGGATGACGCTTTTTGACCAAATCCACACAATATTTGAAAATCGAAGGCCAAAATTATCCAGCACACAAGATTTTTTGGGCTGTAGCAAGCCCAGATAAATGACCACCACAAGCTCCACTGTGGCAATCATTCAGCACAGTCTCAGCTTCTTCGAGAGTTAAGCAACGTCTCAGGATTGAATCAACCCCTCGACAGTATAAAGCATCACCAATAATGAAGTAATTTTTAGCCAAGTGACGCAACTTATGGCGCTCATCTTGTGAAAAAGTAGAGGGAAACCTCGAAGTCTGAAGATACACAATGATATCTCCATACCAAGGATCCTGTGGAGAAATAAGAAACAAATGTTCATCTAGGAAGGATTCATCATAGACTACCTCTTCTCTACAGGGAAACTCAGAGATTAATTCCGCGAAAACTAATGATTTCTTGGACTTGGCAGACACAAAATCAAGATCAAATTCCTGCAAAATCAGAATCCATCTATTATATTTTTCCCCAATGACTCGCCTAATGAGAACAAACTAAAATGGATTGGCTGCTGCCAAAACATAAGTTTTTCGTAGAAGAATATAATGTCTGAGTCACTGTACAACATGAACAGCTACTAAAGCTAGCTTCTCTATTGGAGTATATCGGAGTTCAGGTCCTACCAAGCCTCGACTAAGATAGTATATAACATGCTCTACTAGAGCATCGTCCTCCTGAACCAGAACCATACCAATGGTAGATTCTGCTGTTGCAAGATACAAAAGGAAATCCATGCTACAATCAGGTGGACTCAATATAGGAGCAGAGCTCAATGCTTTTTTCAAAGCATCGAATGAGCGTTGAGCGAAGTCTTCCCAAAAGAACGGAACTCCCTTCTTCAACAATCTCATAAATCCTTTGGTAAATTCAGCATAATTTACGATAAATCTCCGAAGAAAATTAGCTTTTCCTTGTAGAATTTGAAGTTGACGAATAGACGACGGGGGAGGCAACCGAAGTATTACCTCAACCTTGAAGGGATCTACCCTAATCCCTTTCGAAGACACAATGAATCCCAATAACCGACTGGATGTAACCGCGAAAACACACTTGTTCGGATTCAACCTAATCTTGTAGAAACGACATCGTTCAAATACTTGACGGAGGTGAGCAAGATGATCAATTCGCTTTTGAGAACAAGCAGCTAAATCATCCAAATACGCCTCGATAATATGTTTGATATCGTGGAAGGCATTTGACATGGCTTGCTGAAAAGTAGCCCCAGCATTTTTAAGACCAAAAGGCATCTTCTTGTAAGCAAAAGTACCCCAGGGACAAATAAAGGCAGTTTTATGTTGATCTTCAGGACGGATAGTAATCTGATTGTATTCGGAGAAACCGTCCATGAAGGAGAAAATCTCATTACCGGCACACTCATCGTTAATCTGATCTATAAATGGTGTGGGGTAATTATCTTTCAGACATGCTTTATTAAGGTCTCTGAAATCAATGCAAACTCGAATTGTTCCTTGTTTTTTATCCACGGGAACAGGATTCGAAACCCAATATGTCAAAGGAACAGGGAAAATAAATCCCGCCTAAACAGCTTCTCCACCTTGGCTTTGATAGCTACAACCTTCCAAGGATTGAACAAACGAAGCTTTTGCCTCATAGGCTTATCATTCTTGTAAGTCTTGATCTCATGCTGGACAATAGATGGATCTATACCAGGCATTTCCTCATAATACCAAGCGAACACATCCCTAAACACTTTAAAGAGATCGGTGTAAATATGAATCTCTTCAGGGGAACATTCAGCTCTGATGAAGACATTATTTATAACATTGGGATCCCTGGAAATGTTCACTGGGATAGTTGGAGAAATCACAGCCATGTTCCCTTCAGCATATACCTGTGTTGGTGCTAAAGGGTTCAGGACTGGGTGAACATGACTAGGAGACAAAGGACTTGGAAAACTTGATTCAACTTCGCTCAAATCAGGTAAAAATTAAGACCGATGATGCAAATCATCCCACGGTCTATCTATACAAGTCATAGCTTCCAGGATGGCCTCTTCAGATGGAAGAGTGGTATCAAGGAAATCCTAGGCAGAAGAAGAACTAAGTGTCCAAGCCGGAGCCACATCGCCATCCAACTCCTCTGGAGAAAGATGAGCTGGAATGGAATCTACAGAGTCAACAATAGATTGATAAGAAATCTCAGTTGCAGACATTGGAAATGCCATTCCACCCACTTGACCTTCCGCTAAATGTGAGGAAGGTATGTCCAAGGGTCCAAAAATAATGAGTTCTAAGAACTCTCCAATGAGAGCTCAGAGATGCAACGATTTATATGAATGGTAGGAGAATATCGAAAAGCACTATTTAAATAAGAATACATTCCAACCCTTAAATTCTCTAGCTGTGCGGCTTCAAGAATATCCACCTTGGAATAGTTGAGTCGTAGATAGATTCACAATACAGAGAACAATCCAAATGATCCCACTCCAGGGCAATCCTCCCTTCGTGGGGGAAACAAATAATTCGAAATAATGAGGATGCAATAGCATCCATCTCATAAATCCAGTTTCTCCCCAACAAAAGGTTGTAGTCCAAGCTTGCATCTACTATCTCAACCTCTATATTTATAGTTTTTCCCCCAACACAGATGGGCAAAGCTGGGACAATACCATGGGGCTTGTGAGAATGACTGTCAAACGCAACAAGAGTAGCAGAATATTGCCTATGTGATATATTACTTCCCGCATAAGCACACATCGCAAGGGGAATCGCCCTACCAATGAGACCATCTGAAAGATATTGAATGACAAATGACGATTTGATATGGAAAGCCATATGATGGGGGAGTCTCTTCTTAAAATTAGTCATATCGAAGGTAATCCTAAGAGATTTCTTTGGACTCAAGATTTGGCCAGCAAGTGAGCAGCTAACGCGCCGGAATGGGACACAAGACCGAGCACCTCAGAGTTGAGAAAGGGAGCAAGGAATCGACACGCCAGATCTTCCATAATAGAGTAGTTCTGGGCAGCCCTGGCATTTGGATTAATCATCGTACGCTTAGTAGATGCTTTGGGCATCCGAGGTAAAGGCTCAACAGTAGGCTTCGTGATGTGAAGCGGCTCAGTAGCATCGGGAGCACCCTTGGCTTTCGAAGACTCATCTTCACCATAATCATGGGATCTCGTGGCGACATCCACGTGAGCACTCATCTCATATGGTGTTTAATCACCACACATCATGAGCATGGCACCTCAGAGGTCGTTGGGTCAAAACCTACGTACGTACATGTTATTCATATACTCACACAACCACACTTGTATGCTAAAAACTAGATAAAATCAATAGTAGAACTCACCCGTAATTCTACGTTTGATGTAGATCCCACGGGGTCCAAACTCCCAGCAACCCTTCTTCATCCTCAACCTAAAAACCAAGAAGAAATGTGCACGGAAATCTAGTTGTGCAACATATATCTATCCTAAATGTCAGTAAAATCCATGTGAAACATCATATAAACAATAATAAATTCTTAAATAATAATCTTTTCACATATGCAAGCAGATATTAACACGTGAATTCAGGAACAAGATGGTTCTTCTTCATTACGAACAGCATGTACAGTAGTAAAAATTGGAGAGATCACCTGAATCCTTCCACGATCTTCTTTAACAGACTCCGTCATCTGATCCTCAGGGAGCCTTTACCTCACTAGGATTCTTCTCAAGAATTATGCACACGAGATGACATATAAGCTGATGAACATCTCCAGGAAACAAGAGTTTCCTATAAATACCTGGGAAGTGCAGGCGGCACAGGAAATCAGACTTGAATTGGGCTCCAACAGAGTCTAATGTCTATAATTTTTCTCTTTGGGGGCCACATATGAAGCTCTTATACCTCTAGTAGTGTCAATCGGGCTTATAATATATTATCGTTTCAGTGTTGAATTACTGGAATAACCATCAACCCAGCCTCGAAAATAGGGATTTATATATATATTTTTAATGATTTTAATGGCATACGCGGAAAAGTATCTATGGACTCGCGTATACACGCGGAAAAGTCTGGGCATACCCGCGTATGGGATTTTAAACACTGTTTTTTATGAACTTTATTCAAGTCTGTGGGAATGGGTGCCCAAGGCCAAAAAGACAATCATGAGTCACATGAGGGTGAAAAATGATGCTAATAATAACAGCTATCAATTAAATATTCAATTTGGATCACCCATAAATTTAGAGAGCCAATTTTTCTCAAACATTCTCTGCTTATCTGCTTTTCATTTCTCTGTGTCACTTGGTTGTAGGTGCGCTTCCTCGATCGCCTATTTTGATATTTTCAATGACTATTATCGTAGAATTTATCGAAATTTCATGCTCTTTTCTCTGCTTAAAAGAGGTGTCTAGGTTCCGTTGTCTTTTCCTCTTCAAAGCCATTCACCATTCATATCTTCGTTGTTTTACCTATTATTTTTCACTTTCCTCTTTACGTGGACTGCCTTCTGTGATTTTGGTTTCATCTGTGCTGACCGTCTTTGGCTGCCAGGCGGGCCTCATGGACTCGTTAACCCGATATTTTCCCCATCTTCCTTGCTGTTTGTCGACCTTCTTTTTTTTATTAAACTCCTCTTCATCCTCAAACTCTCCCTCATCTTCATCAGTTTCTTCTTTACTATTTTTTGTATGGCTGGCCTCATCACTCTCTTCTTTACTGCTTTCTTCTTCACTATCCTCTGTTTGGCTGCCCTAATCATTCTTGCTTCCTCCACTCTATTCTTGTTTGTTGTCTTCTTCCTCACTGTTTTCCTTTTCTTCTTCATTAGCTTGTTCCTTGTCATCATCAATTTCATCCTTACTGTGACTGCTTTCTTGTTTATTATCCAGATTTCTTTTTTGTTCTTCTTTTGAGGCAGAATCCATGAGAGAAAGTAAGAGAGAGAGGGGGGAGGGAAAAGAAGGAAAGAGGGAGGATTTGATGATGATTGTAGATTGCACCGAGTTAACATACATGAATCTATTGTGAGTGATAAAATCTTTCCAAGGAATACCTTTTGCTCCACGGTGAGGAATGATTTTGTGTAGAGTGATGGAAATAAGCTTGCCTTTTTGGCCCTTGATGCTCATCATTTCCTTTTGAAGGCATAATGACTATGATATTTCCTTAAAAATTCAAAAAAATAGCCCTTGGTAGATGAAATGAAGGTGAGGAATCGAAAAACACTTTTATAGTTTAAGAACTAGATGAGGAGGCATAATTTTACAAGAAATACCTTGAAAAAGCCTTTATGTGTGATGAATACTGAACTTTGGGCAAAAATTTTCAATTTTGGCCTTTTCTGTAGAAAATCTGGCAGTGCTGCACTTTCTCGCTCAGGAGCACATCACCAGTGTACAGGCCCGCAACACCAAAAAGGTCTTTTTCAGCAATGTTTTGGAAGCCTTCCTGGTGTTGTAATTGGGCTTGTGATGTCTTGTTGGAAATATATGGATGTATACTTTCCAAATATACTTTATGTGTTTCATGTGCTGTCCATTTGTCTATCCAAAAACTGATTCTCCCAACACTGGTCAAAAATTGTGAATGCCGGTGCAAAAATGCAGAGTGCTATTGCAGGACACTTTTGGATGCCTTCCTCAATTCAAAATTGAGCTAATGATAGTGCATTGGAAATATCTTCAAGTATAGTTTTCATTTGACTCATGAATCAAGTCATTTGGATACTCCATCTGTGAAAAAATGAGATTTTCCCAAGGTTACTCCAGCAGTGCAAAAATTCTCCCGTGACACCTGTATTTTTGACGTTTCTCCCAAACCATGGTACCTGTGTAAAAAATGGAGGTTTTTCTTCTTGGGCCTATTATGGACAAAAAATCTCTCACTTTTGTTAATTTCATCTCTGTTTGGTCAGAAACACATTTTTAAGCAAAACTGGCCCTGGGTGTGACACGTGGCTTGTCTTGTTTATTTGCTTATTTTCCAAATTTTTGAAACTATTTCCACATATTTTCCACTGCTGTGAGGATAATAAAAAAAATTGTATTTTCAAAGTAAAACATACCTGTTGTTTGCTTCCTTTTAGTGTGACTTTCTTTTTTTGCAGTAGTTCATCTTTCATATTTTGACTTTTTCCTCTTTAGTGTAAAGGCATCCTCTGTTTCCTTCTTTTCCTCTTTTCGGTGTGACTGCTCCTTTGCAATAGACTTAGTTTCACTTCTGATGATGGCACCTTTGATAGTTTTCTATTCTAGTTTTCAGGGGTATGAAAAAGTCAGTTGTTCCTTTTTCATGTTTTTTACTTTGATGCATAAAGACTGTTGGAAGGGCCCTTTTTGCCAGAAATCTACCATGTTTAGTCACATAGTGCTGATTTTCAGAGTTGTAGCCCAGGTGCTTGGAAAGAGCAGAAAACAACCTCCTGAAGTGACATGAAGTTCTTTGTGTAGTATCTTCCCAATTGTTTGTACTTATTTGCTATGATATATGATCTTGACATTTTTAGGTATCCCTAATTTGCAGAGATAAAACTAGTTTGTTCTCTTTTTTCTCAACTCTATATTTCCTTGAGTTCAAATAGTCAACTATTTTGACTGAAGCTTTTCCTTAATGTGTCTCTTTTGCCCAATTTTTATTAAGGCCATTCATCATGGCGTCCTTGTAGAGATGTCTTGATAAGGTGGTTTGATCTTTGGAAAACTTTTATGTTGTACCATGAGAATGGACCTTGAAGATTGCTTGATCACCTTCCCTTTAGAAATATGACCATCCTTACTTTGTTTTCCTTGAGTTGGCCTTTGAGCTTTGCTGAGGCAAAAACACATGACAAACCTAATGGTGCATGACCTAGGGAGAACCAATGGATTTTCTTTGCAAGATAGAAGGAAAAGGATACTTGATTGATAGTAAAAAAACAATGTTCTTAACAAGACACAAGTCTTTTAAGATATTCATCCTAAGCACCATCACCTAAAACCTAGACACTTTGTCATGAATTTAAAGGATTTCCTAGACACACTCAGGTCATCAACAGTAACTTTAGGTAGTAAGAGGGTAAAAAGACAACTTGTCTTATAATGGGCAGACAGTTTTGTGAAATAGGAAGATTTTGGATATCAGAGATAAAAGGTTTTACACTGATGTGAAAGTTATGGACAGAACAACCACTATCAGTCTATGATGGGATTTTGACAGGTTTATCAGTTAAATCACAGTAGGCAAGAGAGGGAAAAAGTGAAAAATTTTATCTGAGGGGGTTTCTAGAGGACAAATTGATTGCTTTAATTTGGTCTCTAGAAAACCTAGACAAGGCATATAGTCATCAAAAATAGGTGAAAAATATTGATGAATAACAACTACAAGTAGCTACAATTACATCATCACACAATATGCAATAAGAAGCAACTCCCCTTAATACATAATTCTACTCAAATAAGGAAAAGAAGTACAATACAAATGTGAAATGATACCTCCTCCATCATGTACTTGAGGTCTTGAGATGAAATGGCTCCACTGGAAATTATCCCTCACTCCCAATGAGTAGGAAGGTGGCTGTGCCATCCTCTCTATCACCATCCGGGCTATGCATCTCTCCATATGATGATATATGTCCTGCTGGATTCCCTCCCAAGTGAACTCCTCCATCAAATGGAAATATGCCTCAAATTGCATAGAAGAGAAGTCCTCATGTGCTGCATGTAGCAGCTTTTCCTTGAGACTAGAAGATCTAGTCAAGAATATCCTGCCATAGGAATAGATGACCACATCATCCACTAGGTATGTATCATCTCCATCCGGGTCATCAAGAATCATGCATTCACCAAGATCCTTGGAGTACTCTACCAAGAGCTGAGATCTCCAATAAGGATCAATCCTCCCGAGAGACAACACTGGTGATCTAGTATGTGAAGCTCTACTCATGCTTCTGCCTGCTACTTTGACATCCCTCATGCCAAAGTTCTCCTCCAAACAATTCACCTCTCCAAAATCCAAGAGCATTGAATCCAAATACAAGATGTCTTCCATCAACTCTAGATTAGGTGGCCTCCCGGGTGGAATGCCTCCATGTAGTGAGACATCAACGTCAAGAGTAGACTGCACATATGGTTGGGCAGCCTTGCCCTTTCTCTCATAGTGAAATATAGTCTACCTCCTCCTTGCACTAGCTCTCTGAAATAGAGAAGGGTGTGTGCCTCTCATCACATGATGCTACTCTTCCTCCTTACCTCCTCCTTCCAGCTGCAATGCTGCACAATCATGTTGCTCCCTGATTGTGCTTGGACCCCCATGTATGAGATCCTGGGGATCTTCTTGTAAGGATACAAGAATCATTCCTATGGGATCATGTGCTCCTCCTCCCTTTGCATGAGGTGCTGGATGTGCTCTAAATGTGACAGTTTTGTTTCCCTCATCTGCATCAATGTGTATGGGAAACATCTCAATAGTTGGATCCTCCTGTGAAAAGGAGATCCCCATGCCCTCTTGTTCAAGAATAAGAACTGTAGGTATTGCTTCCAGCAATGTGTAATGCAAGATGTCAGCTTCTCCCATGGCTTTCTGAAGTGGGGTTTCCTCTATGACATGCAAGGGTTTCGTTTTCTCAAGTTTTCCTTGCTCATGTGTCTTAAGAAGTTTTTCACCAAATCTTCCCACCAATGTCTCTATGAATCTTCCATAAGAGGAAGTGTTTGCATTCTTTAAAGAAAAAGATTAAAAAATCCACCATGCATGAGCCTTACCTATGAAATGTAGCGCTGCAAATATGATGGCTTCATCTTCAGAAATATGGTGCAGCTGCAAATAGGAATCTAGCTCCTTCACCCAAGCTCTAGCTGAACATGTAGATGATCCGGCAAAAGTAGATAGAAGGAATCTATCTGCATCCTGTTGTTTTCTCTTCTCCACCTGGATCTTTCAAAACTCTTGGAAATCAGTATGATCTCTAAACCTCTCAGTTTGAGATCCATACTCTTGAAACAAATCACTAAGATTCATCCTCTTAGGAATTCTTCCTCCTCCCATCTATCTCAAAATAGATTTGGGAACTTGAATGCGTTGTGCATCATGGTGTGTAGCTGTATGCTCACACTTACCATATGAAAATCTAGATTCAGCTTTCTTCAGCTCTCCTTGAAAGCTCTCCCTAGATTTTGGAAGAAGCTTTGTAAGATTGTCTTCCTTTCTTCCTTCAAATACTGAATATTTCTGGCTTCTATCCATATCTCCTTCCTCTGATAGCTGGATCTCACACGCTGAGCCAGAGATCATGCTTTGATACCACTGTAATATTCAAAATCTGGAACAGCTCATGAATCATGCACTAAAAACGCATTTCAAGCAAAATTTACACTAAAATACTGAAATGGACCATTTTATCCCATAAATTAATCAATATAAAACCTAAATCAAAGAATAGAGTTGGAACAAATCAAACTAGGTGGGTTAAACAGGTCTCCCACACCTAGGATTGCCAAAATGTGTTAAAACCCCAAGACTGCGAAATACCGGAGTTGCTGCATAAGGGACTACGCAATATAAGAGAGGGTTTACACTCAGAAAATAGGAGGGAAATAGATATACTCATGTATTAATCAAATATGCTTTAAGAACTGAGATCTAGTCTCCTTAAACAAAATACAAGATAACTCGGCAAGGGTTTCTTGTCAAACACTCTGCATACAATATGTGATGTTCAGTAATTTACTGAATCACCACTACAAAACTGAAGAAAATGAGTGTACAAGGCTGCAAATATGTCTGATCTGATGTATACCACTCAAGGGATTCCTCCCATGAAAGGATGAACCTCTCAATCACAAGGAAACACTGCAACGGAGCCACCAAACCATGCACTGAATACTGCCTCCAAAATAACGCATTCCCTAGCTGGAAAAATGTTAGGAATGTATGGAAAATGTGTGGTATGATACCACAGATCTGAAATCAGCTTTGGAGCTCTCCAAACAGGTCCCTCAAGTGAAGGAAACCTTCCTCCAATGAGAAACTGGGATTCCAATCCCTTCCATTGCTGCACCCAGCAACCCTACACAATCTCCGGCAAAAACTGTGCTGATGAAGTTGGATAAAGCTTGGCCTAAAAACCTAATGTGGAATTATGAATAAAAACTCTCCCAAGATACTCCTCAAGGAAAGAGGTGGGATTCCCGCTCGGGAACACCCTGTGCTAAACAACACTGCTACTCTGCCAAATAGTAAGAGGAAGCAAAAGTCTGAGCAGACATGAAAATTAATCTAAGACATGAAGAATAATGCTACCATCCTCTTCCTTATATAAAACATGATTTTTCTTGCCCTTGGCCCCACTCAATTAGGTCATCTCTATCCAAAGATACATCTCCCTCCAAAATTTCATTATTCCTCCTTGGATTCCTCCTCCTCTAAAATTGTGCTACTGACTTAGTCAAAGAAGCTTGATTTTATCCATGCTCACACTTGGAGGTGTTTTATTAGGCTTGAAAGAGTGTCCCCTTTCACATTTGGATTATTTTATTCCTCCTTAGGAGACTTATGGGCTTTTCTCCCCATTTATTCACCGGCAAGAGCTGCTACTAACTCTAATGTTCCATTTAGCTTGGAGGCTAAAATTTTGGAACATTACAGGTTCCTCCAGACCATCGATTAACATGTAAATGATCCTTGCTACAGATAGATCAGGAACCATGACAAATAATCTCATAAACTCAGAGATATAAGTCTCTCCATCCCTTGATTTCTTCAACTTTGCAAGTCTTATGAAGGGTGCTTCAGGATCCTTCCTGTCAAACCTCTCCACCAGTCTTCTAGTAAACTCAGAGTAGGTAGTCACATTGATATGTCCCAATGTAGACAACCCATGGAACCACCAATTATGTGCTTCACCTTCAAAGTGCAGCGCTGCAATCTTGATGGCTTCAATCTCAGGGACTTTTTTCAACTAAAAGTAGATATACAACTTTTATACCCATGCCTTGGCAGAACTGGAGGATGATCCATCAAATTTGGGCAAAAATAATCTGCCCATAGAGTGGTGTCTATCCTGATTATGAAAGAACCCACCATCTCTATAATTTTTCCTTAGTCTTCTTCTGTCCTTGAGGTGACAAAATTCTTGGAAACTCAAGTGGTCCTTGAATCTCTGACTCTAAGAATCATACTCCATAAAGTAATCTTCAAGGGAAGCTTGCTCTTGTGGCCTTTCACTCTCCACATCTAAGAAAGTAGGCATAGTGGAGTGTTGTGAAGCTTGTGGGGCTTGTGGCTGGTTCATTGGTTGACCAGTCCAGCGATGAGACATGTCAGAGCTCTCCCCTAGATGAAACATCCCAGGATATTCCCTCATTATGTCCATCCCCATATCTTTGATCTCTTTGGAAAGATATTGCATGGCCACCAAAAGAGTTCTTGAAAAATCTTCTCCTTCTTTGCCACTTGCAGTCTCAGGGGCTTTACCCTTGTCTTGATCATCAGTAGTGTAATCATACTTCTTGTGACTTATTTTCTGATAAATCTTCTCCCTCTCAGTAAGAGGTTCATCTTCTTCTGAATGCAACATGGCTGTGATGCTCCAAGTAAAGCACAGGTTGTGCCAAGAAAGGAGCTATGATACCACTGTAATATTCCAAATTTGGAATAGCACAGCAAGCCTACTGAAATAACCCACTCCTAGGAGATTGATATACATAAATGCGTTTATAGCCCTTGGATCCCTTAGATCAGCATATATGGAGTCTAGATCCAAAAGGGGAGCAAGAACAAATCAAACTAGGTGTGGTAAACAGATCTCCCACCACCTAGTCTAGCTGAAAAACACCCTACAAGAGGGGCTACAGCTATGCACAACAGACTTCTTTAGAAATAACGCAATCTTGGATAGTATGAGAAGGAGGAAATAAAATATGATTAACTTATAAGTATATAGCAACAAATCATAATTACAATGAAGCTCTTTCAATATACAGTAGAATACAGGTGACAAGAGAGCAATAAATATTCAGAAAAGAAGGCTGCAACACATGTATAAACTGAGAAATGGCTCAACAACGTTATTTTAAGGAGATATAGTAGTTGAATATTACAACTTAGATTTAGGACAAATCTGTGGACAAAACATCAGATCCATTTCTGATCTGGAAACTAGATAGTATTATTTACAAGATCCCCTTGGGGTTTTGACCAAATCATGCATAAACAAGAGTAGATATGAGTTTTAAGTTGCAGATCTATAAAATGTTGCAAAAATTTCTGAAGATGACTTTACATTACAATAGATCAGATCTAAACAGAACATGGATCAGAAATCTAATCCATGGATCACCAAAGTGAAAGGAAAAGCCCAGCACCAGAGATCTCTCATCCAAAATGGGAACAAAACACCTCGAAGAACCTCTAATGAAAATAATGCAGTTCCTTAATGAAAACTGCATTGTAGCTTGAATAACATAGATGGCCAACTGCCAAGATACAAATCTGAAGCACAAATAGTGGATGCACTCTTCCAGGAGGTTAAAAGACACACTCCATGAGAAGAGGCTCCAAAACAAGCTAGGTCTATGCAGATCTAGAATTCCACTTGCTGCAGCTTAGAAAAGAAAGAAAAACCTCACTGGATCTATGCTGTAGTTGGAAGTAGAGCTTGACCCAAAGCTTGATAGTGGATCAAATCAGAAAATACTCCTCCAAGAATCCTCAAGGGAAGAGGTGAAATCCCTGCATAGGAACTCCAAGTGCTAAGCAGCACAATTCTCCACCAAACAACAGAGAATAGTATTTGTCTAAACAGACAAGATACTCAGAAATATCATCAATCAACAAACCTCTTTTTCTGCCTTCCCCTTCCTTTTATAAGATAAAAGCCTTTGAAAACCCTAAACCACCTTGATGAGTTAGATCCTTTCACATGAGGGGCCTCCTTCTAGAACTGCGTTGTCCCTTCATGAGACACATTGAACCTAGACAGCGCTGTAGATTTGGTCAAGGTTGACACAGTCTCACAGCTCAAACCCCTTTCACACCTACAAGTGATTTATTTACATGGCCTTGATTTATCTTTGTTCACATGGCCATTGATTTATTCAGTTTTTTCAGGAGTTTTAAATGTCCTCCTTTATTCATTTATTCATGCAACAGAAAGTAAAAAAAAAATTAATATTCCTCTTAGCTTGGGCTAAGTAGGAATATTACAACCCATCAAGCTTATTTCTCTCGTTCAAGTACACTTTTTCCATCTGATTATTCATGGTGACAGGTTGATGTATAGATCTTCTTCAAGATCCTCCACCTCCAATAATCAATGTTTTTAATAAAATAACATGCAGGGATAATTTCACTACAATTTTGGTGACATTAAAAAAAAAAAAAAAACTCACCAATGAAGAAATTTCAACTTCGAATGATATTTAATCAACCCTAGAGCACAATTTTACCCGAATAGCACCGATTTAAATTGAGGCAACAACAAATTTCAGGACCATACATATGCTCATGGGTTGCAACTTCTATAGCTGCAACTTCTATGCCTTAGATGATATCTGTAAAGTGGGCTCCCATTCGCAGCTCGAGGTCCAGCATAATCACGATGAGGAGAATGACCATAGACTGAACTGTTCCTCCAGTTTTGCGATGCCACTGTGGGAAGACTGTTCAAAAAAAATTTGTGCAATTCAAGGCCAGATACTCTACCGATGGAAGCCTGATCACTTCCTCGTTCAATACCATGCCACTGCAGCTTAAACCCAGAACAAATTGATGATTAGGCACAACCCGATCCTCATAGCCCATGAGGATCCTCAAATCTTCCAAATCCAAAATTTCCAGAAAACGTCTCAACAATATCACAACATCCAACAATGACTCCCAACAAGATCAGAGCATCTAGGAATAGCCTAGATCTTGTAGGTGGGGTTAGATCAACTCTCGATCTCCAAAATAATGGCTCTATACCGTGTAGTGGATCACAAGGGTGAGGAGGCAGGACAGAGGATTTGGTCCTTTCATTTAATCAATCCTCTTTTCTCATCAGATCTGATTGCATACTCAATAGAAGATGACTTTAACACCCCATTGGATCAGATGCATTAGCTCCAACAACAGTGGTGTCTCAATACACATAGTCTTAATGCCCCATGATAGTTGCCACACTCAGATCTCACCACACGACACATGTTAAATCTTGGGCACGACGACCACCAAACGACATCACAAGATATTCCTTTGCAACACCATTACCAGACCACACTAGTTGATCTCCTTTTGCGTTAGGGTTACTGGCAGACAGTGAACAGCTCCACATTGGTTGCAGCCAACTCTTTGATAACTCTTAATCAATCAACAACACTAAGAAAAACCTCTCAATATGTTGGTGCTTCTTCTCCTCCGAAAATTGAATTGCCAAGCAAAACCTCTCGATAGGCCAGTGCATCAAGGACAATTCCATGCGACTCCTCTCAAAGGAATAACGCTCAACCCAGTTTTACTCAACGAGCCAATAATCATGATCACATTGTGACAAATATTATCTCTTAGTCCAACGTCACACTATGAAAACTATGGTTAACCATGGTCCAACATCGCATTGTAACAAATATTTTCTCAATATGAAAATCAACCATGGTCAACCATGGTCCAATTTCACATTGTGACAAAGATTGTCTCAACATGAAAATCAAACATGGTCAATCATGGTCCAACGCAGGGGAAATTTTAAGGAAGGGTTTTTATCTTAGATTTCAGAAACCTTGGCGAATCTTAGTATTTCCCAATATGCAAATTGAAAGATTTTTTAATGTTATTTTTATAAAAATATTTAGTTTTCAAATAATTTTATATTAGTATATATAAAATTTTAGCGATTTTTAGGGTAAAATAATTTTATTCTATCAAATTTGGGCGAATGAATTTTCAAAAAAATGGAAATTGGCAAATCTTTTTTTTGGAAAAAGAATAGAAAATTAGCCCGCTTGTGAATATTAACTCCTAAAATTTTCCCTTGTCCAACGTCACATTGAGACAAATATTGTGTCAATATGAAAATCAACCTTGATTAGCCATGGTTAACCATGGTCCAATGTTGTATTGTGATAAATATTGTCTCAATATCAAAATCAATCATGGTCAACCATGGTCCAACATCCCATTGTGACAAATATTGTGTCAATATGAAAATAAAGCATGGTCAACCATGGTCAAACCTCGCATTGTGACAAAGATCATGTCAATATGAAAAACAACCATGGTCAACGACAATAAACCATGCTTATTTTAGGGTTTATAATATTTATCTCATGGTTTATATGCCTTGCATTTATAATATTAAACCCTTGGGTTTAATATTGTTCCCTTGGGTTTATAATCCCTTGGGTTTTTAGTATTAATCCCTTATTCTTATTATTCCCTTGGGTTTATTAATCTAAGGGTTCATATTCCTAGGTTATATTATTATTCATATGGTTTATAATATTAATTCTGGGGTTTAATATAAATCCCCTAGCTTTGTAATAATGGGCAACCATGGTCAATGATAATGTGGCATCACATTGTGACAAAGATTGTCTCAATATGAAAATCAACCATGCTCAATCATTGTCAGCCATCATCAACCATGGTAATTTGTGGTTAACCATGGTCTAACATTACATTGTGACAAAGATTGTCTCAGTATGAAAATAAACCATGGTCAACCATAGTCAACCATGTATGATCATTGTCAACCATGGTTGAATGCCACATTGTCACAAATATTGTCTCAATATGAAAATAAACCATGGCTAACCATCATCGACCATGGTCAACCATGCTCCAATGTTGCATTATGAAAAATATTGTCTCAATGTGAAAATCAACCATGGTCAATGATGGTCAACCATGGTCAATATTCATGGTCACATTGTGAAGAAGATAATCTCTTGGTCCAACGTCACATTATGATAACCATGGTCATCCATGGTCAACCATGGTCCAACGTTGCATTGTGACAAATATTTCCTCAATATGAAAATCAAACATGGTCTAACGTCACATTCGGACAAATATTGTCTCAATATGAAAATCAATCATGGTTAACCATGGTCCAATGTTGCATTGAGATAAATATTGTTTCAATATTAAAATCAACCTTGGTTAACCATGGTCAACCATGGTCCAACGTTGCATTGCAACAAAGATTGTGACAATATGAAAATCAACCATGGTCAACCATGGTCCAACATCGCATTGTCACAGATATTGTGTCAAAATGAAAATCAAGCATGGTCAACAATGGTCCAACTTCACATTGTGACAAAAATTGTGTAAATATGATAATCAACCAGGGTCAAAGATGCTAAACTGTATTTATTTAAGGGTTTGTAATATTTATCTCAAGGTTTATATACCTTGGGTTTATAATATTAAACCCTTGGGTTTAACACTATTCCCTTGGGTTTTAGTATTAATCCCTTATGTTTGTTATTCCATTGGGCTTATAATATCAATCCCTTGGGTTTATTAATCTAAGATTTCATATTCCTAGGTTATAATATTATTCATAGGGTTTATAATATTAATCTTGCGGTTTAATATAAATCCATTGGGTTTATAATCATGCTAAACCATAATGTGATGTCACATTGTGACAAAGATTGTCTCAACATGAAAATCAACCATATTAAACCATCTTCAACCATCATCAACCATGGTCATTCATGGTCAACCATGGTCCAATGTCACATTGTGACAATGATTCTGTCAATATGAAAATCAATCATGGTCAACCATAGTCAACCATGTTCAATCATTGTCAATGATAATTAAATGTCAAATTTTGACAAAGATTGTCTCAATATGAAAATGAACCATGGTTAACCATTGTCGACTATGTTCAACCATGGTTAATCATGGTAAACCATCGCGAACCCCAGTCCAATGTCACATTGTGACAAATATTGTCTCAAAGTGAAAATCAACCATGGTTAATAATCACGGTCACATTGTGATGAAGATTATCTCTTGGTCCAATGTCACATTATGACAAACATGGCCATCAATGGTCAACCATGGTCCAATGCCACATTGTGACAAAGATTGTCTCAATATGAAAATCAACCATGGTCAACCATGGTCCAACATCACATTGTGATAAATATTGTCTCAATATGAAAATAAATCATGGTTAACCATGGTCCAATGTCACATTGAGATAAATATTCTGTCAATATGAAAATCAACCTTGGTCAACCATGGTCCAACGTTGCATTGTGATGAAGATTGTGTCAATATGAAAATCAAGCATGGTGAACCATGGTCCGAAATCACACTATGACAAAGATTGTGTCAATATGAAAATAAACCATGGTCAATGGTTTTAAACCATGTTTATTTGAAGGTTTATAATATTTATCTCAAGGTTTATATACCTTTGGTTTATAATATTAAACCCTTGGGTTTATAATTGTTACCTTTAGTTTATAATCCCTTTGGGTTTTTAGTATTAATCCCTTACATTTATTAGTCCCTTAAGTTTATTAATATAAGGGTTCATATTCCTAGGTTATATTATTATTCATAGGGTTTATAACATTAATCTTGGGGTTTAATATAAATCCCTTGAATTTATAATCATGGTCAACCATAATGTGACGTCACAATGTGACAAAGATTTCCTCAATATGGAATTCAACCTTTGTCAACCATGGTCATTCATGGTCAACTATGGTCCAATGTTACACTATGATAGAGATTTTCTCAATATGAAAATCAACCATAGTCAACCATTTTCAATCATTGTCAACCATGGTTAAATGTCTCATTGTGACAAAGATTTTCTCAATATGAAAATGAAACATGGTAAATCATTGTTCACCATGGTCAACCATGGAAAATCATGGTCAACCATGGCCAACCCTGGTCCAACATTGCATTATGACAAATATTGTCTCAATGTGAAAATCAATCATGGTCAACCTTTGAAAATTCGTACATTGGAATCTTATTGCAGCAATTGGTATTATTTCTCCTAATTTTTAATTAATTAATAATTTATTTTCTACAAAAAATATATAAAAAACACATTGCAACCTTCAAAAATAATATTCAGCAGAAAAATAAAACGTTGGAAACTGAGAAATGCTAGCACACACACAGAAAATTTAACAAAATTATTTTTGGACAAAATTCCCCAGAAAAACCCAGCTTGGGAAACTGGTGCAAGAACTAAGGGTTTTATTATTATGCAATAGTGAGAAATTCTTAGTGCAACTAGATTTCAAAATATGGCAATCCTACTGAGAGAAATACTGGCATAAATTTAGTGAGGAATTTTCCTCAACACACACGCAATCTCCTGACATGGCTTGCCTTCATAAATATGGCCCTCTGACCCTTTGCGTCAGCCTCTGTGCTGCTCTGCGTAGCTAGATGGACGTCTAGCCTTAGACTGATCTATGATGAAGTCATTATGCCTTCTAATAGCTGGAAAGATGCTTCTCTGACTCTCTGAGACTCCTTCCTGACCTATGGAACTGATAACTTCTCTCCTTCTCAGCAAATTGATTTTTCCTCTAGAGACTTCCGCGCTTCCCCATCGTCAGCCTCTTTGTGGCTCTTCTGCCTCTTTGAAAAGGCACTCGCTGGATCTAGAATGCCTCCATCGGCCTCAATGTATCTACCTCTATATCACAATTCATTTTCTCTGACTCTCTCTCCCGTAACTGACTGCTACTACTCTGGAAATCAATCTACCAATCAAATCGTACTCTCCAAGTGATTTATCCATTACTACATCGAACTCCTCTTATAATAATTTTTTGGAGAACCAACATCCAATATTAAAACATAATTGATGGCTAGGATAATCTCTGGATCGATCTGTGTGAGTTTCTCAACTATTCTAGCCTTGAATTAATTAATACTTATTAATTAACACGTTTTCCTAAGTTGATAGTTAGGAAACATTACAAAACTGGTTATTAATCTAATTAAGTCACTTATAGGAATAATTTCTAGATACGATTTATGGGTTTTCGAGATATCATGTATTCTAGCCTCTCCACAAATGCTTTCATGGCTAGAACACATCCAATGCTACAAAAACTAGCACTCTCTCTTAGCGAGGAATGTTTTATAGTGCTACTGCACACCCTATAAGAACACCCTATCTCTGCATCATCTCCTATCATGCTGGTGATGTCTGACTACTGTTGCCCACCAACCACTGAACGACTCTGATATATGTTGAATATGTGTTGCTGCTGACCCTACTAAACTATTTCCAACATTGCATCTGCATTGAAACTTTGTTGTTGTTTTTACTACAACATCTGCAACAAAAAAAATCCAATTACATAATCATTTGTGATCAGCATAATGCATCTGTCACTCGAGTCTCTCACTACTACTAGCCTTTCCACTTTCCACTGAAGACTCTACACTGTCCACTAAAGACTCTGCGATACTGGTGACTCTGCCCTATGCCAATTGCATTGCTACCAACTCTACACTGTGTTGCCTAGTATCTAACTGCTACTAGTTGCTGCATGTGTCACTCTCGTATTTGAATACATCAACTATCATTGATCCATATTGATATTGAATATTTTGGGCCCCCATATTGAGGTATTGATCCAAGAGGTGGACTCCTTGAGGATCCTTCCCATCTGTAATTCTTTGGGGCTATGAAACCAAGTCACCCCACCTCACTCCTTGAGGTATATCAGAGAACATAGTGAAGTCTTCCTCCATCCTAGAGGAAATCATGTCAATCTCTTCTGAATATTATTATTGGTCCTAATTCTCCTCCTTGTCCTTCTTCCTGAGTGGACATTGGGTATTGTGGTGGCCTAGTTCACCACATCTGAAGAACTTGACCTTTGACAGGTCCTTCTTCTTCATCCTTTACTCCCCTTGTCCCTTATATGAAAGTGCCACATTCTCCTCCTCTGTTGTTTTCTTCCCACTTCTACTGTTGCCATTGATGGAGCTCTTGAGAAGATCTTGTCTCAACTCCTCTTGCTGCAAATCAGCCCACATCCTGTCCCATCCTAGTAGTGTGTCTCTACTCAATATACTTTGGATGAAGACCTTCCAATCCTCAGAGAAATTGTTGAGAGCTAATCGCACTAGCTCTGAAAGGTTGAGCCACTGCCCTAACAACTGAAAGCTGGTCCTCAATCTCTTAAATTCTGGTAAGGTAGGGGTCTATGCTTTCCCATTTCTGCATCTATATGAGTCTCGTCATCTCCTTGATATCTATATTTCTTTGCTCAGAAGTAACCTGATATAACATGGCGAGAGCATCCCACTTCTACTTGGAAATATCTTTTCCAGCTATATGTGAGACTACATGATCCCTGACTCCATCTAGGATCAACCACTTTTCTCGTGCCATCTCCTTTCTGTACTCTTTCAGTTGATTTGTATCTTGAGGAACCACCACTAATTTATCGATGTATCCTTTCAGGCCAAATTCATCTAAAAGGAAGGACATCCTTGGCTTCCATATGGCATAGTTGGAAGCTCCATCTAACTTGTCTTGATCATGAAGTCCTACAGTGGCCATCTTAATCAACTGTCAAAAAATTCCTCTTTCCTTATGTTTGGCTGCTGCTCTGCTACTTGCACTCCCTTTTGGAGTGATAGGATCTTTTCACAACTACTACTGATCTGCAAGGAAAAAAAAACTTCTTGAGACTAGAAGTTTCATGAGGAAACTTTTCCCTATGTGTGCACTATTCTCTTTTCCACCCTGAAGTTGGTTTTGCACTAGCAATTTGCTGCAACCCTTTGTGTCCAGCTAGAGATATTCCCAACAAAAACTCTTAGCTTCTCCCTCTACCTCTAGAATCAATCAATCTAGTGAGATAAATTTATTCCGCCCCTCACTCAGAAAAATCTAATCTCCACAAGTAACTTAGCCTCCTGGCAGAATGACTGCACTGCCCTTGGGAATTTCATTTTCTTTCGCCTCTGATATCTCCTGCTGATCAATTGTGCTCTGATACCATGTGAAGATTCCTACATTGGAATATTGTTGTAGAAACTGGCATTATTTCTCCCAATTGTTAATTAATTAGCAATTTATTTTCTACAACAAATATAAAAAAAAACACACTGCAACTATCACAAATAAAATTATGCCAAAAAATAAAATGCTAGAAGTTGAGAAATGTTAGCATACACAGATAAAAAACTAACAAAATTATTTTTGGACTAAATTTTCCCTAAAAAATGAACTTGGCATGAAAACTGGTGTAGAAACTGAGGGTTTTATTACTATGCAATAGTGATAAATTCTAAGTACAATTAGATGTCAAAATCTAGAAATCCTACAGAGAGAGATATTGGTAGAAATATAGTGAGGAATTTTCCTCACGCCACAGGAAATCTCCTGACGCGGCTTTCCTTCAGAAAAATGACCCTCTAACCCTCTACGCTAGCCTCTACATTTATTTTCATAGTTGGCTAGAATTCTAGCCTCAAAAATATCTCTCATGAAATCATTCTACCTTCTACTGGCTAGAAATATGCTTTTCTGAATATATAGGATTCCTTCCTAGAATTTGGAACTAAAAATTTCTCTCCTTCTTAGCAAATTGATTTTTCCTCGACTTCTGCATTGCCCCAACATCAGCCTCTCTGTGGCTCTTCCGCGTCTCTGAAAATGCACTCGCTGAATCTGGAATGCCTCCTCCAGCCTCACTGTCTCTGCCCCTCTCTCACTGCTTCAATTTCTCTGAGTCTCTCTTCGACAACTAATTTCTCCTACTCTAGAAATCAACCTGCCAATTAAATCAAACTCTCCAAGTGATTTCTCCATTACCACATCGACCTCCTCTTATAATCCTTTGTTGGAGCACTAATGGCCAAGATTAAAACATAATTAATGGCTAGGATCAGTTATGGATCGATTCATGTGAGTTTCTAGATTATTTTCGCCTTGAATTAATTAATACTAATTAATTAACCTAGCTTCCTAATTTTAGACTTAGGAAACATTAAAAAATTGGTTAACAATCTAATTAAGTCACTTCTAGGTGGAATTTCCATAAATGATTTCTACTTTTTGGAGATCTCATGTATTATAGCCTCTCCACAAAAACTAACACAACCAGGGTCAATAATCATGGTCTCATTGTGAAGAATATTATCTCTTGGTCCAATGTCACATTACAACAACTATAGTCATCCATGGTGAACCATGGTCCAACATCGCATTGTGACAAAGATTGTCTCAATATGAAAGTCAACCATGGTAAACCATGGTGGATGCTGCTTATTTTAGGGTTTATAATATTTATCTTGGGATTTATATACCTTGGGTTTATAATATTAATCCCTTGGGTTTGATATTATTCATTTGGTTTATAATACCTTACGGTTTTAGAATTAATCCCTTAGGTTTAATATAAATCCCTTTGGTTTATAGTTATGGTCAACCATGTTACAATGTGAGAAAGATTGTCTCAATATGAAAACCAACCATGGTAAACCACGATCAACAATGTTTATTTTATGGTTTATAATATTTATCATAGGGTTTATATACCTTGGGTTTACATGATTAATCCCTTGGGTTTAATATTATTTCATTGGGTTCATAATCCCTTGGGTTTTTAGTATTAATCTTTGGGTTTATAATCTTGGTCAAGCATGGTCCAATGTCACATTGTGACATAGATTTTGTCAAAATAAAAATCAACCATGGTCTAACGCCGCATTGTGACAAATATTGTCTCGAAAATCAATCAATCATGCTCAACAATGGTCAAACATATTCCACGTCGCATTGTGAGAAAGATTGTCCCAATATGAAAATGAACCATGGTGAACCATGTTTATTTTAGGCTTTAAAATATTTATCTTTGGGTTTTTATAACTTGAGTTTGTAATATTAATCCCTTTGAGTTTAATATTGTTCCCTTGAGTTTATAATACACAGGGTTCTTCGAATTTAACCAATGGGTTTATAACTATTATTAAAAATAATAATATTAAATAATAAAAATAGTAATATTAATTAGTAATAGTAATAATAATCGTAATAATAATAATAATAACTAATTATTAATAGAAAAAATTATAATTAATTAATTAACTATTTTAGTTTAATTTAAAATCTATATTTAATATCAATAGGGTTAATAATTCATTTTCAATATAGGTAATAAATTAATTAATATATATTTTTTCATAAGCTTGGTATTACCTCCATTTTCATTAATTTTAAGAGCAAGTTACAACCCAATGAATATTTTTAGGTGGCCTCAACTTTCCCTGAGTGGGAAACCAAGTCTTTTGGCCACCTAATGGCGTGTTATGTCATCCAAAAGACATACATTATGAGTTTGTCCAACCAATCTATATACGACTACACGTTTATACATACTATATCATCTACTTTCCTATTGGCATGACTGAATATACATGTAAAATTAAAAGCTATCCACATGTAAACACTAAACACAAAACACTACAGCGTGAAACATCAAAATTTCTAATCTTCTTCCTCGACTGAGGTAAATTCCATGGGTGTCGAGTCCTTAGCAGTAGTTCCTGGGAGTTCATTCGAAGTGAGGATTCATGGGAGGTAGTTTTTGATGCGTCAAAGGAGCCCATCTTGCCTGTGCATATGGAATTGGATTTTCTCAAATTATTTTCTATAGTCCAAGAAGTCATGTATTATCGTGGCCAGGCTCATGGATATCTTCTCCAGGGCCTTGTCCGAAATTCCTTTCATTGACCACTAAAGAAAGAAGGTTTTCTTAAACTACATTACACAACCATGAGTTTTCCTTGGGTCAGGAAATGAGGCCCTCTAGTCATCTGCTTCTGTCTCCATTGAGCCTGTTTGACGATTTAAGTCTGCCTCCCATTTTTATATCATATTCTTTATGTCTTCAACTATGTTCTCATGAAATTCCTTTACTTCGTCATTAATGATGCTCACAATGGGTCTCCATCCTCTCGGCTTGCCTGAGGATGAACTGGGATGCCCCTCGGCCTCCTTTTCTTTGTTTTTTCTGTTACGACCTCTATGAGTAGGACTCTTGGACCGAGCCATGTCAACTTTCGCACAGGCTGGTGAAATGCACTGAGGACGAAAGTTTATTGGAGGAAGCTTGAGATGCAGGCAAGTCAACTATCGAACTATGCTTCCAATTTTATTTCGTGTCCAAGTATCAACAGAGGAGCGTAAGTCCAAATTTTGGGTTGGTCTATAATCCCATTCATCGCAAAAATAGTTAAAATTGTTCCGAGCCTAAAACTAGCACTTAATATACCAACAAGTCGAGCATCCCCTACACGATTTTCAGGCATCATGATTATTGATGTGGTTATGTAGACTCGGCTTCGGAAAAGTAACATGGGGAGGAATGAAAAAATAACTCTTTTGACTATCCCAACCTGTGTTAGTGATAATCCCCGACACAAACATGGGTTCCTTCTCTTGAGGCACAAAATACCCACTATCATTCGAACCCTCAACATCGACCCGACAAGCCTGCCAGACAGCAAACCCATTATGGTTGAAACTCAATGACAATAGCAAAATATTAGTATAAGGAGGGTCACCCTATATTGAGCCTACAAAGCCTGGTTCTGGGAGACTCAATTGCATCAAGACCCCACATAGACATTGAAAAAGGCATCCCAGCACAAACCGACTCAACCAATGATGAATCAGAAGCCTCGAACCCCCAGAATTATCCCAATGCCTCAACAGGTTCACCTAAGGCCACATAAGAGCTGAGGGACCGACCAAACTTAGGAAAATAAACCGCAAGCCAAACCAGACAGATGCAGAGATAGTATCAGCCCAATTGACATGGTTCCTCCTACTAGTAGATGCCTTCATTGTTGGAATAGAACCAACACCGAGAGACCCACTCGACTGTAATTTTGTATGGCCAAATTTGCTTACACCAGAGACTATCATGGCAAAAAGGAGGTAAAACAGACAACATACCAGTTAACCATCACTGCGGAGAGTTGAAGGTTTGTTGGAGCCGGCCTCCCACCTTCGCTATGTGCTGGTATCTCCACTCTGTCGCCATCGGTGTTTAACATGCAAACATGCAGTTGTTCGAGCCTTGAATGGATTCTTTTTTCGTCACCCATCTCCTTATCTCCGAGATGAATGTCGTAGGCTACCTCGCCAGCCTTGCCACACATGTGGAAAGTGGTGGGCATGTCCTTCGAGGCATCCACCATTAAGTTTGATGGGAATGTCGTCGAGCCATTACGCACCCCAATTGAGAGATTTTATATTAAATATAATTAACAATATAGATATTAAATATAATTAATATTATTAACAATATCAGTTAACACTATTATTACTAATAAATATAATAATATTAATAAATATTAATAATATTTAATAACAATACTTATATTAACAAATATAATTAAGAATACTTATATTAATTAACAATATGAATATTATTAGATCTAAGACTTTTGGATAGATTGTGATTGGGTACCTCTTAAGACACTTCTTGATGTGAAGTCACTAGTTCAATTCCCCACACCAAATAATATTTTAAACATATTGAAAATATAATATTATCAAAATTAAAAAAAATACATATAATTATAATTACATACACCATTAACATTTTACTTTTATTTTATTCCAATAATAATTTGATTTTAAACCATGGTAATAATACTCTACACAATGATGATTATTAAAATAATAACCAAAAGAGCATTAATAAAAATAAAAATAAATATATATATATATATTAATAATAACAATAATAATAATATTAATAACCTTATTAATATTAGATATAATAATAATAATATTTCCTCTGTGAAAAATGTCATTAACCTATCCTCTTTGAATTTTGATTCCTCTATTTTCCATATTCTTAATAAAGGGTTGAATTTTGCTTTGATCCCCAGGAAGATTCCCATTGACGACATTATCTGCAACATAGAGTATCGAATCAAGTATCTTCTTGATAATATTAAAGAAACTAGTAGGAAGGATTGCTCCATTGTTCTTAGGAAGGCCAAGTTGCCAAGAAGTAATTTGAGCAAGCTTGAGTTTCTTGCCCTTAAATCCCTTAGGGGCAACCCTAATATTGTCATCCTTTAGTCTAATAAGGGTGGTGCTATTGTCATTATGGATAAATCTGACTATGTCAACAAGATGGTGGACCATCTTTCCAATAGTGGTAGTTATTTTAAGCTTAAAAATAATCCCCTTAAATCTATTTCTAAGGGGGTTTCTCTGGCCATTAAGTCTAATCCCTCTCTTAATCCTCTCTCGAGGAAGCTTATTGAGATTAATCCCCTCGCCCCTAGGATTTATGGCCTTCCTAATATTCATAAGCCTGGGGCCCCTTTAAGACCTATTGTTAACACAATAGGTGGTCCCTTTTATCATCTAGCTAAATTATTAGCTTGAAAGCTTAAACCCCTTGTGGGTCTCATTGATTTTTATGTTAAATACTCAGCTTCTTTTATCAAAGAGTGGAAAGACATCATGCTTGAGCCTAGGGATTTATTAGTAAGCTTTGATGTTGTCTCCTTATTTACCAAAATCCCCATCCCTGAAGCCATTGATGTCATTAGGAGGATCTTGAACAAGGACACTTCTAAATAGGTTTTCTTTTGCCTCACCTAGACTTTTTTTAGTTTCCAAGGTGAGTTCTATGAGCAAAATTGTGGTGTTGCCATGGGTTCCCCTCTTTCCCCTATTATGGCTAACATATTTATGGAGTATTTTGAAATGAAGGTCTTGGCCTCAGCTCAATTTTGCCTGAAGAAGTGGAATAGGTTCATGGATGATACCTGTGTCATTTGGCCCCATGGTCATGAGAAGTTGAATTTGTTTCTTGATCACCTGAATTCCTAGTCTGATTACATCAAATTCACGATGGAAGTGGAGGTGGATGGTTGCCTTCCCTTCCTAGATACTCTTCTCTCTAGAAGGGATGATGGTTCTATCTCTCACCGGGTTTTTGGCATGAAAAATCACACTGAACAGTATCTTCATGTTGATTCTCACCATTTTCTGCTAAAAAATTTGGTGTTCTTTGCACTCTAGCTACCCGTGCTCTTAGAATATCTGATGATAGCCACCCGGAATCAAATAAATCCCATCGTGTTGACGTGTTTGAGAATAATGGGTATAGTAGATCTCAAGGTCATAAGGCCTTTCAAAAAGCCTTTAAAGGCTTAAGAGGCAATTCTACTTGGTTGGACCCTATCCCCAAAGCTAATCTTCCGTTTATCCAAGGGACCACAGACAAAATTTCCCACGTCCTTAGGAGAAATAATGTCTCCTCTTCGTTCAAACCTCTCTATACTCTCAATAATTCTCTTGGTTCTGTCAAGGATCCTACAGACCCAAAGGACTGAAAAGGGGTCTATATGGTTCCTTATTCTTGTGGTACTCCATATATTGGAGAAACAGGTCGATCTATTAGACAAAGAATCCTTAAGCATGTTGCAGACATTAGGCACAATTAATCTCACACTTCTTCTCTTGCAGAACATGCTGAAAAATTGTGTCACCATGTATCCATTGAAGACTCCAAAGTCATTGCTAAGATGGATCATTTCCATCATAGGAAGTTGAGGGAGGCTATTGAAATTGAGAGGCATCCTAAAAATCTCAACAAAGATGATGAGTGGAAATTAAGTAAGAGTTGGACTCCGACCCTCTCTAGGTGATTTCTACTCCTTGCGTTGATTTCCTTTGTCTTAAATTTTTTCTTCTCTCTTTTGTTTTATTCCTGCTCTTTTAGTTTTTTGAAAAATTTCCTCTCTTATCTTTTTACCTTTGTTTTCTTTTTCTTTTTCTTTGTTAATGTTTTTGTTTAATTCCCCTTAATTATTTTCCTAACTTTTTATAATTTGTTTAATTCTATATATATATATATATATATATATATATATACCATTTCCCCGCTTATTTTTATTCTAAATTATTTTTTAGCCTTTTTATTAATATTTCTTAATATCACAAAATTATTATTATTGTTATTATTATTATTTATTTGATTTTTTATGCCCCTATTATTATTTACCCTTCTCCCTTATTATATTAACTATAATTTAATCTTTTTATTAAATTATAAATTATTCTTTAATAATATTTTTTAAAAACATAAAACTTTTAATATTATAACTTTCTAACTAACTAAGTCAAATAACTGCTAGTTTTATCAGCTATACACATCCTTACTATTTATTCAATGAGATCAGTTCCCTTCTTCACCTTGTCCTGAGGATGAACCACATTAGGTGGTTCAAAACGTCAACCAAATCGTAAAGACATTTATCTACAATATGAATATTTATATTAATAAATTGTATTAATATTTAATAACAATATTTATTTTAATCAGAAATCTTTCAGAAAATCACATAATTAATTGAGAAACTATTTAGTGTATAAACTACAATAAGTAGTTTCTCAATTAATTATGTGATTTTTGGGAAGATTTATGATTAAATTAGATATGGATCAAACAATATTTATATTAATAGTTTTTTTATAGTTATATATTTATTAATGGTATATATAAATGTCCATATTAACTTCACCTGGGTACACATATCGATCAATAAATTGAATGAAAATTAGAATTGACGCGGAAATAGTATATTATCTTGACTTAGCATAACTTTGGATAAGTGAGAAAAGAAAATGTCCGTATGACTTGAATGGAGTGTAAGAAAATCTCAGCATGATCAGATCTGCTGGAATGTCCTTCAAATCGTGAGTTGTGGGTAATGACTTGACTTTAATGAAGCGTAACGATGTATTCACTAATTTAATCGATTGGTCGACTAACTCCGACGAAGGTTCAAAGAAAATCTGAGTATTATCAGAGTGGTCGGTAATGACTTGACTCCACAATGGTGTATTGATTTGAATGGAGTTGGCCAATCCTGACATTTTTCCAGAAATTTTCATTCTAATTATTCGTCAATTCTAGTGAATACCGTTGGAATTCGGGAGTCGGACGGCAGAATCTGTGATTTTCTATAAATTTTCTCCGGACTTATTTGGCGCACAGATTTTCTAGAAAATTTAATTCTAATTATTCTGCCACTCCATTCTAGTTGTAGGTATTGACTTGACTTTAAAAGATGCAGAATAGCTGGGACAGAATTTCTTTAAAATCTGGGTCTTATCAAACTGTGCCGTCGGTATTGACTCGACTATGCTGTTGCATGTGATAAGCCTGAAGAAATTTAAATTTGGAGGAATTTATGAGATAAAGTTAGAATACCCATACAGTTACCCATAGAGAATATTGCAGTATTATCAAAATTCTAATCAAAACTTTGGAAAAGTGAGAAAAGAAAATGTCCGTATGATTTGAATGGAGTGTAAGAAAATCTCCGCATGATCAGATGTGCTGGAATGTCCTTCAAATCGTGAGTTGTGGGTAATGACTTGACTTTAATGAAGCGTAACGATGTATTCACTAATTTAATCGATTGGTCGACTAACTCCGATGAAGGTTCAAAAAAAATCTGAGCATTATCAGAGTTGTCGGTAATTGAATTGACTTGATTCGACTCCACAATGGTGTATTGATTTGTATTCACTTTAATCAATTGGTCGACTAACTCCGATGAAGGTTCAAAGAAAATCTGAATATTGTCGGTAATGACTTGACTCCACTACGGTGTATTGATTTGAATGGAGTTGGCGAATCCTGACATTTTTCGTAAAATTTTCATTGTAATTATTTGTCAATTCTAGTGAATAGCGTTGGAACTCGGGAGTCGGGACGGCAGAATCTGTGATTTTCTATAAATTTTCTCCGGACTTACTTGGCACACAGATTTTCTTGAAAATTTAATTCTAATTATTCTGCCACTCCATTCTAGTTGTCGGTATTGACTTGACTTTAAAAGATGCATGCATGAGGGTGTGTTGCCTTGAATTGACCGGCAGAATAACTCGGACAGAATTTTTATAAAATCTCGGTCTTATCAAACTGACTATGCTGTTGCATGTGATAAGCCTGAAGAAAGTGAAATTTGGAGGAATTTCTGAGATGAAGTTGGAACGAGTAGTCTCTTTGAAGGCTTTTTTATAAAGAACTTTGTTAGAGTGGTGAAGATAAGGGATGTATTGAGAGATTTGTGTTGAAGCAATTCAGTCACATTGTCTAATACATTTCTTTTTTATCATTAAAGGTTAAAAGACACTTTGCTATGGTTATGAGGTTGAAGAATTTCCATTGCCTAAGTATGGCATTGATATTGTCATGGGTCCCTTCTTACTCTACTTCATTGAAAGTAGATTGAAGTAATTTTTAGTGTCAAGTCACTCTATCCACAACAACAACAAAAATGACCATACAGGTTAAATATTTCCCAGAAGAAGAGAGCCAAACATCTTTCATTCTTATATGCCACAAATCCTTGGAGTGAGTTAGTAGAACCCTTGAAAAAAGGAAGAAGAACAACCTTTAATCCCATAGCGTGGTGAGATTTGAAGATAAAGTGGTCCTTCGTCTTCTTCTTTAGGGACTAGGGATTACATGTGCAATCACCTAAGAAGTATGATGATATCTCTAATTGTGGAGGTAATGGGAGAAAACTTTGATCTATGTGAGGGGAACTCTCTAATTGCCATACAACTAGAATTTTATGTGTCTAAGAGGTCTAATGAGTCAATCACTAAAAATAAGATATGTATTTTAACAATAATAGAGATTCAATGAGAGTGGCAATATAGGTATAACCCATGTGCACAAAAGATAAAATTTGAAAATATCTTCTTGAATATCCCTATTTACCTCGATTTTTGAGAGCTCTAATGCATCCATCCATAAGTTGTGTGGACATAGCTTGCAAATATCAAAATTGACTAGATGAAACAATAAGGTGGCTCTAACTTACCAGTGGGAGTGAATCCTATTTTATGTAGATGTGAAAAAGATCCAATTGCAAGTTATTGGTACTTGAGATGGTCATCTAAAGGGTCATACTAGCTTAAAACTATGAATTGTCATAACAACCAAGAAGAAAACTGAAAAAATTAGCGGGCCCATGAAGAACTCTATAACAATGGGGGTCTAAGAAACTAAAATCTTGGTGGATATGTTTGGGGAGCATTGAAAAAAAGGCTCTCTATAATTCCTTCTCCACCCACCCATCACTATAAGTGAGAATAACATTAAATTTTCCTCTATCTCTAAGGTGTTGAGAGGCATACCTTTTGCATTTCACAAGTTCCCTTAAAATACCATGGCAGTTGTAAGAATATCCTAGGAAATCTAGTTGATTTTGGACCACTTTCATCAAGTGTGACATCTAGATAATGTCATCTGTGAAAAGAAGGATATCAACATACATTACAAAAGGAAAGAAACCATATGTATTTTCCAATCTGTTTATAATGAAATCCTCTAGTTCACTCAATGTAGAGCCTAAATATTTTAGGAGATAATAAGAAACATTATTGAACTCCTATATTATTTTGGAATCCCTTTATATTACAAGTGCTTATATGTACTATACCAAAGATGGACTCATAGAGTGTCATAGTTAGTGAAATCGCCAAGTATTGGAGACCAAGAAGCTTGAGAATTTAATGAGTATTTATCGACGTATTGTGACAAATACCTAGCAAAATTGTACAAAGTAGAAATAAACTCCACCCTTGTTAGTGTTAGCCTTCTTAATGCTAGAAATTAAGGTGAAGAATCTTAGGGAAAATGTAAAGCATCCATACCTAGATTGAATTGTAGAAATATTGGAAAATCTTGCTAATATTTAAAATGGAAACCATATTATGCTTGGTGATATTTTTGTAAAAGATATCAAGTGATTATATATAATGTTAGGAACTTTTGGCCTTTTTAAAAGTAAAATAATTTTATCCTATATAATTTTGGAAAAGCATTCTAGAAAAAAATGAAATTTCAAAAATCATTTGTTGGGAAACAAAAAACATGCAAATTTAGCCCATGGCGAAATTTAATTCCCAAAATTTTCCTTGGCGAAAATTTTAGCAAGGTGATGATATTTTTGGAATCTTTCTTGTCTTTTAGCTCATAATCTCTTGTTATGTGCCAATCTTGATATATAGATGTCTAAACTTGTAAAAAATATCTTCGCTAAAGGTAACACCTCCTCCCACATCTACCTAAGTGAAAGGTCAACTGGAGTAAACATGTGATGAAGGGTTACTAGGATATGATTTGAATCCCTATGTGTCAATTCAGGAAGTGGAATCGATGGAACACAAAAAAAAAAACCTTCTGCACCTACTATAGGACACCCAAGAGCCATCTGAACCTTCCCAAAGGCTAGCACTAAGACAAATTGACCTTTTAGTGCACCAATCCCCTAGTCACTCCCTTGATATGGGAAAGGGTGTGGCTGGGAACCTCTAATCGCTCACACAACATGGGTATGCATGCAACTGGGGACTTTCCTAGGTATTTATGAGCCCGCAATACTAATTTCTGTGCCACTTTTCAGGCCTTGGGATTAGGTCACTAACCAGAACTCCATGACACTTCCAGAAACAAAAAATAACAATAGAATAATGATGTAAATGCAATCACTTGAACAAGGACTTGATTAGACCCTGACTAGCCAGGAGAAGAATTTCTTCAAACATGTCACAAATGTAATTTATAGGTCTAAACAATAAGCATAGTCCCTGCTTGTCAATTTTTTAGTTCTGCAAGGAAATTTTACGAAATTGCATGCATACCTTACAATGAAAATTTGGGGGTTAGAGGTTCATTTGATAATGTTAATAGGGTCAGGGGAAATTTTCTCAGCATGCCAAATTACACGTTTCTATTTGGGAGGGTTAACTCAATTACCAAACAGGGCGAGTTTTTCTTCTTGGGATGCATGGGAGTAGCTGACGAGTTTTCCAGTGTCAGTCATTATCTGATCTCTATATTGTTGTTTGTGGTAGTGGGAACATCTTTCTTCTGCATGTTAAGGCTTTACTCCATACCCATGCTGAGAAGGGGATCTATAACAAAATTCGAAAGGTAGAGGCATGTTTGCGAGGCCTCATTTTTGGAACTGTCATAAATGAGAAGTGTTTACCGCTCTTAGGCCAGCTCAAGAGGTTGTCGCTGGCTCCAATCATAAACACTTCTAGGGACAAAGGAACCTGGACAGATGATCAAAATAAAAAGAAAATGGTTGGGGTGGCGACCCTCAATGAGCAAGATAATATTCTATATTATCTGATTAAAATTCGATATTAATATTTTGTTTCCTTCTACAGGTCTTCCTAGCATCTCTCACCCTCAAGCCATCGCACGTTGAAGGGAAACTCCAGTGTGGATCTGTGTGAACGTTCAGCTTTTGGGAGACCAGCCTAAAAAAAAAAATAGTGAAAGTGCAGGCCGAGAAAGGAGAGGGCAAGGATAAAGGAAAGGAAAAAGTGGCGCCTACCAAAAGTGGAAGGAAATATGGGCAGGAAATTATGCAGAACCTTTTCCATCACTATGGAGAAGGGACACATGGCCACTTAAAATATTTGACTTCTGGATGGGAACAAGACCTTAAAACTAGAGTGGAGGAAGACATCCATGATGACGAGATGGAACAGATGTTGAAATATCTGGGGAACACTAGAGGAAGACTCTCATTATTTAATAAGTCTATTCATATTTATTAGAATACGAAGAGTTTAATGGCTAAAGCCATTGTCACTGTTCAAGAGATAGGAGGAGACCCGAAGGCAGCCTCCATTTTAGCTGAAATGCACAGGGATATCCAGGAAATTCACCTCCAACAACATCATTAGAATTTCTGCCTTGGTCGAATTGAATGACAACTTAAGAGCATGAACCAATTTTATATTCCCTGGTCAAGTGTGAAGGACTCGACACCCATTGAATCATCAGATGACTTAGTTTGGTGGTTCCTTGTTTGATATGCAAAGAGCGGTGAGCATTTATTTTCTTTATATGTCACTAGATGTAGTAGACAATATACCTCTTAAGGTAGATATAGATAGATTCAAAGTTTTTCAATTTTGGTTGGATTATAACTCTTTGAGGTGGCCAACAGACCTAGTTTCATATGGGTAGGTTGAGGCTATCAAGTATTAATCTGATAATGTAACCTGCTATTTTGATTAGATGAATGAATAGAGAGGTACTGCCAATTTTACCAAAAAACAAAAATGGGGGTCTCATACTTATCTGAGAATCGATAAGAAGCATTGAGCCTCATTGCATCAGCTGAATTATCATCTATTAGGTCATCGATTTATTATTCATTCATTTATAAATCAAAACATGATGAAAACCATACATTGTCACTATTATATAACATGCTCATAACCAACAGAAATAATAAGGATACAATAGCCATAGAATACACATATAAACTAGTGCATTTTCACATAAATTACCAAGGCGAAGAAACTCTTATCGATGAATGCAAAAGCCAACAAGGTTCAAGACTTCCATGTTCCACCCTGCCATAGATTGGTTGAACCGGATATCTCTTTAGCCAATCATCCCCATGACATATTCCAAACATGAATGTGGGATCTCATATAACAAATCCATCAAAACTAAACCAGGGCTTCCAGAGGCCAAAACAGCTGAACCCTCAACCAATGATTCCACCTCACGAGTGGACATCACTAACCATCATTAGATTGGTCTCTACCCAAGTTGTTCAAGGCTCCAGAGAGTTTTTCCAACAAGGGCTTCCAGGAAAAGTAACTCAACCCACAGTTTTCGTAGAGATTCCATAGTGTTTTTCAAACCAGGGCTTCCAATTCTAGTAACTCAACCCACCAAGGGCTTCCATAGCATTTTTCCAACCAAGGCTTCTAGGACTAGTAACTCAACCCAAGCCGTTACAGGGCCTCTAGAACATTTTTCCAACCAAGGCTTCTAGGAACTAATAACTCAGCCCACAACCAAATGCACAAGAAAACCAACCATAAAAATAAAAGTAAAACCCACAACACCATGACTATCTAGGAAATGGAAAAGCTAGGAAAAACCATTGTCAACCAAACAAATCCTCCATACCAATGACATATCATGACCAAAAACCCACATGCATATGCCATGCATGCCAAGACTAGTGAGGAAAACATACATGAAACTCATTTCCTACAAGAAAAACCTGTTATAGCTTCTTCTGATGTCCTCTCTAGCTTTCCTACTCTTCCTTTTCCTTCTTGCTCCAAAATTCCAAGTATGCCACACTCCTCCAAGAGTGCTCCAAGAAAAATTTAACTATCCAAGAGTATCAAAGAGAGATAATATAATGAGAGCTCCAAAACTGAATTGAACAAAAGCCATGAACTGATCCTCAGGAGAATTTTTATTAATTTTGCCTCTACTTTCTTCATTTTTCCATTATTTTCCTTCATTTTCCTCCTCACATGCAACCTCAGACATTTCAGCTTCCTTTTCTTCTATTTTCCAATATTTTCATAAATAAATGCCAATAAATTCCATTTTTCCTTTCCAAAGCCTTAGCCATTTCCTTTGCAAATTTCCATAGCCGTAATAAACCATATGAACACCCACACTAGGATGTTTTTTCCCACATTCAACTTAGAATATGTGTCCCATAACCATGGTTATTATTTTTCCTTTATTAAATTTTATTTACATGTAATTTTCACCAAGTATGTTATAGAACCCTCCCCCTTGGGGGAACATAATCCTCATTGTTCAAAGACACCTACAACCAATAAGAATGTTGTAAGAACAACAGAATTCTCATGGAGATTTATAACTTAGCTCCTTGAAATATTTAGAATGATCAACCTGCTGAGAAGAAAACCAACATGATAACATGAAAAATATAACATCATAATTACATGACACCCATACCACTTATTGGAGTTTTATAAAATATCTCATGATAGTATTTACATCCATATACATATGTACATATACCAAAACATCATACTAAGCATATACCAAAGACATATACCAAAAAACATTCACTCAGACAACGAATAAGGAAGGATACATAACCCGCATCTGATCCTCCATCTCCCATGTAGTTTCATTGGGCCCAAAGTGCTTCCACTGTACTTTAAATTTATTGATTGCTCGGTGCTAGAGCATGAGTGCATCTATATGAAAAATTCATTGTGGTTCCAGCTGGAATTCTCCTTCTAGTTCCACCTTCAATACAAACCATTGAATCGCACAATTAACATATTTAACATAATTCTTGAGCAATGACACATGTAAAACGTCATGGAATTTCACTAAGAGAGGTTGTGCAAGTCGATAGGCTACTGGTCCAATCCTTTCAAGAATATTAAAAGGTCCACAATACTGAGGTTCCATCTTGGAAAATGATCCAATCCTAATTGAGCTCTTCCTAGGCTTGATGTGAAAGTACACATGTTTCCCAACTTGATACTACTTAAACAACTTGTTCTGATCTGCATAGCTCTTCTACCTATCCTGTGCTGCTTTCGGATTCTTCTTGATTACCTGCATTTCATGTTCCATATTTGCCAACATATCTATTCCTATCAATACCATGTTAACTGGATCACTCCAACTAATGGGAGTATTGCAATTCCACCCATACAATGCCTCAAACGAACTCATCCTCAAAGATTCGTGATACCCATTGTTGTAAGTGAACTCTACCAATGGAAGATAATATTCACACTTTCGCTGCTGATGCATCACATGCATCCTCCACATGTCCTCAAATATCCTTTTTACCCTCTCTATCTTGTTGGCTTGAGGGTTTTTAGACCCAGGTTCAGATATGGGCTCTATTACCAGCCCTCTTGGCAATGATCTGCTGCATAGACCCAAGTCTCACCCGAGAAATTATTAGGGATGCTAGAACCATGTTTCTTAATCCAAAGGGACTATGGAGTGTGGCTTTAGGGCTTATCCTCACTTAGAGCGTATTCAGATCTTCGTCGAACCAATATGCCAATTATACAAACGTATTTCAACAACTATACTTAACTACCTTGTGCACTACGCTTTCTTACTTTAGCATGCATTTTTCACCATAATAAACCATTCTCATGTCTTCACGATGTCTTCAAAATGAAATTATATATAAAAACCCTTCTTATATTTATATGGAATTGATATGCAATTATATATAAAAAAACCTTCATGATGCAAGTATCGAATTGAGATTGTCATGGGGTCCCTTCATGCTTCATTTCATTGAAAGTAGATTGAAGTAATCTTTAGTGACGAGTCACTATAAAATATTTTTCCACAAAAAAATGACCATATAGGTTAAATATCTCCCAAAAGAAGACAGTCAAACATATTTCATTCTTATATGCCACAAATCCTTGGAATGACTTAGTAAAACCCTTGAAAAAGGAAGAACCACAACCTTCTAATCCTATAACATGGTGAGATTTGAAGATAAAGTAGTCCTTCATCTCCTTCTTTAGGAACTAGGGATTACAAGTGCAGACACCTAAGGAGTATGGTGATATCTCTAATTGTGGAGCTAATGGGAGAAAACTTTGATCTATGTAAGGGGAACTCTCTAATTTCCAGACAACTAGAGTTTTATGTATCGAAGAGGTCTAATGAGTCAATCACAAAAATTAAGATATGTGTTTTAACAATAATAGAGATTCAATGAGAGCGGAACTATAGGTATAACCCATGTGCACAAAAGATAAAATTTGAAAATATATTCTCGAATACCCTATTTACCTCAATTTTGTAGAGCTCTAATGCATCCATCAATAAGTTGTGTGGACATAGCTTGTGAATATCAACGTTGACTAGATGGAACAATAAGGAGGCTCTAACTTACCAGTGGGAGTGGATCCTATTTTATGTAGATGTGAAAAAGATCTAGTTGCAAGTTAAGGGTACTTGAGATGGCCATATAAAGGGTGAAAATTAGCTTAAAAATATGAATTGTCATAAAAACGAAGAAGACAACTGAAAAAATTAGCGGGCCCGTGAAGAACTCTATAAAAATGGTGGTCTAAGACACTAAAATATTTGTGTATATGTTTGGGGAGCATTGAAACAAGGAACCTCTATAAGTCCTTCTCCACCCACCGCTCACTATAAGTGAGAATCACATTAAGTTTTCCTCTATCCCTAAGGTTTTGAGAGACATGCCTTTTGCATTTCGCAAGTTCCCTTAAAATACCATGGGAGTTGTACGAATATCCTACGACATCTAGTTGATTTTGGATGGCTTTCATCAAGTGTGACTGATGCAGGAGCATTAGGCTCAGAAATCTCTTTGTATTTTAATAGAATTAGGGGTTTTGTGTTTTCAAGGGATTTGGTTTCTTATGTGATGTTTTGAGTGATTTTAATGAGAATTACTTAAATATTGTGAGGAATTTTGTAAATGTTCTCGAATGTTGGAGAACACGAGAGAATTAGGCTAGTTGAGAACTCATAGGGATTGAGAGATTTAGGAATTAATTATAAATCATAAATTAGAATTGGTTCATGATTTTAGGATGAGAGTCCTTAGGGATTAAGTAGAGATTTTAGGATTAAAGAGGATTCTTAGGAATTTGTTGAAGAAATAGAGGATCTGAAACCATAATTGGTTTTAGAAATATTTGTATAAATTGTAAGCCTCAAAGGCATAAAAAAACAGGGGATAGAGAGAAATTCAAGATTTAGATAGATAGGAGTTGTGTTTGTAACCCTACGGGAAATTTAGAGAAAAGGCCACTGATACAGAAGATCAGGCTAGAGGAAGAATTCCTATGTAAATATTGGATTTAATACAGAAAACTCAATTTATGAGTTTGTGTTTTGAGTGTATATTGTGTGCAAATAAAATTGACAGGAACAAGGGAAATTCCGTCATTTTATATTCAAGCTACATTTTTAAGAGATTGTGTGTTTTTAAGAGATCGAATGTCCATTTATTGATTTTGTG
>CM076571.1:761831724-761956636 GCA_034641835.2 Pinus albicaulis | reverse complement strand
GTTGGATCTAATGGTTATCCCTAATTTTCATACCTCAAGATGACTAAGCATTGTTTCCAAATTTCTAGAAACAAAGTTCATGAGCATTGTGAGTTCTAGAAATCTCACAGCCTTTATTACCCTTAGGATAATTTTTTCCTATTTTTCCATCCTCCTATCTAGTCATCCCTAGCCCACCACTCCTTGAAGACCCATCCTGGGTTCAAGCCATATTATTTTACCCCAACTGTCACTCATTTTTCACCATGTCTTGCCTGCCAGCCCCCCAAATCTCTAACAACCTCTTCCACCAAGGATTCCTACTATGATTCCGATAAACCTACTAATCCAATAATCTCGATGACTCTTTCATAATATTCTCAGACACTGATTATCTCTATAGACCCTCTAGATAATCAGAAATGCTAGATCCTAGGTCTTCAAAACACACTAAGCTTATCATAGGTCCTATCTTATACTTAATGATCCCTAAGTCTAAATCCCTATCCAAAATCCAAGTCCAAAGGTCCCCTTTAGGTCACCAAAGGTTTCACTGAGTCATAGGATGGATTTGGTGCCCAAAAAGTTATGCCTTCCTGCATATAGAGGTTTCACTCAAAGGGGCCTCCTTGGCTTAGAGCACAAACACTGCAAGGGACAACTGCCCTTGTTCACATTTTTTTTTAAGAGTAGCCAGGATGACCACCAACAACAAGAGGAGGCAAGGTAATAGGGTATAATTATCACCAAGAGGTAGACCCAAACAAGACAAAAACAACAGGCCTATAGGTGAAAGAGTATCAGGGTTTGTTTTGGTGGATTGAAAAAACATTGATGACAAGCAAAGAATCATCTCAGAGATTTCAAGGACAGAAGCCTCCTCCTTAAGGTTTCTTGCCAAAATAGCACTGCTTCACCTGCACTAAGAGAAGAAAGACAAAGGGTATCAGGTTAAAGAAGACCATTTTTCCAAAGGGTAGAAAAAACAGAGTTTTTTAAAGTAAAAATTTGGGTTATGAGTTATTGTCAAAACATGCCTAAAAAGGCAAATTGTGACGTCGATTTTTGCATCTCAAAGATAGACTCCCAACAAAGGGCCTCCATGCCAAAAATATTGTTCTGCAAAAAGTTGGAAAAGGCAGAAATAGATGTGTTTTCCAAAAAAAAAATGTTAAAGGGTGTTCACAGCAAACATTAGTCAAAATTACACATTGAAAGATAGGATACCCCAACTTTACAAAAGTGGGTTTGGTCTTTTTAATTTACTTTTCAAAATCAAGTTTAAAAGAAGAATTGAACCTTCCCCTTGCATCATTTTCCCGTTTCAAGGAGAAGAAGCCGTGAGAAGAAATTGGTTTGGTTTTTTTTTTGGCAAAAAGTGGAAATTGGCAGGCGCTACATGCTGAGAATGGTGCTATGCCCCTAGCCTCCAGTGCTACGTACAAAGGCGAAGCAGGCAGTTTAATATTACACTGTGCTACGTGCTCGTGAGTTGGTGCTACGTGCCTAGTTTGGCACTGTGTGTAGGCACAGGAACGACCATCAGGGGACTGTTTTTCTGCCCGGCGCTACGTCACGACAGCCTGACTGACCTGGTGCTACGCCCCTGGTAGCACTTCAGAAAATTGCGCCAAAGGCTTTCAAAATCGGGTTTTGGCCTCTAAAAAGCTTCTGCAAGTTAAAAGAAGGTTGGTCAACCTTTTTTTTCCTTCTCCCATAATTTTTTTTTCAGAGAGGTCATCCATGATTATAAATTGACCAAAACCCTAGACTATGCAAAAACACATTGTCATGTCTTTGAACTAGGGTTATAAGAAGGATTAGTTTTTATACAAAGAGAAGACTAAGTGACTATAAACTTGACCTCTACCACCAAGTCCAAGCTTTGAAAGCTATCCTCACCCTATATTTCCTCTTTGAAAAAGCTTGACCTACACCACTTATTTTGCTCCGAATACACTAAAGAAAACTCAAGGTTCCTTCTGCTGTTTGGACCAGCCATCATGTCAGAGAGAGATAGTCACACCAGTGGTGATGAGAGTCATACTCCCACCAAGCCAAAACATCATGGAGGAAAAGCTAAAAGGTTTGAGCCCCTAGACACCACTCCAATTACTTCCTCTCCTATGATCCTTTCATGCTTCCAGGATGTAGGATGCTACCATTTTTGTGAGAAGGTCAAGCAAGTAGAGTACCATCTAGACTTAACCAGGTTGTTTTCTTGTAGCCTACAAAACCACCAAGTTGATCTAGCAGGGGTCCAATTTGAGCTTTCATCTGAAATCATTTCTAAGGAAACCGGTATACCCGATTTTGGTGAGCTTTGGTTCAAACAAAAGAAATTGGATTTGGGTTATTATGGGCCTTACTTGAAACCCACCTATCAGCAAAACTGCAAGGCTATTTTTCCTTTTTCTTATTTGCTAGAGAGGTATGCAGCATTAATGAGGCAGATTATTAGTTTTTTCACATGTGAGGGAAGGTACTACCAGCTCTATTCATATCATATTAGATTACTGATGCATTATACCAAAGTCAAGATGATGAAACTACCTTATTACCTTTTTCGGAGTATTGATAAAATGGCCTCTGCTGTCAAGAGGAAAAGCTATGACAACCAAATTCCTAGCCTCTTTCATCACTCCCTAATCAGGATGATTGTCCTATACCAGCTATAGAAACAAGGTATATCTTAGGAGACCTTCATCTCAAATGATGTGTTTTTAGACCCCTGGGCCTTCATCCAGCAGAGCTTGCCTTCCACTTCACAACCATATACCTCCACATAGCCATCAGCTCCCCATGTGCCTTCTCCACAATGAATTTCAACTATTACCTCCTCCCCTGATTTACCAAGTGAAGGGGCTGACAATAGCCCTACTGAAGGGAAAATAGGAAGCGTGAGTGAAAAGGAAGAAGATGAGACCAGCCATGATGAGCAAGGCGAAAAAAGTGAGAATAAGTTGATGAAGATGAAGATGAAAAGCAAGATGATGAAGAGGAAGAAGAAAATAAAGAAGAGGAAAGTGGCCAAGAAGAAAGCAGCAATGACCAAGGGCAGCCAGATGACGAAGAAGAAAAGAAAGATGAAATTAGTGATAGCAGCCACAAAGATAAAAACAGTGAACATGATGATGAAGAGGAAGATGAAAATTATGATGAAGAGGAAGATGACAATGAGTAAGAAGAGGAAAACAGTGAAGAAGGAGAACAACCAGATGAGGAAGGCAACTATCTAAGTGCCCAAGACAGTCCAAGAAAGAGTCATAACAGTCATGACAGTTGTCATGACTGTATTGAAAAAAATCAGTCCATAGAAGACATAGAAAAATCAGAGCATAGTGGTGGACAAATTGATGTCAAAATTTCCTTTGAGACTCCCATGATTTCCCCTCTCCCATGCACTTATCATAGAGGGAAAAGGAATGTGTTTGCTGCCTCTAAAAGGCAAAGGGCCACCTCCTCAAAAAATACCAAAGCATCGGACAAAGGCAAAGAAAAAATGAAGAGTGTTGAGCCAAAGGCACCAGTCAGGAGGAGAAAAAGGATTAAAAATGATTCTCAAGGCCCTCTCTTTGTTGATCTAGACAGTGATAATGAGGACCAAGGGATAAACACAAAATTACTCCTCCTATAAAAAGATGCCCAGCTTCAATAATGGGAAAAGGATTTTGAAAGGGCACAAAGGGTCATCTATTATTACAAACATGAGAAAAAAATTTCAGAGAGGTGAAGAGGGGCCTTGCCTTGCAGAAGAAAATGATCAAACACTATGCAAGGAAGAGCATGATTGCCAATGCTAAATTGAGGCAAGCCCTCCTAGAGCTAGAAGAGCTAAAAAGGCCCAAAGTTCATGACAGCCTTAGGATCTTGGCTGATGCTTCTCAACAGCTATCTAAAACCCCTTGAGGGGTCTACCCAACAATTTTGAAAAAAAATCAGACAATTTTTGTTTTTTCTAACTTTTGGCCCCTAGGAGCGCAACACCCTAGGCGCTACGCTCTTTTTTGGGGCATACTCAGCTACTAAGGTTTACATTTATAGATTTTTAATGTCTCCATAAGTCTCCAAAAAAAATTTCAGATCATTTGGAGCATTTTTTCCCCATCAAAAGGTCAAAAAACACCTCAAAAATGACCTTTCTGCCTCCTTTTCAGGCCTAGTGCTGCACGTTGAGTAGTCATCGAAGACTTGATTTTTGAGCAGGTAAATGACATCCATTCAGCACAACTCAAGTATTTATGGAAATTAGACTCTCTAATATTTCCAACAAGCTATCACGGGCCCAAATCCGATGCCGGGAAGGAGTCCAAAACTCAGCTGCAACAGACCCCAATTTTTGCTGATATGGAGCTACGCACGGAGACAGTTTTTTGCCAAAAAGTCAACAAAAGACACTAATTAATGGAAAATTAGTTTTTTAATATTTTCTTGGATAAAAAATTCCTGATTTTATTAGGGAGTTATGTTTTGGTGTGTTTCATTTATTTTCTTATCTCTTATGTGTCTTGGGCCTTGCATGGTCATTAAGCACATTTATGACATTTATGGTTGAATTAGGGTTTCTGGAAGCCTCTTAGGGTTTCCACCTCCTCATTTTCTCCATAAATAGAGCATGGATCTTGTTACGGTAGGCATTTGCCCTGCCCAAGGCTTGGGGTGAGCAAACACTGTTCACCCCAGCCAATGAGAAAGCTTGGCTATCGCTCTTCAACCAATAACATTTTGACATGTGTTTTCGCTTCCACCAATACAATCTTGCCATGTATGCTTGTTTCTGCGTGTCAGTGCATGTATGACATGCCATCCCGCCATAACTGTGATCTCCCTTCCGCCTTCAGTTTTGACGCCGTCCTCCCATTCCTATTTCAAATCCTCTTCGCTTAATTCTACAGGCACAGAGCTTAAAAGCAGCGCTCGAGATGCATGTTCTCGGCCTAATGGATAAAGAGCCTCGGGACTCGAACCCACGACATTGCTCCACTACGAGCACCAACACCACCAGTGCTGTTGGAGTTATTGGTGTCATTGTAGTTGTAAGGTCTGATTAGGGGCAATAATGGAAGACAATGGGTATTAACATCTGCTTGAAAACCAATGGGAACCTGCTGCTATTGTTGCTGATGGTGCTGCGCCTGCCTGTTATCCCAGAGCGGCTGTTGAATTGAAGCAGCAGGATAAGGAATGCCCATATCAGAAGCATTATACAAGGGCATGACTGGACTGACAGGAATCGAACACGCGCCTCCCGTTGGTGAAACATATGGTCGTGCATCTAGGCGGTAAGAATAATAAAATGGCGGAGGCGGTGGTGTTGGTGGTTGAAACATGGCATAAGGACCAGGTGTAAACTCTTGGGCACATGGGTCCAGATGTCCAGAAGAAGCTGAAGAAGCACAAGCAGGCGCTACAGATGTATTCATCATAACCAGAAAAAGAAAAGAAAAGAAAAAGCTTCGAACCTTAGACCTCGGACACAAAAGCTTCAAAATCCAGCCTTGCAAAAACCAAAAAATTCCCAATTTGGGTTACGCACGAGCTAAAGAGATGGGACAGGGCCGGCCTATTTTTGTTCTCCTCCTCCAAGTTCTTTGTCGTTTCCAAAATTTTCCTTGCAGCAAAGGAGATGTGTTTCCACGAAAGGACCATATGCAATGTCGACCTGCAGGGATGGTATACATAAATTGTCAATTGGGATTATAAAATAATTTAATGTCGAATGGCAACCAAAATATAAAGATTGCCGTACCACACTGAATTCGCCCAAAAGGAAAGGCCCATCAGCAAACTTTCCCAGAGCATTTTCCAAATAATCAAGAGCAGGCCCTGTCATGATGGGAAATGCATTTGCATTAGTCCAGATTGGGAAGTGCATTTCTATTAGTCCAGATTCTTCATAATCCATTGAACATAAGAAATCTTATTAAAATGTAAGAGATGGCTACTGGAGAATTTATTCTTACCAATTCCTTGTGCAGCCTCAGGCTCTGGCTTGGGCATGGCAATGTATACAGTTTGTGTAAAAGTATCTGTATATTTCAGTAACTCAGTTGCAGCGTCTTTCTTCGCAGGATCCTGTTTAATGGCAAGCCATTTTTAGAGCGTAGACTCTGGAGGTAAAGCTGGACAAAGACTCCTCAGGGTATTACAGCTAAGATTCTAACAACACTCTGCTACCCTGTAAAATTCTCTAACGGCTTCAACGTTATAATCTAAGATTGCTAAATTCCAAGTGCCTGACCATTGAAACACTTCAATTCAGCTAACGACCCAAAATAAAAATTTCAATTAACCTAGCACATACCGTAGGAAAAATTTTGGGTCCTTCAAAATTGTTCTCGAAATACTCGAGTAAATCCATACTCTCTCCTATGACCTTGCCATTGTGCTCAAGAGAAGGAACCTGAAACAATGAAAATAGCCAGTTATTTTCTATTTCGTTATATATCTTGCATACATTTGGTCCTTTTGTAACATTTCACATTTGGAATTTCTATTTCTACACATTCTTTGCTGGAAATTTAACACCAATTTAAACATGATCACACTCCAAACACACAAAAAGTACGTCATCGTAGTTGACTGGGAATGTTAAAATCAATTTCAAATCTGTGTTGGTTGTTTTTTTCTTAGTTCACACCCAAACTGTAAAAGGCCAAAACGGTGATGATCAAAAACTCATTGCAGCCTCTCAACCCACAATGAGAGGGTGCCTCATAAACTTGGAGTAGCATTTGAACCCTCAGCTTCAAACCTATCAAGTCACCGTGCCTCATAAACTTGAAGAAGCATTTGAACCCTTAGCTTCAAACCTATCAAGCCATAGTAAGAGTGCGTCTAAAGCTTTGAGTTGCAACTGAACCGTAAGCAACAATGCGTTATCTCATATATCTGATGTAGCCATTGGCCTGGCATTTCTTGGACTATTCACCCTAATACCAATGGGAAACGACAACGGTTAATTTCCCTCCGCTCCATGTTCATTATTTTTCATCACGGTCTTCAACATCTGAATCTGTGGAATGCAACTCCATGACGTAAAACAAATCTGCAGATGAAAAAACGGAGAATACTAACTTCAACCATACTAAATTCTTGAAATCTCAAAGAATAAAAATCGGATCAAAGCCATCACGGTCTTCAACATATGAATCTGTGGAATGCAACTCCATGACATAAAATAAATCTGCAAATGGAAAAACGGACAAATTCTTCACCTATGCCGCTACAAAATGTACGAGAACATAGCTCTGAATCCCGCAAAACAGGCCCCGTTCTTCTTTGCAGACGTCCTCGCATGCAATTTCAAGGTCTTGCGATCGATTTGCACAAACTGAAAACATGGTCTGAAACCACAAGAAAATGAACGAGGTTAGGAAACTGAATGAAAAAGCTTCTGGCTACGTGTCACCGAGAACTACCAGTTCCCAGTGTCTAGACAGGTAGCCCCTAATTATATTTAACGTGTCACCGAGAACTATCGGTTCCCAGTGTCTAGACAGGTAGCCCCTAATTGTATTAAACGTGTCACAGAGAACTACCAGTTCCGACTGTCTAATTGTTTATTATCAGCGTAATCTATAATTAGCAGAGTTTAATTGTTTTTACGCAATCTATTTTTATAATTACGAGTGTTATATTGTTTTTACAAGATAAATAATTTTATAAATTTAATGTAAATCATTATTTACATTATAAAAGGTAATAATTTTAATAAATAAAATATAATCATTTTCTCTATTAAAAAGTTTATATTTTCAAATAATATTTATATTATTAAAAAAAAAATTATATTTTCGATAATATATTTAAGGGATGTGGACACCATTAAAATACCTTTAAGGGATGTGATTGATATTTATTTGTTAACTGAATTTAATATTTTAATTTAGTAGAAATTATATTTTATTTTTGAAGTGTTATAAATATATATTTTATATATATGAAATGCCAAAAAGAATAGTGTTCTCGGGTGAGAACCAAATATTGTAGAGACAATCAACTTTTGATTTTGTTATGGATCTCTATTCCCTGTCTTTATGATTTACTCTTAAGTTATCTAGAGCCTGATTTACCTTCCAAGTTGACATTTTTAACAACAAACTTATAAGTTATGATATCGAAATTCTATGTCGCATAATGATTTTTCCATATTGTACTTTTGAGTAATTTGTGTCGATTCTTTTGATGTTGCCCTTAAAAACAAGGAATCAAAAACTTGTAGGCTATTATTTGGATTGTAGACAGCTTTTTTTCATTTATAGAAAACAAAGGCTTGCCTTGGGATTAATTAGGATTCGAATGTTAATTCGAATGTTCATTTATTAAAGTTTGATATGTGAGGGATAACCCAAAGGTCGGAAGAAGGAAAAGCGTGGTTGTAATGTGGTTCTGATTTAAGTTGGGCTAGATATTAAATGTGGAAAGAAATTGATGTGGGTCTTAAAATCATATCGAAATTTTATATGGATTGAGAGTGTGTTATTGAAAATAAGAGTAGCATGGGCATCACATTGCTACACAACCCTCTTGGATGGTTAGTTCTACTTTAATGTACTAGAAGTTAAAAAAAATCATTAATAAAATAATGAAAATAATCTCAACATTCTTGTTACTATATTCTTGCATTTAATATAATTACTTCAACTTAAAAAAATCTAAGATGTGCTTTTACTACCTAGGTGGAATTCTCCTTAAAACAAATACTATCAATGTATCAAAGTCATAATGGAAATTTTGTTTCAAAAATATCTCTTATCCAAAACATAAAACAAATATCATTCCAAAGTTATAATGTAAATATTGTTCTAAATAACTTTACTCTTGTGAAATATGTTATATAATTTATTGGTAAAATTATTAAAATTATTCGAAACATAAAAACAAATATCATTCCAAGGTTATAATGTAAATATTGTTCTAAATAAATTTAATATTGTGAAATATGTTATATAATTTATTGGTAATATTATTAAAATTAATTTTTTTTCATTTTTAATAATTATATTGAACATGTTATATAATTTATAAAGAAGATTTCTTGTTATAATACCTAACATTATCTCAAAAAATTAAAAAATAATAATACCAAATTCCATATCATTATCACAATGATATTTGAAATTAAAATGGATCCTTTCCCTCTAGTCCTATGTCACCCCACGACCAAAGCAGCAAAAGGCTCTATCTATTTGCAACAGAAATTATTTTGCACATGAGGCTGAATTGAAAAAGCAGAAAGCACTGGAGGATGCAACATATTTGTTAAGAAAATAAAAAAGAAAGACAACTAAAATTTCGCTGGAGTGCAAGCTAATTGCACTAGAGTTTGGGTCATCCTTCGTGATAAATTAGGGAAAGCTAGAAAGCAACGAGAATATTTGATTACATTAACAAATAAAGATGTCTACAAAAGAAAAACAATCAACAAACCACTTCGGGATTGGAACAGTAGTCGAGCGGAAATTTCACCATGGTTAACGCCATTCTTCGTATTGACCCCGCCTCATTAACTCTAGGTTCAAGCCTCGAACAATATCACTCCACTAACAATAAAACAAGTTTATTCTCTCAACGGGCAGGGTTTTCCGCCTTAGACAGACTTAAAGGTTCTATGGGCAAACAACGTATGATAATGGGTTCGCTCATCCTATTCGGCCTTCTGCAAATCAAAATGAGCACACTCAATTCGACCACCCAGACATAACATCAAGGACAGGTAGAGAAACTACGGGAATTTCACATCAAGGTCTCATTGCCTTCTTCATATATGAGGATTCCATCAGTCTCGAGGATGTGCAGGCCATTTGAATGACCGGTTTGTGACATGGCGTCAGTTGCTTCTTTAGTATATAGTATAGATAGTTTGAACGTGAAAAGAATCGAGACATTAATAGCTATAGGCTTTCCACCTTAGGTGATCATCTTTCTACTTACCATTCATGATTATCTGTTCAACTTTCGATTTTCTTCTGTTAAATCACAATTCAATTTTTACCCCTCATATAGCACAAAATGCTTCACATCTCCTCCTTCCGGCGTTGTTGCACGGTTTGCGTTTACAAATATATTTTTTTGGATGTTGATGACTTATGCTGAAGTAATACATAGTCCCTTGAAGCCTTTGATGAGAAATTGATGTCTTGGAGCTTATGCATGATCTGATTCACTTGTTGATGGAGAAGGATTGTCTGTAGGATCCATAGACCTGGTTGATGGTGAAGTTTGGTCTTGTTAATGTTTTCTAAGTTTCTCATATGTTTTCCATCCATCTATGCTGCAGTAGGACAAAAAATTTAGACTAAGATATGCTTGTTGATGGCACCTTAGATATGTTTGTTTCCTTCACTGCCTAAATGTTTTCTTCTGCTTAAGATATGCTAGGGAATTCATCTCTTGTTCTCTAATAAGTTTTTGGCTTGTCCATTTTCTTGAATGATTTAGATCAGTTAGTATCAATTATGATTTATGGCTAGCCCTGCATATTGTTACCTCTGAAGTACTCTGTTCTTGAAATCATCTTTTGAAGCAGATTTTCCTATAGTTTGTCAAAGAAGTTTGTCTTAACCATGCTCTTTGCCTTTACTTAGCTAAAATTGTCTCAAGGAACTTCCATAGCTGTCACTGTGGATGCTAGGGTTTTTCTCTTCTTCTATGGTTATAGTTACCTGTGCAACTTAAATGTTTTCCCTGCTCTTGATGATAAAACCCATGGAAGATTAAATAAATTTTTCCTTTCTTTGTTTTATCTAAATTTTTTCTTGGTTGATTATCTTCTTTCAGTCTAAAATCAAATGGATTAGGTTTTGCTTAATATTTTGACTCTCTTGCTATGCTTATAAATATTCTAACTCCATCATTTTACATGTATATAAAGGATTCTGTTTCTGCCCTTTATTAGCTTGTTTTTCTCAAGTTTAATGTCCATCTCATGATCCTTCACAACCTTAAAGATCCACCAACCAAGTTAAATTGCCTTGCAAATGCTCTTGAAACCATTGATGAACTCATTCATGACCTTGTTTGACTCCATTGCCCAATGACTTAACAATCTTCCTTGTTTTCTATCTAAATCTATCTGAGCATCATACCCAACCAAAAACAATCAAAATACCCTGCACTTAACATCTAGCCTAAAATCAACCCTAATCAGCGAACAAGTTCACATCTTTACACCTACTAGAGAGATCCCTCTCCGAATCCAGGAAGGCTAGGTCCTAGGATTCCAAAGCTTGGTTTGATGTTACCATGTACCTTTGTATCTCAATCAATCTAGAAAATTACGGGGAGCTAACAAGGTTCAGTCCCAATCATGGTTGGGTGGTATATGGAAGTCCCTGACTTGGTTGGAATTATGTATATGTCATTATGTGTTATTCCTTATTGATATATATGAGCACAAGTTCTGGCTTAATGTGTGATTTTATGACTATTTTGCCATGGTTTCATTCTATTTAAATGTAGGTTACATGTGTGGTATATTTCTCACTATATGATGTGTTCTTGTTATGGTAATATTCCATGGTTTGACAGGTTCTTCTTTATTTTATATGAATGAATTAGATAATATGTGTTTGTTATAGCTAGTATGAGAGGGTACTAAGCCTTCTTGATGAACCTATCATGAACTAATGAATCAATGAACATATAGGCAGTCATGACCTATAGGTATTATGTTTACAAAGTGTTTGCATAAATGACTGTTGTACGCTATGTAAGATTGAGAAAGAGTAAAACTTGGAAATGGAGCACGGAGCCTTATACAAATTGACGATACTGTTATGGGAAGTTCTGGGAAGTTTCCCTATAGGCTAGACCTAAAATTTTGGAACCGTGTCCCTGGTTGCACCCATAGAACTGGGAAGTCTCGATTGTAGCGGAACGAAGGATGGGTTGTTTGTGTCGCTGGATCCTTTTGGAAACATGTATTGGCCGACATGCATGAAGATAGGAGGTAAAGTGGGTCAAGAATGTACTTCTAGCTTAGGGAAAGGTCACTAGTGGAAGTTTTATGACATATGGGTTATCATATATCCTTAGGAGTTTTCAATAAGATTCAGGAAAATATACCCCACTTCCATAATTGGAACTTGGATGTTAGGTCTTGCATAGTAACTATCATCTCATGTTTACTCTGGTGAGCTTCTAAAAGTGGGTAAATGTGGGATGGGGTTTTACAGGGTAGTATTAGAGCAAGTCCACAACACTGGACCTCAAGGTAAATGAATATTTATATGCATATCTATATGACTTCCATGCATGGGCCTCAGTTATATAAATTATTATCATGGATGCACGTTAGTTATTTTATTGTTAAGGCTAGTTTAATATATTGATTGATGCATGTACTGATATTTTCTTTATATTATTATGTATCATTCTAATCTGAATTGACTTGTGCAGAGGCAATACCCTCACCAGAAGTAAATTGAGGTAATTCTTTTAATTGTGCTTTTATTTAGCTAGCAATGTTGTATTGTAGGAAAATAGAAGGTAAAGAGATGAAGAGAAGAACGGTGGATTACAGTTCATATGACTCCCCGTACATGCCATAAGATAAATTAGTGGGATGGGAGAACTCAGTTGAGCAGTAAGGAGAGGAAGAGTCTCCTGATATAGTAGATACATTAAGAATTATGAAGGAAAAGATCATAAGTTATAAAGAAGATAGTGAGTGGATGATTGAATCCTAGGAAAGGCTTGAAGAATATCAAGAAAAGCAAGTTGAGGTCAATGCAGTTATTCTTCAAATCATTTCATATTTTCATAAGGAGGGGAAACTAGGGATTATTCACGGAGACAAGTAAGAAGAAAATAATAATGGTGTAGATGAGAGCAGGTCTCAAAAACGGTAAGATATGGACATGGATGATATAATAAAGGGTGGTATATCCTTGAGTACACTGGAGAGGAAGGCTAGTACGCATGGATTTTATTTTAGATCTTATTCTAGGAGACATCATTACCATCACCATCAACAATATTACTAGAGGAGTGAGAAGGATTATTTTCCAGAGGAATTCAAGAAATCTAAGCCTCCTACTTTTGATGGTGATATGACCAAATCAAAGGATGTGGAAGAATGGATGCTTGGAATGAGGATATATTTCAGACTTCATGATTACTCAAAGAATATGAAATCCAAGATAGTTATCTTTAGTCTCAAAGGAAAAGAAAATATTTGGTGGGAAGATGTCAACCATGTTAGAGGAATCAGTGAAGAAAAACTGACTTGCGAAGAATTTGAAAGACTCTTTAGAAATAAGTAATTGTCTTAGAGGTATTATGATGGAAAGGCCAATGAATTATATGAGCTCAAGATGGCTTCCATGACACATGAATAGTACAAAACCAAATTTCTAGATCTATTGAATTATGTGCCCTATCTCAAGGATGAGAAAGAAAAGATCTAAAGGTTCATGAGTGGATTTCCATTGTCATTCAAAGAATATATTGAGTTTGATGAGCCTCATTCATTGGACGAATTCATCATAAATTTGAAACATTGTTATGAACACTCAAAGCATAATCATGAGTTCAAGCGTGATTGGAACGATAGCGAGAAGACTAAAGTAAAATAGCCCAAGAAGAAAGGAAGATCCCAGAATGTTGGTAAGAAGTAAAATTTGGCATCGCATAAGAATTTCAATGCAACTAATAAAGGACAAGTGTTTCAGCTTGTGGAGTAACAAAATGAAGTTAGTGGCAGAGTATTGAAGTGGAACCAAGAAATGGCACCCCACTATAGGGCTTCTAAATTAATTTTCCCTTAATTAAATCTGGAAGATAAATTGTAATTTCATCTCATAAAAACTTGTATTAGTTAACTAAGTATGAATGACTAAGGTAGCTTAGGAAATTTTAGTTGAGGGTTAGAGAGATTGCATGTAATTGTTTCCATGATTAAAGGGGATCCAATTATAGTTATGCATGATTTGTAATTAGTTACTCAATTAATTGAGTTAAAATCAATTTAACTAGTTCTAACTGAGTGATGGGATAGTGAGAGGTCTAGCAAATTAAATCTGATATAAAGCATAATGAGTGATCAATCAATTAGTTGATAATTCAATATAAGTAGCTATTTCATGTTAGTTCTGAGGAAGACCGAGTTGATACAAAGGTTAAAGGGAAAATAACTATCAGTTGTATAATTAGAAAATTGTATAGGTCAGTTATAGAGTCAGTTGGAGTCCTTGGATGGATTGCACAATCAAGGAAAGGGAGTTTCTTATTTAATAGGGCATTAATTCCTCGACGAATGTGTGTGAAAGGAAGGTTGAGCAGAGGTTGAGAATTGTCCAATTTTTCCCAGATCAGTGTGAGACAGTTTGCAGAGTGCAGAAGTTCTCTTGAGAGAGAAATCATTGTATTTTTTCATGATCCTTGAATTTATACAATATAAATATAGCATGGTTTTAGGCATCGTGCTTTCCCCATATACATCTTGTGTTGTGCGATTGATTGTCTCTTTCTCTTACTTGTTTATGTGATTGTACGATAGTCTTTGTTTTCAAAAATTGTAGAAGGGACTCGGTATCTTGTTTTAGTATGTCATAAGATTAGAATTAATCCCCATGGTTAGATTTTATACATGGTATCAGAGCACGAGGAATCAAAATAAGGAGAGAAGACAAAAAAAAATTGATCAAGTTTGAATTTGCAGATTATTTATTTGGTATCCAACATCAAATCAAGATATCTTTCAATGGCATGAGACTCGAATATGAACTAGAGGGAAATTTGAATTATATTGCATGGAAGGAAAGGATGGAAGTAGTGCTTGAGGAAAATGGACGAAATTGTTTCATAGATGTTGATGTATCATAGCCCGCAACAACAAATGCTCAACTTCTTGATGCATGGAAGAAGAACGTTGCGAAAGCAAGAAGGATCTTGTTAGAGGGAGTTCAGGACCATATCGTCTTGAACCTCCACGGGAAGGAGACTCCATATGGAATGTGGAAGGCCTTGACATATTTGTATCATAATAGAAACGACCATCGAAAGCTAGCGCTGAAAGGTAGGCTCAAGAAGATCAAAATGGAAAAGTGTCACACAATCAAGAAATATATGACCAAGTTCACCACATGTTGAGATGAGCTTGGAAGTGTTGGTTTCATTGTTGCTATGAATGATTGGGTGAGGGTAGCTCTTCTAGACCTTCCCAAGAGATGGCATAGCTACGAGGACTCTGTTAATGGGAGGGAGAAGCTACCATATTGGGAGCAACTTTGGTCGGATTTAGCACAAGAAGAAATCAGGCGGAGAAACAGAGATGGATCCTCATCAAAAAATGATGATGAGGAAAAATGTGCCTTAGGTGGTAAGGCAAAGAAAGGAAAAGGGAAGGCATCCCATTCTAAATCTGAGTCTGGAAAGGTAAGAAAGAAATGAGACTTGTCAAAGGTGAAAATTTTCAATTTTCATGAGCATGGACATTATGCTACAAATTTTCCACAAAAGAAGAACAACAAGAAGGCCTCAGGAGGAGCAAAAGGTGAAACATTGGCTTCACAATTCGAGTTGGATTTCACCCTCACCACATGCATGGTGTCATAAATGATGGGATCTGTGTGGTACTTGGACAATGGTGCCTCGTTCCACATGACCGACAACAAAGAATTCTTTAGCAACTTGGAGGAGAAGGATCTCTAGATTGAAATCGAGATGGATGATGAAGGGAGGTATAGTGGTACCGAGATTGGTATAGTTGCACTCTAGAGAGATTCAGGTAAACCCCTCATACTAAAACATGCCATGCATGTACCCGATTTATAGAAGAAATTGGTTTTTTTTTCTATTTTGGAATATCATGGATACAATGTGATTTTCAGTGAAGGAAAGGTGTTCCTTTGTCAAAAATCCATGGGACAGGTGAAAAATATTGGGGTTCTGGTGAAGAACCTCTACAAACTTGATGTGGATGACTGCACAACATTGAGAGGTAAAGCAGAGAATGCAGTGAGCCGAGACATCGGTGAGTTATTGCACATGAGGTTGGCTCATTTTCACCACAATGCTTTGAGGATCATGCAACAGATTTATACAGGGCTTCCAAAGGGTACACTTGCACAGAGAGACACATGCAAAGGTTGTACTATGGGGTAGTATACAAATTCCACCTTCCACGATAAGGAAAGCCGAGCAACGACAATCCTTGAGAGAGTTCACTCAGACATGCGTGGATCGTTCTCAATAGCTTCCACAACAAATCACAAAAGGAATTAGATGAGAATTGATTGCACCTCATAAAACACAATAGAATGGGGTTGTAGAGAGAAATAATATAGCTATTGTGGGAGCAACACAAGCTATGTTGCCTGACCAGCGCCTACCGTTGCATCTGTGGGTAGAGGCATGCAATACAAGAGTATTTGAGGAGAACAGAAGTCCTAATTGGATACTTGGGATGAGTACACCAGAGGAGGATTTCTCAGGTAAGAAACCAGATGTTTCATATTTTAAAATTTTTGGTTCATCTATCTATTTCCATGTGACCAAATATGTCAAGAAGAAGCATGAGCCAATAACATATTTGGGGATACTTTTTGGGTACACTGATACACCTGATAACTATCAGGTGTACTTTCCAGCACATCGGATGACCCTGGTCAGAAGGGATGTGAAGTTTGATGAAGACAAGGCCATGTGATTGTCCCTTGAGAGGGAGCTTTAGTTGCATGTAGTAGAGGAGCTCTTAGCTCCAAAGGATGAACCTCAGGATATGGAGCAACTAGAAGCAGAGGAAAAGAGATTGGTAGAGCCTACTCACGCAGAGCCATCCACCATAGATGTAAGGAAGCGCACCATAAAGGCTAAAATATTATTGCTAGATGTGAGAGACTCAATGTGGGAGAGCCCACATCACAACGCAGGCAATGAAGGTCCCCAAAGTGGTACACTGGATACATGGCTCTTATGAGTGGAGGTATTGATATAGAAACATCTTGTTTTGAGTAAGAAGTGCATCGACCGGTATGGGTGGATGCCATGGTTGAGGAGTATGGCTCCATTATCAAGAACAATGCATGGGAAGTTGTCCTAAGACCAGTGGGAAATTCAGTGGTAGGCTCCAAATGGTTCTACAAGGTGAAGCAGGAAACATATGGGAGTGTGGAGAAATACAAGGCTAGATTTGTGTCCAGAGGGTTCTCTCAAGTGGAGGGGATTGATTATGATGAGACCTTTGCACTAGTCACAAGGTAATCTTCCATTAGATCCATCCTTTCACTCTCAGTGCAGATGGGATGGTAGATACATCAGATGGATGTAAAGACAACCTTTATCAATGGAGTTATTGAGGAATAAGTGTACATTGAGAATCTAGAAGGTTTTGAGACCTTAAACAGGGAGCCACATGTGTGCATACTCAAGAGAGCACTGTATCGGCTGAAGCAAGCACCCCATGATTGGTACACCAGGATTGAAAACTATTTCACCGAGTTGGGCTTCGCCAAGAGTGAAGCAGATGCAAGCGCATATAATATTATGGTTTATGGTAAGCTGTTGATTATTGTACTTTATGTTGATGATCTGATAGTAACAGGTGATGAGCAACTCATAAAGTCTTGCAAAGATGATCTTGCAAGAGAATTTGAGATGAAGTACATGGGGCTCTTGCACAATTTCCTTGGATTGGAAATATGGAAAAGAGATGGGGAGCTATTTGTATCTCAAGGCAAGTATGCCAAGGAGATTCTAAGGAAGTTCCACATGGATGGTAGCAAACCCATGGAGACTCCTCTTATAGGAAACTAGAGGAAGGAATATGTTACTTTAGGTGAGGTAGTGGATTCTACTATTTATAGGTAGCTGCTGGGTTCACTCATGTATTTGGTAAAAACACAACTTGAAATATGCTACGCAGTTAATCAGCTGAGCCAAGCTATGGTTAAGCTGACCAAACTCTTCTAGAAGGCATGAAATCATGTGTTGAGATATTTCAGGGGCACTTCAAAGTATGGATTATGGTATAAACAAGAAAAGGGAGTGAAGCTTGAATGCTTCACCGATGCAGATTGGGTTGGGTGTCCATCCAACCGGAAGAGCACATTAGAAGGAATATTCAGCATAGGATCAAAAATAGTTTCTTGGTACAGTAGGAAACAAAGACCATTTGCACTCATTTCAGCAGAGGAAAAGTACATGGAGGCTAGTTAGGCTGCATGCGAGGCCATCTGGATGAGGAAGATACTTGTTGTTTTTTTGGCCAGGAGATGGATCTGACTATGATACATTATGATAACAACAGTTGCATCAAAATCTTGGTTAATCCAGTATTCCATGACAAGTCCACGCATATTGATATCTGGTATCACCATCTCAAAGATTGTGTTTAGAGGAGGATTATGTCACTAGATTACATTCCCATGGAGGAGCGAGATGTAGACATCTTGAAGAAGGTGTTGGAAAGGAATGAATTTGGATTCCAAAGAGATAAGATGGAGGTATAAAATTATCCCTTTCTTGTTGAGAGGGAGTGTTGAAGTGGCACCAAGAAATGGCACCCCACTGTGGGGCTTCTAATTTAATTTTCCCTTACTTAAATTTGGAAGAGAAATTGTAATTTCATCTCATTACAACTTATATTAGTTAAATAACTCAAAATTGCTGAGTTAGCTTAGGAAATTTGAGTTGAGGGTTAGATAGCTTGCATGTAGAGTGATTCCATGATTTAAGTGGGTCCATTTACAGTTATGCATAAGTTGTAATTAGCTAACTCAATTAATTGAGTTAAAATCAGTTTAACTAGTTCTAACTGAGTGATGAGCTAGTGAGAGGTATAGTGAATTAAATATGGTTTAATTAACAATGAGTGATCAATTAGCTAAGTGATAGTTCACTTTAAATAGTTGTTGCATGTCAGTTCTGAGGAAGACCCAGTTGAGACAGAGGTTAAAGGGAAGATAACTATCAGTTGTATAATTGGAAAATTGTATAGGTTAGACATAAATTCAGTTGGATTCTTGGGATGGATTGTGTAGTCAAGGCAAGGGATTTTCCTATTTAATAGGGCATTAATTACTAAAGGAATGCGTGAGAAAGGCAGGTTGAGAAGAGGCTGAGAATTGGCTAAGAATTTGTCCAATTTTTCCTAGATAAGTGTGAGATAGTTGGCAGAGTGTAGAAGTTCTCTTAAGAGAGAAATTATTGTATTATTTCATGATTCTTGATTTTATACAATATACAGATAGCAGGGTTTTAGGAAGTGTTCTTTCCCTAGATACATCTTGTTTTTTTAGATTGATTTTCTCTTTCTCTTACTTGTTTATGTGATTGTGCGATCGTGTTTGTTTCCACAAATTGTAGAAGGGATCCAGTGTCTTGTTTTAGTATATCATAAGATCAGATTGAATCCCCATGGTTAGATTTTCTACACAAAAAACCGTTGAAGTGTTGGATTTGTGGCATATATCATCACAAGAAGGATTTTCCATTGTATTAGAGAGGAAGGCCTGAAATCTATAGTGCCTAGGAGGCACAGATAGTTGGGGATGTAGCTCATAGAGTTCGTCAAATCTATGTAGTAGTTGTTAATAGAAAGGAAAAACACCAGGAATTTATCATTGAGGTGGAAATAAATGCATGAAAAATATTTTTTGGTGTATTTGGATATAAGGAAAAATATAATAGTTCATCATTATGTGAAATCTTGTGCATTCAACCTTAATGGCATGCCTATAAGAACAAAATTGAACTTGCTTAGTTTGGGTGCATATAGCATGCTTTTGGGCATGGATTGGTTGTTTATTCATAGGACAAAGGTATATTTCTATGAGAATTCCATTGAGTTCCTGGATGAGGATGGAAAAATTAGAGTATTGTAGGGAAAGAAAAAGCCTACATCAGTGAGGATGGTTATGACTATTCAAGCTAAGCACAACCGTAGAAAAATATGTGTATTGTTTACAGTACATGTTTCTAGTGACAAAGGTTTGGATGATGAGGATGGTGAAGTCCTAGGAGTATCCTATCTTATAACAGTTTCAAGATGTGTTTCCTACGAATATTTCAAATCTCCAACCTCATAGGGAGTTGGATTTATCTATTAAGTTTATACCAAGAGCAACACTATCATCTAAGGCACCATACAAAATGAGCAATCTCGAGTTGGTGGAATTAAAGCTGCAACTTTTTGAGATGATAGATAAGGGATAAATAAAGCCAAGTGTATCTCCTTTGGGATCACCAATATTTTTTCGAGTAAGAACGACGATACTCTCAAATTTTGCATTGATTACAAGAATCTAAGCAAGGTGACTATCAAAAACAGGTATCTGTTGCCTCAAATTGATGATTTATTTGGTTTGTTGAAGGAAGAAACAATATTTTCAAAGATTGATCTAAGATCAGCATATCATTAGGTGTGTATTTTTGAGCTCAATTATTGCAACAAGAATGTTGCAACTTCAAAGGTTACCAACTTAAATTATCAGCTTGGGGTTCGTACAAACTTAAGACGTGTCGACACTGTATGTGCAACATGAAATGTGTCCTTATTTCATTGATCTGATGCAATCAATTGAATATCATGAAATAAAACACTAACCTAATTTCAAAAATGGAAAATTATTCTACTTGTAGAATGTAAATTAATACTCTATAGTGAAGAATGTGGAATGTTGTTTTGAAAAAGGAAATCTATTATTTTCAATAATAATGATTATAACTGAAACCTTAAGGGAGCACGAAGTTAATAATAAAGTCCAATATACTTTTCATTGATGAATCACCCTTTTTATCACTATTTTCAAGAAAAATTGTCTTTATTAACATAATCCATTTACATTTCATAATCAAACATTCATTGTTATTCAAATGTGGAAATCTATCTTCTAATTATGATTGCATATTTGTACTTGCAATGAAATAAAGGTGGGTCTAGAGTGGTATTTGGTCTTAATCAGTCATGGATTCCAAGCCCATGGGTCATGATTCAAGCCTAAGAGACAAAAAACAAGCTTTTGGAGAAAATATGGTCATGTTTACACATGCTACAGGAGCTACTACAGGAGGCCCTATTTTACTACATGAGGAGATAACTAGCTGAATGCTAAGGTAAATAAAATCAAAATGGGATGAGAAAATTTTCGTTATTAATTAGGATGTGTTAGGACTCCATTCCAAGTGGAATCACTCCAAGATACCCATATTAACACATGCTAAGAAATAGAAGAAAATTACTCCACTAAAAAATGGAAATTCAAGAACTAGTGAACTAGTTAACCTACCAAATGCCTAAACTAATCAAGTGAAAATGTTAAGGGGTAAATTTTTTTATTAGATTGAATTATTTTATGACCCAACACAAGTGGAATAAACTAAAATTAATCTCATTAACACGTTCTAAAAATTATCAGAAAATTACTACTATTTTTCTACAAGGGACTTCCAGAAAATTCTAGATTTGTGAACTAGTAACCCAATCCAAGTAGCTCAATGATGAAGATGAATTTTCAAAGTTGTTATAAGGATGCATATTGTTTTATACTATGTAAATAACTTGTAAAAAAACTCACTTCAATCATTTAACTAATGTAACCTACAACAAAATAAGCATGAACAGTAAATGCAAAAATAAGAGATACAAGTCCAAAAGACATTCAAAGGAAACAAAGAAAATATACAAGATGGATCTGAGGCTCATGGGTTGGTCAATGCCAAAGAAAATCAGAGTCATATGGAGGAAGCCAAGATTTAGAGGCTAAAAATTCCACCAAACTTCATTATTTGAATCAATCGAAGTACATCCCTGCTAGAACTGAAAGTGTTGCTACTAAATAACAAATTTTCTCGACAAGAAGACTAAGAAATATATGCCCCTAGAGGAAAATACGAATTGGTAATTATACAAATTTATGGGGAAGAATTATCCTTTAAAGGAGCAAGTTTTCCCCTCCAAAATTCCTCAAATAGTGGATCTGGTTCCCAACACTAGAAATTTGCATTAAATGACATGGAACACATTCCTATATTTTCTCAATCATTGGAGCTCTAGAATTTGTCAACGCTACAAGGAAAAGACCCTCTAGCAAATGTTTTTGAGGAAGCCCTTATTAAAATATCCGAGATATCCGTTTGTAGTGAAGTACACCAGAGGAGGTTGGTAGGTGGATGTTTTTGCGGATGTTTTGTTGCGGTGCATTTATAATCATAACATGCACCAGTGCACTTAATATATGTGTGACACATCGGTGCATAGAAGAGGCTAAAGAACCGTTGTAGAGTTATTTTTAAGTACTACAAAAACAATGGTGCACTTCAAACATACGACGCTAGCCTGGTGCATTGCATTAATTGAGAGCACTGCATGGGGGTTTTATTTAAAAAAATATTTTCACCATTTCGATGCTATACAATAGAGAAGGCGTCCCGATGCAGTTTAGGTACAACGATACACTGACATAGGGTTTTTATTTAAAGGAAGCACGGTGTGCTCCGTACAAAACGGCCCAATGCATCTCAGTAATCCAACGCACCGTATAAGGGTGAAGTTAAAAACATTATTTCCACCAAGTTCGGTGCTATACTCAATCGACAAAGCCTTGGTGCGGTTAATGTTCCCTAACACACTGACCCATATATTTTTTAACTTAAATAAATCTAGTGCACCAATGACACAACCACCTGGTGCGTCTCATGCTAGAGCGTACCGAAAAAGGCTTAATTCAAAAAAAATATTACCAACTGTAAAAATTCATTTTTACAATTTACAGTCTTGCAGAGGTCTCAAGCACCGGTGTGACCTTTTCTCCTCTGAGGTGCCCTGCCATCAGTGCTCCAATTGCCCGCATTGCTTCCATCTGTTGTTCAGTGCGTGGACTTCGAATTTTGCAAAACGATGGGAAAATTTGGTTTTTAGTACTCCATTGGAAACATGCCTCCTCAATGCACAAATGTTCAAGTAATGTATATTTTTCTCACCAACTTAATATTTTACCAGATTAATTTTGAAAATTGACATAGAATTCATTGTTTTTTTGAAAAAAAAAATTGTGTTGTGCGTTTGAACCATTCGGCTCACACCGTTCCAGGTGCTCCCTATAAATTTATAGGTCTCGCGGAAAATGGTGTTCATGGAAACCACACCGGCGATTAATTTGATAGCTTGGTGCACTACCAACAAAAGCGCACTGCAATAACAATAAAATTGTGCGGTGCATGTCAGTTTCCAGCCACACCGACAATTTATAATATTTTTAAAATAAAAATTTATTTTATATTCATCGATGCATTAGTTTACTGGAACACACCAGGAATTATATAAAAATAAACATAATGGCCCAATGCTTATATATTATGGAAGCACACCTAATGTGCGGTGCATCTGTCTAACCTACCACACCAGGGATTTTGTTTTTGGTACCGCACTACCAGTGGTAAAATATTGCAAACGAGCAGTTAGTTGAGCTATAACAAATGTCTCGAGGCAGATATGGTTTATCAACACATCGCCTATAATATTTATTTAATAAATATTTTTTGGTGTTGTGGTGCATGAAATTTTTATGCGCACTGTGGATGGTGCGCGATATAGATGTACGCACCATTGGCTGTGTGTCACTGTTTTTTGTGGTGCACTAAATGTTTTTTTTTTTAATAATATATATATATATATATATATATATATATATATATATATATATATATATATATATATTTGTAAATAAATTTTTCATTTAATAAAAAGAGTTATGTTTTATGTATGAGGGAGGCTGATGTATTTAATATGTGAATCATTGAGTGACGTAAATGGAAAGAGGAGAGACAACAACAAGAGAAAAGGGATGAAAATTATAACATGATACAACAGTGGGAGGCAAGGCATAGGCAGAGACTTTTGTTCCCTCGTCCTATTACGCCACCCACCTAGTTTCTCTTAAGGGAGGTAGAACTCCTTAAGTTCTATGAGGAGACTAGAGCCTTGAAGGGGCACAATGAATTATTATTATAGTTGATCTATAGGTGGGATACCCACCGACATACTTTTCGTGTCGGTCTTGACCAGTGGTACCAACCCACTGAGGAGACATGTATTTTCTCAGTGGCCTATCTAGGAGAGGGAAGATTTACCCTAGTTCTGTGATGTCCCCTTCGGTTATGTAGCAGGCATTCAATTGTTGTACTCTCTGAGATACATTAGGGATGACATACTTTCTCTAACATATTTTCAAGTGTCTGGTAGACAACTACATATTGCTTCATTTGGTCCAGAGGAGGCTAGGTTCCTCTAACTATTATTGACCACCATTGCACATTATACCAGTAACAGGCAGCGCATTAGTTTCCCTCTTTTATTTTATGTTGATTCTCTATTCCAGAGGCCTCGACTTGTTAAATGGTATTCCATTATTTTGCAGTAGTTTTATATAGCCTTAGATAGATGTCGTTCTCAGGCACATGGGAGGTTGACCTTCCCTTTTGCTTCAAAGTTGTTTTTTTTTTAATTTTTGAGAGGTTCCGGAGACGAGGCCTACTTTTTTCCGTTAGCCTCGTAGTTTGTGATAGAGGTATGGATGCACATGTGGGGCGATATGATGCCCAAGAGGGGCTAGTCAGAGTATTTGACCAATATTTCTAGTGATGCATTGGAGCTACTAGCCGGTGAGGATAACCACATGTCCATGATGGTGTCATGTCCTTACACAGGGTCGGATTGGCGAGGGTGTACCAACATCCTCTTCTCACATGATGATCCACCAAATGTTAGAGGTAATATTAGTGTTTTCTTTAAATTAATATAGTTTCATTTTATTGTCTTAATTAATTAGAATACAATTTATTATAACATGTTCTTTAACTTATTTTATTAAATTGTTTAATAACATTGACTAATTATTGTTATGTACTATATATTTTGTAGATATTGGCACGTTCATTGGGGACATGCCTCCACCCCCACTAGATGATCATGTAGATGATGAGGAGATGGCAGAGGCTGCAGAGGGTGAGAGACCTCTTTAGGTGCAGATACCTAAAGACATGTGGCGTAGGGATGACATTCGATTCAGGATGGAGTTGGGCAACCGACTTTGTCGACTCTTGGTTGATGAGGGAGTCCTCCCTGCGACAATCAGAGACATCCAGGCATATCATATGCTCATGGATATTTAGAGGGACATGTCGCGTGATATGATGAGCCTTATGCGTTATATCATCGGAGCTTCCAAGCTACTGGAAGCAAGAAGGGATAAGCACCATGGACATGCACCACACAGTAGCTTGGATGATGATCATGAGGGGATTCATCATTCTAGTACTCCACCTCCTACTCCTTCACCTCACGGATATGAGCAACTAGCATATCCTGAGAAAGCATCTCCTGAGCAGGAATCTGCTGAGGAGGCACCATCTGAGCAAGCACCTCCTGAGCAGACACCATCTGAGCAGGCACCTCCTGAGCAAGCACCATCTAAACCAGAACCATCCACTAATCATGCCTCAACTAATTATAGTATTGATGTACCACCAGATTTTTGACATTTATATGCAGTTCTATTACGGTTGTATTTTTTTTACATTATATATATATATATATATATATATATATATGTGGTGCATGTATTTTATGTTCATGTTGATGTACTTAATTTACATGTTGGTTTTCATCATGATGTGTATATTGTTATGTCATGTAAGACATGTTCATTTAATGTGCTTGCAGATAGATGTGTATGTTATAGTAGTTATTTGACAAGACATGTATATTTGATGTTTGTGTTATGATGATGTTATACAATGCTTTTGTTTTGTTAGATGATTATGATCACAATGATTATATGATGTTAGCAAATATGAATGTTTATTTTAGAATATGATGTTTTTATGATGGTTATCATGATTGTGATGTTTATTTTTAATATGAAATCATGATATTTATTAAACATTATGTATTGGTAATTGTAAAATGTAAAATTTTAATTTTAATTGTAATTGTATGTATCATGATTGTAATTGTAATTTTAATTGTAATTGTATGTAAAATTGTAAAATTGTAATTGTAATTGTAATTGTAATTGTATGTAAAATTGTAATTGTAATTGTATTGTGAAATTGTGAAGTTGTAAAATTGGAATTGTAATTCTATGTATTGTCATGATTCAATTTTATTAAAATTTTAAAATTTGTAACTTTGTAAATTTGTAAAATTGTAAAATTATAAATTAACTATCAAATTTGAACCATAATTTCTGTAAAATTGAATCATCATAAAATTGTAACATGTATACTGCACATATTGTTAAATTTCCATAATTGTAAAGTTGTAAGAATATAAATAATTGTAAAATAATAAATCTAGAATAATATGAGATTTTGTATTTTGAAGATATCATATATATATATATAGAGGGTGAAATTATTTAAGTAATGATATTGTGAAAAACCATTTAAAGCAATCACGTAGTTTTATTATTTGAGGAATTGACATAAAAAAAAGAACTTGATACAGTGCATTTCTTTCGATATCCACATAATTGCAAATTGTCAAGTGAAATGATTGTAAAATTAACAAAATGCAAACCAATTAATTCAAAATACATATTATGATGTTTCGAAAAAAAGAGTCTTAGTTATAAGATTAAGTCCTCTTATTTATAAAAACTCATCTTAAATAGTATAAATGATGAAATAACAAATGTACCATATCACTCTTTGTTCTCATCACCCTCATTATCTTCTAGCTCGCTTGGCATGACAACGCTACTTTTCTCAAAAATATGTTTTGATTTAGGGTCATGTCTCAATACCAACCACCAATCCTTATCCAACACATCTGGGTAAAAAAACACCTGGTTGCAGTGTTTGGGGAAAACATAAGGCTCCTTAGCTTCATCCCACATCTTTCTAGAGTTGATACATATTAGCCTACTATTGTGATCTTCCTTTACATTATTCTGATCAAAGATATCCCACCACTTGCACCTAAAAATAACACATTGGAAAGAAGAGAAGCCAGGCTTCAATGATCTCTGTATCTTTCCAACGTAACCTAATGTCCCTCGTACTAGGTTTTGATCACAGTGGCTAGGTCGACTAGATTGATAGAACTTGACTTCCACTCCACAGTTTTGTGTCATGTGTCCATCATCGGCATTTTCTGTGTGAAAATGGTTTCCATATGCCCACATAGATGGGAAGAAATGCACCTATAAAAAAGTTAAAAAATCATAGTGTCATGTGTATAATAATCCAACTGTTAAAATATAAAATATAGATGGTACATTTCAAAGATGCATTATTAAGTTTAAATGTACATAAATATATTATTACCAAGTTGTTGCACCTGATCTCTACGTTTAGTGGATCCTCTTCAACACACAGGTAATGACTGGTTCCACTGTATTTCTCTCTGACTTGGTCAACAACCCAACTTTTAGGGCATATAATTGGTATATTTTCTTTTAAATGAACAGGATATGACACGCTTATTTTTTTCCGAGGAATAAACTCGCGGAGAACCCAGGCGCACTTCCCCAGAATATCTGGATGGTATGCACGATAAACCTTCGGCGCTATTTTTACAGCGCTTGACCCCGAGGGACTCAAATTCAGAATCGAACCCGTGACCTCCCTGATTACAGAGAGGACCCACGTCTGGCTCAGACCAGTTGAGCTATCCCTTTGGGCTAGGATATGACACGCTTCTACCATTCAACTATCTAAATTATTTCCTGTCACTATCCCATGTCATCCTCTTTTGTTCGTACAATGACACCCATGGTTGTGTCACTTCGGAATTGTAAAGAATGAGTTTATTGATTGCTTCAATTTCCGTATTCGTTGATTAAATCAAACCAAAATATAGTACATATGAGATCAAAATATACATTATATAGAAGTTCAACGTGAATATTTACTTTGTGTAAATTTCACAAATTATAACTCTCTTACTCTTTATCAAGTGGCTTTTTCTTTTGTCTTCATCCCTTTCATCATCCCAAATCGCCACACCTGGTACGTTGTTGATCTGCTTGATGTACTCACTGAAATAATAGAAAGACTCATACGATATGTACCCCTCTGTCATATACCCCTCAGGTTTTTCCCTTTGTCAAACAAAACCTTTTAATTTATTCATGTACCTCTCTAAGACGAATATCCATCGACAAGAATCCACCCCAACTAATTCAACCTCATCTACTAGGTGGATTAGAAGATGAACTTGCAAGTCCATGAAACTCGTCAGCAATTCCTTCTCAAACATATAAAGAATATCAACTTGTAGGTTTTAACCCTGAAAAAAACTTATCTACACATGAATCTTATAACAGAAAATAAATAATAGTGAGAGCATAAAACATAAAACAGATAAACACAGATATTTTCCCCTGGATCCCAAATCGGGACGACCAGCTTGATATTTCATTATATTCCTTTTAGTGTTACAACACACACATATATATATACATGTTGAAGCATACATAAACCCCAATCCATTAACCCTGGATTAGAACATAACCGTAGTTCCCTTGGCCGGATCTACAAAATACCAGGGGCCGAAAACCATCGTACCCCAAAACCATGTGCAAAATCATGCACAAAACATGGGTGGGTCCGCAAACCAAAAAAAAAATTTGGCGGGGTGCTGCCCCGGACCCCGATAGGGGGGGCTACCGCCCCCCCTGTGACCCCCCTGCTGTGCCCGGTTCAATGTACAGCACGTGGGACTAGTCATGGAAAGAATATAACACATACCCAACATTCTCCCACTTGTTGTTTTCTTTCCACAGGGGGCCACAGGAGAGCTTAGTCATTGGGCCAATTCTTCAACGCCCATTGTTTCTCTACACCAAGAGAACTTCTGAGTGCTCACAGACTTCGTCAATGCATCTGCAACATTCTTCGAAGTGTCCATCTTTACCAGCAACACCCTTTTAGCCTCAACCATATCTCTAACAAAGTGATATTGAACATCAATTTGCTTTGTCTTTGAATGATAAGCAGGGTTCTTAGCCAAGAAAATTGCACTTCGGCTATCACAGTCTATCCTTATAGCTTGCTATACCAACCCCATACTTGAACACAATCTTTGCAACCAAACTACTTCCTTGCTTGCATGAGTGGCTGCTATGTATTCTGCTTCTGTAGTTGAAAGAACCACTACAGACTGTCTTTTACTCATCCAATTGATTGCGCCTCCAAATAGGATAAACACATACCCACTTGTAGATCTTCTTTGGTCCAGATCTCCAGCCCATTCTGCATCAACAAAACCACGAATGTCCAACATTCTTTCCAATCCTGGTCTTCCCTGGTAGCACAAGCCATAATCACTAGTGCCACGGAAGATTCAAACCCATCACCAGGATCACCATAGTCTAATGGCCATCCCCGTTTGATATGAACTGCTTTAATGATTCCATCTATGTAATAAGCCTGTTTTAATGGGGATCAGCCAATATACCAGACAGAACACGGACATATTCTCCTTCTTTCGTGTCTTAGGACACTGCTCTAATACACTTATACCTACAAGAATAGGAATCTTCACTGATTACTATCTTGCATATTAAACCTCTGCAATATTGTCTCGACATACTTCCTTTGGTTTAACCATAGCTTCCTCTTTTCCCGATATTGTTTAATTTTCATGCCCAAAATATAGTTTGTAGCCCCAAGATCCTTCATGTCAAATTTAGAAGACAATTGGGTCTTCAAATCCTAGATAATTTCTTCGTCATTTCCAATCACCAACATATCATCCACACAAGGATCAAAAGCAACAATAACACTGTCATCATTTGAATAAAATAAATAATAAAAAGATCCTTTCCTCAGTTTTCTGTGAAGTTTAAGTCCCCGTATATAGGTATCAAATGCAGCAGCAACAGATATAAGTAATCTAATAGAAGTAACTTTGGCAACAGGAGAGAAAATATCATCAAAATCAATTCCCGGCACTTGGGAATAACCTTTTGCTACCAACCGAGCTTTGTATTTCTCCACCTTGCCTTCTACATTCATCTTCTTCTTAAACACCCATTTTCTCCCAATGGGCTTCCTTCTAGTCGGCAACTCCACCAGATCCCATGCATCGTTTTTGTGCAAGGATGCCATTTCATCAACCATGGCCTCCTTCCAGAGTTTTCCATCCTCTGAATCTACTGCCTCCCTGACAGTTCTGGGTTCATCATCAGTTATAGTTAAGGAAAAACTTGAACAGAAAGCAGATGGACTATACCTTTCTGGTTGCCTTCTTTCCCGAACTGATCTTCTCAAAGCTGGAGTTTGTGGCTCTTCATCTTCTAAGTCTTCTTCTATTGTAGAGTCTGATTCATCCTCCTTTAGCTCAAACTCTATCTTCTCAGGTTCCTTTGGTAGGACTTCATGTTTAACAACATCTTTCACTTCTCTAAACACCACATCTCGGCTGTACACAACCTTCCTTGTTTCTGGGTTCCAAAGCCTGTAACCCTTTAAACCATCCTTATACCCAATAAAGATGCACCTTTCAGATTTATTATCCAACTTGGTCCTTTTCTCCTTTGGAACAGGTACATATGCATCACATCCAAATACCCTTAGATGTGAAAGAGAGGGTTTCTTACCAGTCCATACCTCATGTGGAGTCTTATCCTCCAACGCTGATGAAGGCGATTTGTTAACTAAGTAACATGCAGTCTCCACTGCCTCTGCCCAGAATTCTTGTCCTAACCCGGTACCACTGAGCATGATTCTTGCCTTTTCCATCAGTGTTTTGTTCATTCTTTCTGTAACTCCATTTTGCTGAGGTGTGTATGGAGTATTCTTCTGCCGTGCTATACCACACTTCTTACAGAACTCTTCAAATTCCTTCTTGCAGAACTCCCCACCATTATCTGCCCTCAACTCCTTTATCTTCTTCTCTCTGAGGTTTTCCACCAGAGCCTTAAATTCTTTAAATTTGTCAAAGACTTCATATTTCTTCCTCAAGAAATATATCCATGTATTCCTTGAGAAGTCATCTATGAATGAAACATAGTACACAGACTTTCCCAGCGATGGAACTGACACAGGTCCAAACACATCATTATGCATAAGTTCTAATATCTTGTTCGCCCTCTTAGCACCAGAAGGAAAACTCACCCGATTCTGCTTCCCATATACACAATGTTCATAGAAATCTAAATCCATAGAGCAATTAGACATACCTTCTACCATACCATTTCTATGCAGTATCCGAAGGCCCTTCTGTCCAATATGTCCAAGCCTTTGATGACATAGCATGATATTTTCTCCATAGACAGCTAGGCTTTCCGCTCCACTTTCAGGAACCACAGAACTATTACACTCATCAATAAAAGTGCTACCTTGTAGCTTGTACAGAGTTCCAGTCTGAACTCCTCGCATTAATACCAGTGCTCCCCGAACCATCTTACAGGCATATTTCTCGAACACTGTTTTTACACCTGCATCATCTGTTAAGTCCCTATATTAATAGTGTAGCCCCTTATTATGTTAGTGTAGCCGCCCTTATTGTTATTATTGTACCCCTGTAACCCCCATATTGTTATTATTGTGCCCTTACATTATTATTGTTAGGTCGGCTAGGATTACATTGTGGCCCCACTAGGATTATATTATGGCCCCATTGACTCCTATATATAGAAGGAGGTTTTGTTCATTTGTATCATCCAAGAATTGTTCATTCATGTAATGTATTGGAGGTTGCCCCCTCGAAGTGGCTCATTTCTAAGGCGTGAATATCTCTTTTCTTCTCTCTTGGGAGCTGGTTACACAACATTTGGTATCAGAGCTTTGGGATTCTAGGGTTTCGCTGCTCCAAACAGGTCATCGTGGCATTTTCGCTATAAATTTTTTTCTACGAAGCTTCAGAAGCTGAAATTTTTAGGGTGCGAAGCTAAAATCTTGAGGAAGGTTGTCTAAAAATTTCAGATCTTGGTTCGCAATATTTGAGGAGATATCATCTGTGGAAGTTAGGTATTTTTTCAGGCTCATAAACAGGTCATCGTGGCATTTGCGCTATAAATTTTTTTGTACGAAGGTTCAGAGTCTGAAATTCATATGGTGCGAAGCTGAAATTCTGAGGAAATTCGTCAAAAATTTCAGAGCTTGGTTCACAATATTTTTGGAGATAGAATGCTGGAAGGTAGTGTAACACAGACTCTAGTTGCTCTCAAAAGGCAGTGTGGAAGACCTCAACTCTCTCTCTTGGGCATTGGACCAAATTTGTAGAATGGTATGATACAGTAGAGTTTCTATTCTCTCATTTGAGACAAAGTTAAACAGTGACTGCATTGTTTAAGAATGTACAAAGTTATCTCTTTGAGCAGGTCAGAGTGGAGTCATTGTGGGGATGGACACAAATTTATTGGAGAATCAAATTGATCAGACTGTGACATTTGAAGAAACCCAGAAGATCTACAGTGAATTTCCAGATGAAGATTTTCCATCGAGAGATAATTCATTTAATATGAGCTCCAAAAGCTAGTAAAAGTGTATGTTGCTTCCAGGTTACATGAATCATTTGAAGAATCCCAAGTTAGATTGATTCCAAGGAGCATATTGTAGAATAGATATCAATATTGAATTCTAATGGCCTAAAATTCAACACCATATCAAACATGAAGACTATAACAGCTCATGAAAACAGAACAACATGATCTCAAACTATATTACATATATATAAAGAACAAGTGCAACATATTCACTCTCGCAAGAGCTTGACAAAAAATGAAATGGGATTTGAAGAAAGAGTGTGATGAAGATGGTGGTTTGAAGAAAAAATATAGACAGATGGATGGTGTACAAGCTAAGATGAATGGCATGGAAGCTAAGATGGATGGTGACATGGAAGCTAAGATGGACATGAAAGACAACATAGAAGAAAACATGAAGAATGATCTAAAACACATGGAAGCATTGACAAGCTTAAAACCGAAATAGACCTAATGAAATACGAGAGAAAGAACCTCATGATGAGGAACAAAATGTGTGTGATTTCTGACTTCTGTCGAATGTTGGGTGGGAAGAACCACTGTATTCAAAATGGATATGAGGAAGTTTGATGAAGGGATCATAACAACTGATGCTACTGAATGAACAATATTTTGATCTCCATAACGTGCAAAACACAAAAGTACGCATTTTCTTTTACATTTAGAACAAAATACATTTGTATGGTATCGTGGCTTTGTTCCACATTAAAAAAATTGTCACTTTGATCATTTCTGGGAGAAATGTCTGTGTACATATGAGATGAAGAGCAACACCTTCTTTTACCCAATTGATAAATCTCAAACAAAGGGTTTAGTGGAAGCACATTGAGGACTTCCCAAGAATTGGTATAAGGGTAGCGTGTGAGAGGACCATAGGATTGATCTCTTCTTGATTAAAGGATAACATTATGGTTCAGTGTTACCGGAGACACGATTCATTGAGAAGGCATTCGGGTTGGCAAGAGACGAATGTAAAATTATGGCAACAACGAAGTCACTATAATTCTATAAAGAAGGAAGTGTGGCTACATCTAGATTTCCCACACGACCTACAAAGTTGACACCTATAATTGGAAGAAAAAAGGAAAAAGGGCTTTGCTACGATTTGTGATAGCAAATACACTAAAAAAAAGATCATGGTAGGAAACAACATGAGAAGAATTATTTGGGTGTGAAGAGGAAGAAGAAAATGAACTTCAGAAAGAGGATACCACGGGGAACCAGCCAGGAAAGAGCTGATCAAACCATATCGGTCGCAATACCTTTGGAGATGCCACTCCTCAAACTCTCAAGATAAAAGGACAAATCAAGAAAGAAAGATGACCTGTGTTGATCATTCAGTTAATTCAGTGCCACCCTAATGCCTTCATAATATAGGTAGCAGGAGTTAAATTGTTTCTATACCAACACTGAGAATGTATCAAGTGATGATTTTAAATGGAGGCTGTAAATGCCATTGGAAAATACAATAACATCAAAGCTAACCATGGGGGAATATGTGTTGACTAGTCCAATGCTGCATTATAGATGTGATGTTGTACTAGGAAGTACAATGGTTCTAATCTTTTGGGGATGACAACACTATTTCAAGAACTTTTCTTAGAAATTCTTTTTTTCGAAGGAAGGAAGTCGAATTACGGGGTATTGAAGGGAGCCGGGAAGGATAAATAAAATAATGGCATGACAAAGCTACAAAGAAGAACAACGAGGCGTAATTATAGTGTCTGCTCACTGAAGTTCAGCTGTCAAATCATCTATTTGGGTCTCAACAATCTTGATATTTCAGATGTTTGGAAAACTCGGACTCCCACCTATTGATCATGATACTGCTATTCATTTGATTCAGTGTTCTGAAGCATTAGGCCTTATAGATATCCTTACTTCTGAGCTGAAATTTAAGACGCATGATTGAAATGTTAAGAAGCAGACATAATTCATTTAGTCAAAGTTCTTTCCACTCTGCATTGTGGTACCTGAAGGATGGATCATGGCGAGGTATGTCAGTTCCTGGGGAGTAATAGCTCTGTCAAGATAAATTTCCCATTCCTGTGATTGATGATTTATTGGATGAATTACATGGAGCAATTTAATTTCACCAAGTTGGATCTTCGTTCGGGATATCATCAAATAAGAATGAAGGCAGAGTCTTAAAAACTTGACATTTCGGAACTCATGAGAGTCATTGCTGATTTTGGTCATGCTTTTGGCCTTACCAATGCACCTTAGAACAGGGTTGATGAATTCCATTTTCCAAACCCTTCCTTAGAAAATTTGTGCTAGTATTTTTGATGATATACTAATCTATAGCAAGTCTTGGAAAAGTCTATGTTGAGCATGTTGAGAGAGGGTGCTCAAACTATTGCAAGAGAGCTGTGTCTCTGCAAAAGCATCCAAATGTTTCTTTGGAACAGAGGTGGAATATCTTGGTCATATTATATCCCAGAGGGTGTTAAAGTAGACCCTAACAAAATTAAAGCCATTAAGGAATGGAAAGTCCCTAAGACAATAGCAGTCAGAGGATTTCTGGGTTAACGGTATTATCGTAGTTTGTTAAAAATTATGGAAGAATAGCGGCACACCTCCTAACAACATTATTGAAAGATACAGCTTTCATGGACTCTACAAACGCTAAGGCCTTTGAACATGTAAAAATGACTATTATACAACATAGGTCTTAGCTACGCCCCGTTTTAAAAAACCTTCTTCATGGAATGTGGTGCCTCGAAATGGACCCAGTGCGATTTCAATGGAAGGAAGACATTGCTTTTGAAAGTCGTCGATCAAGAAGGTATTCTGAAAACTATTTATAGAAGGAAATGTTATATCCTTGCATACTAGCAAAGAAATGGAGAACTTACCTAATGGGAAGACACTTCAAGGTAAAACAGTCATGATGATAAAACCTTTTTGGAACAAATATATCTTTCAAAAGAACGTAAAAAAATGGTGAAAATATTTTGGGTTATGACTTTGAAATAATCTACAAAAAAGGAAAGCTTAATGTTTGTTATGAATGCACTCTCAAGAAAGAATGAAGAGGTGGAAGCATTGCTTTGTACCATTTCTATTATCAGGCTGGATAGCAAGACAAAGAGATGAATGAAGAAGGGTAGATGTATGGACACTCATTCCAAAAGTTGCGGCAAGATCTAGTACATACGATACATTTAGTTGGAAAAATGATTCATATGGTACAAAAGATGGTATATCTTTGTAGAATTCCTAACTAAAACAAAGATTCTTAAGGTACACTGTCCTTTAGGAGGACATGAATTTTAAAAACTTTCTGAGGGTGAAGGACTGCACAGGATGGCCTTAAATCTGATATTCAAAAAGTTTGTGGCGAATGTTTGGTTTGCCGACGGAGCAAAGTGGAGACAATTAAGACACAGGTTTCTATTATCATTCCAGACAGCGTGGAGGGAGACTAAATGGATTTTTATCACTGATTTTCCTAGTGAATGGAAGAAGAATGTGTGTGGTGGTAGTTGATAGACTTGCAGTATGCACACTTTTGTACATTATCTCATCCATTTAAAGCAAATGCAGAGTTGCTACTACATTTGTGAATGAAATTCAAAAACACATAGGCTTAAGGAGTTATTGTGACGTGAGAGATCCCATTTTCTGGGGAAATTTTTGGGCAGTTATTTTCTTCTTTACGGGTACTAAATTAGCTCATAGCTCATCTTATCACATCCCTCGTCGATGGTCAAACTGAGATAGTAAATAAATGTTTGGAAGAGTCTGATTTGTTTTATCAGACAAACAAACACAATGGGTCAGGCGTTTTCATTGCGTTGTTTGACCTGCTGCTTTCCTTCCATCTTGCGGCAAATGGCTTAATTTATGGCACTTGGATATCATCCACCATCGATCACATCATATTTAAAGGAAAATTCGAAGGTTCAACGGTGGAAGATCCATTGAACTCAGAATGGAAAGTTCTCCAACTCTTAAAGGATAACACGATTTGTACAAAATCGAATGAAACAACAAATGAGATCAATATCCATGGCTGAGAAGTTTTGATAGGAGATTGGTGCTATTTCTATGGCATAAATGTCCCTCCAAACAAGTAAGAAGGATAATAAATTATCGCCAGTACTATGGTGCTTACAAGGTGTTGCAAAGATTAATTTCACAGCAGTTGCAGACTTCCCCTGTACCATGAGTACATCGGTTTCAATATTTCATGCTTAAAAGTTTATAGGAGAAAATCTTCAGTTCAAACAATATTGCAGAACTTTAGGCAGAGGAAGGAAAATCATGTTGGTTCAGAAGATAGCCTGGAAACAGAACAAACAATAGAGTCAGTCAATTTCAGAGTATCCATCAGTGGTGACTTTTACTTGAAGATTCTACATGGGAGGATGAGAATTTTATACGAAGCACACGAGCTATTCGAGCGTTGGGGACAAACACTTTTTTGAAGGAGAGGGGCAATAGTAGTTATCACTATTAATAGTATAGCCCCCTTATTATGTTAGTATGGCCTTCTTATTATTATTGTACCCTGTAACTATATTGTATGTGTGCCCTTACATTATTATTGTTAGGTCGGCTAGGATTACATTGTGGCCCCACTAGGATATATTATGGCCCCTTGGACTCTATATAGAAAGGAGGTTTGTTCATTTGTATCATCAAGAATTGTTCATTCATGTAATGTATTGGAGGTTGCCCTTTAATTAAGCTCATTTCTAAGGCGTGAATATCTCTTTTCTTCTCTCTTTGGAGCGGACACACAACATCATCCAGCTCTGCCTTTACCACAATCAAGTTTCTGGCCAGTAGAATCTGAAAAAAAACTGGAGACACAATCTCATTCTTTTGACTTGACTTGACCTTTCACGTCATGATTCTTAGCCCTTCCTATGTCACCCTAGGGTATTCAACATCATGCTACAACATTCACTCCTATGGGGGTAAGTGAAAAAAAGGATAAAATTCAATCAACCATGACTCATGATCTACATGTATGTTGAAGAAGAATCCAAATATACATATGTATACGAGGTGGTTTTGCCTGGAAGATATGTCTGAATCTTTCTTCTTTCAAGGAGCTTTGAATCTATGATCCTTTTTATGAGTGCCCTTCCTTACATTTCATTTACTTTTACAAACTTTCCAAAGTTTGATCTCCACTCGAAACCTTATTCTTTTTGTTTGGACCTTCCTTGTACATATAAGGCATCTCCATTTTGAACCTTCATATTTCTCCGTCTCATTTCACTCCAGACAACAGTGAGGTCAATGTCATCAAAATTCAAGGTAGTTGTATTGCTACCTGTGCAATAACCATAATGTCCCACGAATGCGTACAGAGAACAAAAACATGTTACTTATCTTCATCATTCTTTAATATGTGAAAATGCGACAAGATGATGCTGGAGCTTCAGGCAATGAAGTAACCTTAGAAATAATTGTGACAATTTTGGCATAAAATTCTATTTTTAGACATATGGAGCATGATCTGAAGGGTTGCGGTATGTTATTCTTGTTATTGGTCATGTTAGTATTATATGATTTCTATTTTTTATTCTAGGGTGAAATTCTATTTTAGGCTTGCCTATCCTAAAAAATAGGGAAGTCAAATATTATTTACCATAATGTATTTGGACTCCTTCAGTTTATATCAACAGACCTTAGTTCGAGCCTTGGAGAATGGCTCATGCATCTGAAACAGAGGAATTTATTCTTGTCCTTTCTGGGTTTGGTGAGCTCATGCATGGTTAAGATTTAGTTAGGACTTCAGTGGAAAATTTTGGTGGAGTTGATGAGACGGTTGGGTGGAGTTGTGTTCGGTTTAACTTGGATTGAATTGGTGCAGAGATTAGTTTAACTAGCCAATCAATAAGTATTGATGGAATGATTCATCTTTCTTCAATTCATTAATTAGCAACTCATTATTCAACTCAAGAACACATCAGTTCACTCTGATGCATGGACATTTCGGTGAACCAGTGAAGAGGTAGATGAAAAAGTTGATACCTGGCTATCAGTTGCTTAAACATGATCTTGTGAGATTTGCCTAGCAGAGCAATTTACCATGATGAGTGTCTTTGTCATAGAGGATATTTGAACCTTGGATCTCCCTGTTTATCATTTTTGGGTTACCCTTAATAGAAATGAACCGATGGTTGTTTGAACCCATTGACTTGTTAAAAACCAAGCTAGTTTGTGTGTAACTTCATGAGATAAATCTTGAATACTGAAGTCATTATCTTGAGTTGGTTACATGTTTTCTCCCATTATAATATACACAATAAACATGGTTTTCAGCTATAAGCTTTCCATATAATTCAATGTGTATGATGATTTAGTATCATATATTTTATTATATAATGTGTGGTGGAAAGATTATGTGTTGCATATGGTCGAATTGATATGTAGTCGGGATAGTCTCGGTGGATAATTGATCATTCACCCAGCAAATTTCCATGATAGACTATTGAGGTGTCATCACGATGTTCGAGCTTATTTCGGTAGACGAGTCGCATCGAGACGGAGTAGCCTGGATCATGCTCTTTGAAAGGTGATATATCCGATAGAAGCCACCGTTGATCTGTGCTGAAATGTTTGTTCTCGCTAGATCAAGGGAGTCTGAGCTTTGAGATGGTGCAATTTTGCGGCGGTTTGTTTCTTGGTGCGGAGTTGAAAAGTTATTTCAACGGTTTACGGCTGAATATACTCTTGAAAGCAGTTCAGACCATGTTGCATGGAAGGATCACATGGAGCGGTATTAGAAGATAATGGGCGAAGGAGTTTGTGAATGGATGTCCCGAGGCCCCTTTGATCTGCTTGAAGTCGAAGCATAGCAAAAGAAGATGGCGAAATCTCGAAGATCTTTGTTCGGAGGAGCAGGATCTGTGTATACGGCCACAGCAACAGAAGACTCCATATTTAATGTGGAAAGCAGCAGTCCTTCCCGGAAGTAGAGCGACCAAGGAAGGCCCCGGCGCTCAAAGATAAACCAAGGAACATCAAGATGGAAAGCGCGGTATCGCCAAATACCTCACGAAGTTCTGTCAGTGTTTGAGGTGGGGGTGACACAGATGAACATAGTCTGACACGGCTCTCCTTGGTCTTCCGAAGGCTTGGAAATCATATCAAGATGTCAATGGTGGGAGGGTCACAGGATGGGAGCGCCTTGCGGTGATCATGCAGAGACAGGAGACCACAGGATGGATCTTCCTCAAGGGCTGATGAAGAATTGCGCTTTAGTTTGAAACAGAGGAAGGGTAAGAAAGCCTCTTCCCGGGCAAGGGCAAGAAGCGGGTGTGGTGAAAGTGAAGTGTTTTCACTGCCATGATCATGAACATTTATACTTTCATTTTGGAGAAGGAAGAAAACAGCGGAAGATCTGAGATGAGCTTTGGCTTCCACCGGTTCGAACTTGAATTTTCATTAGCATGATTGGTTTCAAGTGTGATGGGATCGGTGTGGTTCTAGGTGTGATGATGTTCACTGTGGGGAGATGGATTTGTTCTCAGTGGGACAAGGATGCAGGTGTGCACATCGAGATGGGCAGTGACATCTGATCATTTGGTATCAGCCTGTGAAGAATCCATTGTCCCTTTGGTGAGATGTCATGCATGCACAGTTGGCGACCGTCTCGGTAAAGCGATGGAAGATAAGGGGTATGATGTGATTATTGGTGAAGGAAAGCCTGCCGCGTGAATGCCCAGGGCACTTCAGTGGGGTTAGATAAGTGCACACTCGTTCTAGTAGATGGGCACATGACTATGGCATACCAAAGCGGGGAGAAAGTGATGAGGCAGTCAGTGAAGAAGCTGGCTGGAGGTGCCTGGAGCTGAGATCTTGTGATTTCTCTTAGGGCTTCTAAGAACTGCGTGGATGAGTGCAAGGTGTGCCCAGGAGAGCCTGTGGCTGCTGCGGGGAAGGACAGTAGGCTTCCGATGGTCTCTGAAGTTCTGTCTATGGTCCTTTCTCGGTTAGCCCAGTAAACACAGTATAAGTCTTGTTGATGATTTCTCGAAAGTCTTGAATCTTCTTCATGGAAAGTGGTATTGTGAGGTCCTATGGGTTTAAACATGGTCGAGGAGTTGGAAGAGGTGATTGCTTTCCCAGGGCCTTGATGGTGGTGGATTCATCTGCGTGATTCAAGAGGTTAACGGCGCGAGAAGGGATTCGAAGAATGTCGCACCCCATAACCCACAACGAACGGGTTGGTGAGGAAGAACGGGCGATGCATGGGTGTTGCAGTGATGTTGCATGATAGGAGCCTACCCCTTCACTTGTGGTGAGGCAAATCAGTGCTGTGTGTGTTGGTGTCCTCACAAAGTTCCAATAATTACACAGTATTGTGAGGGCACGATATTTCCCACTTGCGGATTTTGGTTCTCTGTCCTGGCATGTGAAAGATGAGAAAGGCGGATCCAGGCATGGGTTGGACAATGAGGTCGCGTTACCTCACAACTATCGGTGTATTTTGATGATGCTTGAAACATTGTAGCAGAATAAGGCTGGAAGGCATGGGTATTCCCGCTTGAGAGGGGCTACTGCCTGCATCAAGATGAGGCAGCCTTGGTTCCTAAGGAGGAGCTTGGATGTGGAAGCGACCACAAGAGGAAGTTCGGGAGGTGGAAAGAAACCACCCATGCAACGCCCGGCCATCGGGGAAGAAACATGCACTCAAGGAAAGGCCCAGCCGCTGACAAGGGCTGAGAGGTTGTAGGACCACCTACAACACGAGTGCAACGAGAGAGGCAGTCTGGGATGAGTCTCCTTGGATATGTTCTTGTGAGTCAATGTTTGGTAAGCGAGCCATCACCTCTTTCGAGGAAGATATTGGAGGAACCCAGCAGGTAGATGCCATGATCGAGAATATGGTGGTCGTGGAAAACAGTCATGGGAGATTGTCCCAAGGCGGAGAAGTCAATGGTGGGTTGTGATGGATCCTAGAATGAAGTAGGCGGGCGCGGGAGTGTGGAAAGTGCAAGGCGAGATTTGTGGCCGTGGCTTTCTCACAAATGGGGGATGATTATGAAGGAGACCTTTTTTGTCGCAAGGTACTCTTCCATACGGACGATCATGTACTTTCTCTCGGCAGATGGGGTGGCATCCATCGGATGGATGTGAGCTGCATTCTTCTGATGAGTTGTGAAGAGGAGGTGTACATAGAGTAACAGGTTCGAGATCTTAGTGGTCACATGTGTGCCGACTCAAAGAGAGCTGCTTGTACGGGCTAAAGCAAGCACCTCATGCTTGGTACACTCGGATAGAAGCTACTTGCCGGGCTTGGATTCTCTTGAGAGTGAGGCGGATCTAAACACATACCCAGTTGTGGTGGAGGGAAAATTTGTTGATCATGTTCAGCTCTTAGATGATGGGATTTTATTTGGCGATGATTCGTGCCTTTCATGCGGGGAGAGTCTTTTGAGAGTTTGAGATGAAGGACTTGGGCATCCTTCATTATTTCACTGGATGATTTGTGGCCCACGGCGGAGAATTTGTTATTTCTCGGGGCAAGTATGCTCGGGAGATTCTGGAGAGGGTTCAACCTTCTGGCTTTCAAAGCCTTTTGGCTGCTCTCTTCTTGGTTGGAGGAAGGAGGATGCTGGGAATGGTGGGTGCTATCATGGTGGTGGGGTCGCTTATGTATTTGGTGTGGCCATTCTATGCTATCTTTGTTAACCAGCTTCCAGCCTGGTTAGCTTCTGGCTCTTTGGAAGGTAGGAAAGCATGTATTACGTTATGTGGGGCACATCGGGATATGGTCTATGGTACGGACGGAGGATGGAGAAAAACTGCAGCTGGTGGGGTGGGCATTCATGGATGGGCTTTTGGAGGAGTTTTTGTATTGGTTCGGCGGTGCACAAATTACGGTAGGAAGGAGATAGCCTCAGGTTGAGGCAGTAGCCAGCCAGCAAACATGCCTCAGGCTCTATTTGGATGAGGAAGATCCTAGAACTAACTTGGATTGTGGGTTGCATTTGGGTATGGTGGTTTACCCCGTGTGACAGGGAAGTTGCATTAAACTCATTAAATGATAACGAATGGATCAAACACATTGTCAGTGCCATCATGGAAGATTATTGAAGATGTGTGACACTTCATATATTCTGGAGGATGGGATGCCGACATCTTATGAAGGCGCCTGCAGAGCGATTCAATTCCACGGAAGGTGGATGGGATGGTCTTCCTGCTGCTTTGAGAAGTGTGGCAGATGATGGAGCTGGTGAAACGAAGTAGCCTTCTTTCAATGGTGATGATTCCAAACAATCTATTATTTTTTAGACTATCTTTATTCATGGAGCATGGTCAGGTTTGATGTATTCTTGATGTTAGATATATTAGTAAAAATGATGAACTATTTTGATTCTGGTGAAAATATTTTCATTATCCTAAAACGGAAATTAATATTATTTACCCTTAATAATATTTGGATCTGTTTCGGTTACTCTCTTGGAGCACTTAGGTTAGATACGGAAGTGGCTCATGCATCCCCGGCGGAAAATTTATGCTATTATTAAGTTTAGTGAGCTCTATTTGGTTGACTTGGTGGACTTGGTGAAGTTGGTGGGATTGATAAACGATTAATGAGTTGTGTTAGTTTAACTTAGTTATTAGTTGAGATTAGTGCAACAACTAATATTTCAATGACAGGTAGATGAATTAAATATGTTAATTCATTAATTAGTAACTCATTATTCAACTCATCTTTATTCAGTTCCTCTAGTTATGATTGGTGGTGGTGAAAGATCCAGATAAAGTTGAAGTAATAAGTTGTTGATTCAAGTTACCACTTGAACAATTTCCATGATGATTAAACAATAATCAAGGAGATTAATATGGATCTATTTGTATTCAGTTAATAAAATGATGATATTAGTTGGTTGCTTATTAAATTAAGCTAGTTTGTATGAGTATCGGAAGGTGTACTTGTAAGTGTGTATTGGAGTTGATTTATGTTTCTCACTAATATACACAATGAGCTGCCCGGGGTTTTAATTTGTAACTTTCTTTATATATTTGTGTTGATATGTAGTGAGTTAATATTATCTTCTTTATTTATATTTTCTTGTTGTCTGAGTGGAAAGATATGTGAATGAATTCAGGTGATAGCAGTCGGGATAGTGGTGGATAATTGATGCTAATTTGATAGAATTTCTACAACAAAAAAATAATCAACGGATATTGTTGACTCTTTAATATTGAATCACTGTCACTCAGGTCTCCATCCTTCATCTTGGTTATCTGACTTTTTCCACGAGACAACCATTACTAGAGACTTGGTGTTTAAAGTCCAAAGTTTTCCCATAATTATTCACCATAGCTTCCCAGATAGCTAACCAATACCTAATCCCAAGGACACACAACCGTATTTTTCTCTTAGCCTTGAGTTAGGTTTCTGGTCTTATCTGACATTGTGTTCTGATACACATGATCCATAATCACAATCCTTTATCCACTAGCATATCCTCCATATTAGCTTCAACAAACCATGACCATTAAATTTCCTGATCTCTATCTTTCAACATTTCATGTCATACAACACATACATAACAAGTCAATCCACCTTGAGATATCACTTTGAGCAAGGGTCTATAGACGGAGAAAAAACCCTCAACAAACAGGCATCCATGAGGCTGACAGCTGATACCAAATGTAGGACTTTAACTACGAACATAAATTATCTACATGATTTATAAACAGAAGAAAATAAATAATAGACAGGAAACATAAAACATAAAATAGATAAACAAATTTTCCCTGGATCTGATGGATGACCAAACGATGTTTCATTATATTCTTTATTATACATATATATACATGTTTAGAAGCATACACCAAACCCCAATCCATTAACCTAGTTAGAACATAGCAGCGTAGTTCATGGGCAGTATATACCAAAATGCAGACTAAAAAACCATTGTACCCCAAAACCATGTGAAAAAATCTTTCTGACCTTAAGGTGGGTTTGCCATAGTGGGAGGTCCGCACACCAAAAAAAATAAATTCACAGTATTTATACCCCCCTGTAACCCCCTGCTAGCGGGTACAGCATACGGTATGTGGACAATCATGGAAAAATGCTTTCTGTCTTAACTGAAACTGTCTTGATGCCAAAACAGACCACAACCATGAATCTCTTTGACGTAGTCAATGTACAAATCTGAGATAATTTAGATATATGGCATGTACTGAGTCTTGGAGATGTGTTTCACACACCCACACGAACAAAGGATAAGCTGAACACTACAAAGTTATAAACACATGCATAGAAAATTATTTATATTTTATGATCTCGTGGGATAAAAATTATTAATATAACAAATAATAAAATCGTGCTTTTGAAATTATATGTACTCTTAGAAGATTCAAATGGTCATGCGATTTCAACCTCGACAAATGGTATTCCACGATGAAGCAGCACCGTAGTGAAGACCCATATGAAGATGACACCCTCATGCCCATTATAACTTTCTTTTCCAAAGAAAGATAATTTTTTTTTAAAATCCATGGGACATCACCTTCTTTGAAAGACAAATTAGAGGGACTGGCCTCTCCCGTACTTTCTACTTGTCTTGGCCAATGTTTATTTCTAGTTTCTGAAGTAATAAGATATTTCCTAACAACTAATGTGTCACTTTTTTTCGATGATATGTGCCTCCATAAATAATATGAAACATTTTTAAATATATGCATGGGATCTAGTAAGTGGGTAATCCTAAGATGCTCCCAATATGGGAGGTTATAAAATATATATTTCCTTTTCATCCCAATCAAAAATTTCTCAACATAGGTGTCGAAACATTCTGGATCACCGAACAGAGGCTTCCCATTTGAATCGAACATTTCTATGAACTCCTTCTCCTTCTCTCTCTCATATTATCTAAGCCATTCAACTGGTGTTGTTATTGCAGGCCTTTAGGTTCTCTCTTGTTTACCATTGAAAGCGGATGTCTCTCTTCCGTAATGGATCTCTTCTAGGAGGAATACCATGGAGCAGTCATACACTGGCTTTCATAGGTTTTTGGACCATCTAGCTTTCAGAGAAGGTCCACAACATTTACATCCATAATACCCTTTTGTTACAATACCTCCAAAATTATTGTATACAATATGCATGACACATTAAATAATATCACTAAGATCATAACAATTACAACTAATTAAATTAATATGTGAAATATTATTGCTACGTATATAAACAAATAAATAAACATGTAATTTACCAGAGAAAACTCCTAATCCTGGACAATCACATGTGGTGTAAGAAAATATTCCATACAACATAAAACTCCTCTCTATTGTGAAGGGTCTTGATACATCATATACATTTATCCCATCCCATAATTCCTTCAATTCATCTACCATTGCTTGTAAGTAGACATCCATATTCTTCACTTGTATTCTACCAGGGACTATGAGAGCCAACATAAGATGTTCATTCTTCGCGGACAACCATGGGGGTATATTTTTATTGATCACTACTACAAGTTAAACAAAATAGTTGGTGTTTTGGAGGGAATATGGGTTGACACCATCCATGGCTACGATGAGTCATAGACTTCATACTTCATCCTTGAATTTTTTGGGCCATGTATTCTCTATATGCTTCATGGCTATTCAATCGGCTGGGATTCGCATAACTCCCAAGTCACTTTTGCATGGGGGCATGCCATCCCTGCAACATAGCTAATTATTTGCAATGAAAGAGGGTTTGAATCCTTGATATTATAGGCATGTGCCTCAATATCTTAAGAGGAGGACTACGTGATTTACCCTTATTTTTTTATTAATCATATATGTCATGCCCAATTGGTTGTGTGACAATTTTCTCAAAATATAAGGTACTTGATGGTCAATTACCTCAAAATTTCTGAGAAACATGAATTGGAAAAGCCAAAATTTTATTTCAAGTTGTACAGTAACATCTTTGTCCCCAATTGGGTATACTTTGATTGATTTCCAGGTCCAAAGATAAGGGTGGTGGAAGCAAATTTAAGGCTTTTGAAAAAGGTATCAGTGATATGAGCATCATCATTCTAGAATGGATCTAACAACATTGTTTCCATTGCAGTCATATCCCTTAATTAATCATTCACACCAACCTCTATTTGATTGCCTCCATTTCCAGCTTGTGAAGAACTACTATTGTTGTAGTCATTCCTAATTGGTGAATATGGACGTAGTGGAAATTTAATAGGTGGTTTATTCAACCATTCTCGATATCATTCCACTCCAATTTTTTCTCTTAATTCAACCTTCTCTCGATTTGACATTGTCGCGGGGTGCAACGGAAGATGGTAGGTAGGTCGCTCATCATCACTAAAATCCTATTAATTTCAAAAAATATATTTTAACATGATTAGTACAATATAGATGATAACAATTAGTAAGCACGTCAATGCATGATTAATTGGTTTGGCGTTGAAATAATTACATTATACCAAACAATTATTTCCATCATTGTCCTAGGATTATGGCTAGAAGATGGCATGTTACAATTGGCAGGGTGAAGCAACTATCTAGTTTCATCTACCAACCACACCTTGCAAGTATGTTACTCCCGATAAGAGCTTCTAACGCTTCAGATCTATTTTTTTTGCATTTGAACTCAATTTTGAACCTGAATGAACTTGCAAATTTGTATACATTAATTTTATTTAGATTGACATGGACATAAGAAATAAATTCAATTAGATAATGAAAATATAAATAAAATCTGAAGTAATTAAGATTGGAGATGGATAGGGAGAACTCTGCGATGGAATTTGAGAAATACTATGGAACGAGATGGATTTTTAAGAATTTTCCATTTGATATAATTATTATGTTTTCTCCCTGCATTTGAGAAAAATCAACAATAAATTTTGGCGTACATACCTAAAAGTGATTTCAGTGCGTTACAAAAGGCGCTAATGTTATCGATGCTAATGTACTGTTAAACGTGCCGATGCAGTCTTATTACCAGACGCACCGAGGTGGTTAGTGAACAAACACACCAAATATCAGGAAAAAAAACGCAAATTGTTTTTTGAAATGAAAAAAATATGGGAAACTGAAAAATGAGCGGCAAATGATTTTTGGAAATCTAATTTCATAAAAATTTCTTTAAATAGTAAAAGCTATTCATTATTTCATTATTTTTTCCAAAATTTTCAGGGAGGGATTTGCAGGAGAGACATACTTAGAGCAAGAGAGGATTGTGGAGCAGTAAAATACTTTTGAACAACAACACTATTCAAAGAATAAGAATTTGAAACATCTGGTGATTCACACAAAGACCCTGTAGCATAGTAAAAATGTTAAATTTTACTGTAATAATGTTTTTTTTTTATAGTTTATGTTAGATTTAATACATGCATAGTAAAAAATTTAAATTTTATTGTGAATTTTACTAACAAAAGCATTTACAATCTCTATTCCTATTTGTATTTAATTAAAATTCAGAAAGAAGAAAAAAAAAAAAAAAAAAAAAAACAAAAAAAATAAAACAAAAAAAATCCATTCTTACGTTCTTCTTCTTATTTATGTGACTAAAAAAATTCATAATTAGGGCTTTTAATTTTAGATTTATAAGGTTTGTATTACTATATATATAGGCGTTTGACACATAACCTAAGGGACCACTTGCAAATTCAGATCACAATCCTTGTTGGCCCTTTCACGATTTAAAAAAAAACGGCTTTTGTTAATTGGTGTGCATTGTTTAATATAGCGCACAATTGCACTCTTTTAGTATAACGCACCGGGCACGTATTGAAAAAGAGCATTGTTTGATAAAAACATTGTCCATTCATTTATGTTTATTTTTCAAAATACTCACTTTTGCTAATCAATGCTCCCATATTAATATAACACATTGGGTCTCCTATTGACAAAGAGGACCATACAATGTTTCTATTGTAGTGGCGGTGCATTTATAATAACATATAGCATCGTCATAATTTAATTTTTTTTCTATTGTTGGTGCTAAAATGTGAACCACACTGATGTAGTTAAAATGATAAACACACCAGTCATTTAATTTAGATAGACACACTATTTTCTTGTTTTTGTTTTTACCTGAAAATATGTGATTTATTTATAAAATATATTAATGAATGATACATGTTTTATATTGATAAAAAAATGGTTGAAAAAAGTTCAAGTAACAAAACTACTGATAACACATCTAGAAAATAAAAAAAGGCAAGTTCTTTGTAAATTATTTACAAAAATTAATATTTTTGAACTATATGTAAGTTTAACTAATATGTATTTTTTAGTGTGTGTCATGCAGAGCCACAAAATGAAGAAGCTCGATAAGATTCTTTCTTATCTAATACCATAAGATCGTAAAATCTTGATGGAAAATTTTTAGAAGGATGAATAAGGTGAATGGAAAAATACTATCAATCCAATATGTGTTTCTTTTTTTATTTTTCATTAATAATATACTTAAAAATATTTGATAGCATGTTTCAACAAATATATTAATTCAGATATGTTTAATGTTCTACATGGACCAACAACGAAGGAAATGAATGTTGTTCTAAGAAAAGAAAAAAAAAATAGAACGTGCAAATGAAAATGAATTGCTCCTCAGCTCATCTTGAGTGGTGCTGCAAGTTAACGAAAGGGGGGGAGGGGGGGGGGGGGATTTTACAAAAGTTTGAGGGATCTAGTGGAACAAATGTATAGAAATTCTTTCCACTTAAAATACAAAAATCAATCCAATGATTCCAAGAACCAAATTTTATTTAAACTATAGGAAGAGTTTCCAGAGAATTGGTCAATGAGACAAGCCAAACTTTTAATAGAAAAAACGTACAACAACAAAAAATAAGCATTGAAAAAGTAATATTCCTTTAAATGTTTTGCTAGAATTATATGTATATATTACTACAAAGAAATCATTTATAAATATCACTTTTTTTATATTTAGTTTTCATATATCAATATAAAAATTAAATAGTTTATTTTCATGTTACTTTTTCAGGAAGATTATGAAAATATCAAAGGATGAATGAGCTGATATCAGAAATATGCCAGTAGGAATGTCCAAAATGGTGTAGAAGGAGATAGTCAAAGAAATGGACATAATTGCATCACGTGAGGAACCATCTCAACAATAATGTGCTTCAAATGTAATATATCATCATTTAATTTTTCAATTATGTGCAATAAATAAATAATTTAACATCAAATATTATTTTTCAAGTATTTTCATGTAGAAAATAAAAGAAAATGGAACCCATTCAGCACATAAAACAGGACGACAAGGAAGAAAAGGGTTGATATCTAAGTTTGTGAGTAATTGTTACTTCCTTATAACAACTTAACTAGATTTCATTTTTGTATATTTTAAGTTGTTTTACAACAACCATCAATGAATGTCTTCAAATAGGCGCTAACATACAAAGAAGAACCATCGGAAGAATTGATTAACATTGGGCTAAATATGGGTTTTTAGTATATGTTGGAATATCAGAAATTAATTGTGGAATTTGTAAGTATCTATCTATTTTTACTTAGCTTCGTCTATAATTAATAGAACAAAGAAATATTTCATATTAAATCTATTATTTTTTATGGGGTATAAAACTTGTAGGAAACAAAGTATGGAACTGCGCCAAAAAAATAATTGTTGAAAGAAGGCTTGAAATTTTATTTTGAAATAATGTGTATAGTTCACAAGTCAATTCTTGCTATGGTACATTTATTTTCAATTTTCATTGATGTATATTATTTAATGTTTCAATTTTCATTATTCTCATCAATGTAGATATACTCATTACATTTTATTTTTATGTTTGTAGATGGAACTTGAAGAAGAAGGAAATAATCAACACAATGAACAAAACATTCCTCCAAATAACCCAAGTCATGGAAGTAGCTCGAGCAGTGACAACAGTTCCAGTGAAGAATGATGATCAATATGTTTGGATATCAAAGCAAGGCGTTGTATTTTTTGAAATATTTGTCTGTGAAATCAGACATTTTGTTTAATGTAATGGACATAGTGTCCTAATTGAAAGACAAAGGGTTACCAATAACTGTCCCATTTTGTATGACAAAGAGTCTCTTATTCATATATATATATATATATATATATATATAATAAAATACATTTTAATTTATTCTATTGTGTTCTCCATTGTTGCTATGAAATGTTACACCACTAATTAAATATATGGATGATTAAATATTATAATGAAGAGATGTGAAATATGATGGTATAGAAAATCCATCCAAACATCACATTCAAATGCACTAATAAAAATATAATTGATATGAATATTGTTATAAGTTTTTTGTCGACTTTTGATGAATAATGAATTTTTAAAAATCACAATAATTTCACTGTCACATGTCGATGTTTCTAAAAAATAGAAAAATGAACACTGGTGCGTGTGTATGATACTGCGCACCGGTGCGTTTATACTACCTATGAAAACCACACCAAATACCAATACCAATTAGAATGTCCAGTGTGCTTTATCGACGACTATGACCCGGGCAGATAGGCTTTGCATGCATCGATATGGTTTGCCTTTAACGAGCCAATGTGTTTTTACACCTTAACTGCCTGAGTTGTGTACACAACCCATATGCATAAGGAGGATAGAAGGTGCATGCAATACACCGATGCATTCATATCTTTAACGCATCTATATTGTTTTCATTAAATACCTCGGTTATTTACAACTATAATTCAAATAACACGGGTGCATGCACCTTCTATCAGCCTGTTGCGTATTTTTTGGTGACACGCACTGGGACATTGCAGATGTAAACGCCTCGGGGCTTCTATTTTTTTTTCTTTCCCAGTTCTTGGTATGTTTACAGCACCGGTGTGTACCATTTAAAATCCACTGGTGCATTCACACATGAAGCACACACCGATAAGAAAAACATCTGTAAAAACCTCCAGCCACCCAATTTTTGTTATTTGTGTTGAAGTTCCGTTAGCAAATCCATCAAAACCTCTGTTACGAAAAAAGGATGTTGTAGCAAATGTTTTTTTGACAATTTTGGCCAGTTTTATAACACTAAAACCCTCCTTTATAACCTCCTCTAGAGGGTCTTTTCCTTATAGTGCAATAATTTCATGATATTTTGTTCATTTATTATCCAATCTTGATCCTCCTATAGAAGGGATAAAGTCCCTAGATTATCTCCTCCTCCAAATATTCATAATCTTCCCAATATTCTCACAATATTTTACAAAAATAAATAATATTAGGAACAAATACGCAATTATCTCTAAACTTTCCTAATGAACATATTAAAGTTAAAAATATATCATCTAATGCAAAAAAGAGAGGTGTAATGTGTTTAAGGATGGTAATATGGGCCTTAATTTATGTCTAATTTGGAGGCCCATCATGCATCAAAGAATAAGACATCTACAAGATTGCATTCCATACAAGGTATGTGCACTATGAGTTTGTGGTGGATCGTTTCAGTCTTCCCAGTGCTCCAACCACTTTCATGTGTTTGATGAATAATGTGTTGCACCCTTACCTGCATAAGTTTCTGATAATATTTGTTGATGATATGTTTGTTTATTCAAAGAATGAGGAAGAGAATGTAGAGCACCTCGAAACGGTATTGATATTTTTGAGAGAGCATAGTTTTTATTCCAATCTCAAAAGCATGGCTTATATCAATCTCAAATTAATTACTTGGGAAATGGTGTTTCCAAGGAAGGGATAGTAGTGGATCCATAAAAGATTAAGGCTATCATGGAGTGAAAAAATCCAAGGAATGTGGATGAGGTCAGATCATTCATATGACTAGTAGGTTATTACATGAGGGTTATTAGGAACTTCTCCAAGATTGGCTATCCTATCATATATTTTCAGAGGAAAGGAAACAATTTTGAATGGATTGATGAGTGTGTAGCTATTTTTGATCAATTGAAGAAATTGATTACTAATACTCCAGTTTTGACTATTGCAGATCCTGCTAAGGAGTTCTTGGTTTGTACAAATGATTGCGAGGAAGGACTTGGTGGAGTATTGACGCAAGAAGGGTAGATGGTTGACTATGGATAAAAAAAGTTGAATGATCATGAGAATAATTATGTGACCCATGATCTTGCGTTGGAAGTTATCATTCATGCAATGAATATGTGGAGACATTATCTCCTTAGAAGGAAATTCATGTTGATGAGTGATCACAGTGGATTGAGGTACTTATTTGAGCAACATAATCTAGATTCAAGGCAAGATATATGGTTGGCTACTCTCAGTGACTTTGAATTTGAAATAAGGTACATAAAAGGCAAAGAGAATTGGGTTGCAGATGCACTTAGTATAAGGGCACAAATGAATCATGTTTCAGTTGCGAGCTCTTATGGGATATATTTTAGAGAGAAAATGTTACATGCATGGAAATATGATAATAGGTGCCAGAACTTGAAGTATATATTGCAACATCAAAGTGAGGGTGATAAGGATGAGGACTATCACCTCGCAGTAGATGGTATGGTTAGATTTAGAAGAAAAATATTTGTGCGTGATAGTAGTGAATTAAAGAAGTTTATTTTGAGAGAGTTTTATGTCAAGCCATATTTATGCCACCCAGGATATGAGAAGACCTTGAAAACTATTAATAAGTTATACTATTGACCTAACTTGAAGAAATAGGTGGTTGATTTTGTTGTTAAGTGCTTGGACTATGAACAAGTGAAAGTTGAGTGCAAGCATCCACCTAGTTTTTTGCAGCCAATTCCGATACTGGAATGGAAATGTGAGGTCATTTCCATGGATTTAATTACAATATTTCCAAGCACATCAAGGAATCATGAATCCATCATGGTTTTTGTTTAGAGTTTGAGCAAGGTAGCTTACTTTATTACAATAAAATCTACAAATTCAACTAGTGAAGTGGCTCAAATATTCATTTGTAGATAGTAAGATTGCATGGAGTTCCCAAGAAGATTATATTATATAGAGATGCCAAGTTCACTTCCAATTTTTGGAAGGAATTTTTTTTTGGCTTGGGGACAAAGCTAGCTTTCAATACAACTTATCATCAACAGACGGATGGGAAGACACAAAGGATCAATAAGATCCTTGAGGATATGTTGAGGATGTATGTCATGCATCAACATAGGACGTGAGAGGATTATCTTCCACTAGTGGATTTTTCTTATAATAATGGGTATCAATAATCGTTAAAAATGAGTTCATTTTATTCTCTCTATGGGAGGATTTGTAATACTCCTATAAGCTAGAGTGATCTAGTGAGTAAGGTACGTCTAGTTGACCGGATATGTTGATAGATATGGAGCATGAGATGCATATCAACATAGAGTACTCAAGGAGTTTCGGGTTGGAGAGCATATGTACTTGTGTATCAAGCCCAAGAAGAGCTCATTCAAGAGTGGGACATGTGCCAATTTGGCACTCATTATTATGGACCCTTTGAGATCCTTCAAAGGGTTGGGTGTGACTAGTGGCATATAGGCTTCTTTTAATCCATTAGTGAAATTCCATGATGTTTTCCATGTTTCATTGCTTAAAAAAAATGTACAGGATGTTGATCATGTTATTGATTGGTTTGTATTACAGGTGGAACCAAAAGGATACTTCTAGCTAGAGCCTCAATGCATTCTACGATAGAAGAAGCTCATGCTTTGTAACCGAGCAATACAACAAGTTAAAGTGCAATTGAAACACTTTGGTACTGATGAAGCTACATTGGAGATGGTTGATCATATGTGGTAATTATATCCTTCTTTATTTGTTGGCTAAAGAAAATGTGCTTTAGCTTATATATATGTATATATCGAATTGTGTTAATAACTCTCCAATGAGAAATATGTTTTTCATGTTTTTAGAAGTTCGTCATTGTAAATATTGCATCAAGTAGTGTTTATAAAGCTCCATAAGAAGTATGTTTGTCACGTGTTAGGAGTTTTATTTTTCATAAGAGTCATAAGAACACAGAGGATGGTGTTGACTCAAATAGGAGGCATTTTTAATAGCCCCAGGTTAAATTTTAATATAAATAAAGATACGATATAAAGGAAAAATTAAAACCAAGTTCATGGGACACGTATTCCAAGCTGAAAGAGGGGAAAAACATTATAATGGGAGTCACTTGTGGTTAATTATTTATTGGCTAAGGAAATTGGCATTGGAAAAAGGAAAAGGGAAAGAAATGGAAATTAATTCAAGAAATAAAGGAAAATAAGAGAAAAGGAAGATGAAGAGACAATAATATTCATGCAAGGGTAAATGAAGAAAAAGAAAATAAAAGGAGAGATATAACATCCCAACATTCTCTTGAACACTCTTGGGCATTCAATCACTCTCACTTGGACAAGAAGAGGAAAGGAGAGAGCACTACAACATGAGAGAGATCATAAGGAAGACACAAGAAAGAAAGAAAGAAAAAGCAAGGAAAATTAAGTTAGCACACGAATAATATTGAAAGAGAAGCCAACCTGAGGATTTTGCAGGGAACATGATGCATGTGTGATTTCCTTTCTAGGATTTTAATGCATGGTGCAAACATTTGGTTCATTGGTTATTTTTTTTTCATTAACATGGGATTTTCTTGGATTGACAATGATGTACAACCTTTCTTATGTCATTTTATAGATATCCATGATGTAGTGGTATTCCTCTTGGTTGAGCTTTATATTTTCAGTAGATTTTGGATCTTTGGGGGTGATCTTAGGAAAAATACCAAGGGTTGGGGGCGAAGATGGTTTTCTTTTGGAAGCTCTTGATAGGTGGGTGGAGACAGGAAAATTTCTCTAGATATGGTGAAGAAATTATGAGGCATCCAAGCTTGCGTTGGTTTTGGTGATCTCAGGACTGGTTTAGGTGAGATCACTATGGCTTGAGGATGGAGGTGGTTTAACATATGGATTCCCTATTTGGTTATGTTTTGGTTTATCCCATTAGATCCCACATTCATGCTTAGATCATGGCACAAGGTTGATTGCGATGAAAGAAATATCTATATCAATCCCAATCTATGGTCGGGTGGTACATGGAAGTCCCTGACTTGGTTTGCATTATGAGCATGTTATTATGTGAGTCCGTATTGAGATAAATGAGCTCAATTTTTGGTTTAATGTGTGATTTTATGACTGTTTTTTCATGGTTTCATTCTGGTTATATGTTGGTTACATGCATTATATATTTCTCATTATATGATGTGCTCTTCTTATGGTTTTATTCCATGGTTTGATAGTCTCTTGGATATTTTATATGAATGTATGAGCTAATATGTTTTTTTTATAGCTAGTATGATAGGGTGGTGAGCTTGCTTAATGAACCTCTAATGAACTGATGAATCAGTGAACATATATGCATTAATGACCTACACGTGATATGTTTACAAAGTGTTTTCATAAATGATTGTTGTATGTTATGTAATATTGAGCAAGAGTAAAACTTGGAAACAAATCGTGGAGCCTTATACATTACATTGATAAAATTTAGGGAAGTTATGGGTAATTGGCATATAGGCTAGCCCTATAACTCTGGAACAGAGTCCTTGGACACACTCACAAATGTTATGCAACCATATCACAAAAAATAAGAAAATATAGATCAACAACTTGAAAATTAGACTCATCGAGGGGGAAACATCCTTTACATCACAAAAAAGAACAATTCTTGGATGATACAAATGACCAGACCTCCTTGGTATATATAGGAGTCTAAGGGGTCACAATATAATCAGATCCTACATAACAATAATAATGTAAGGGAACAAAAATAACAATAGTGTGCTTCTATGGGGCACAAAAATAACAATATGGGGGCTACATAGGGACAAGAATAACAATAAGGGGCTACACTAATAATAAAAATAAGGGGGCTACACTAACAATAACAATAAAGGGGCTATACTAGTATTATAGGGATCTAACATGCCCATCTCTATAAAAAAAAGTGTTGTCATGAACGCTGGAGTAAAAAATTATCATCCTCCCATATGGAATCTTCAGCAGGTTAGTTATTCCAATTAATGATATTCTTTGAAACTGATCAATTCCATATCTACCGGGTTATTTTTTACATGAATACTTCAAGCTCCAATATTATTTCCTTCTTCGTCAAGTTTTTGAAATACTATTTGAACTGGGATCTTGTCATTGATAAACTTCTTTAAGCATGAAACATGGAAAACTAAGTGTACTCAAGAAGATGCAGGTAACTCCAATATGTATGACATAGTACCAATCTTTTGCAACAGCTGGTAAGGACCATAATACTTGGGTGATAATTTATTATCCTTCTTAGCTTGCTTGAGGGACATTTTTTTGTATGGTCATAGCCATTAAAATACCTAGTCACCTACATCAAAACTTCTTTCATTGTGATGTTGTTTTGCATGTTGTTTCATTTGATTCTGTGCGAGAGTGAGGTTATCCTTTAAGCATTGGAGAACTTGTTTTTGATGTTTTATGTGATCTACCACTGCTTGAACCTTAGAATTTTCTCTTAAATATGATGTGATGGATGGTGGATGATATCCATAAAGTGCCATAAATAGGGTCATTTTCGTTTCCGTATGGAAGGAAGTGTTATACCACCATTCAACCAAAGGTAGCCACTTGACCCACTGAGTTTTTTTATCACAACGAATATATCCTTCTAGACATTTGTTCACTATCTCAATATTCCCATTAGATTGAGGATGATAATATGACCTATGAGCTAATTAATTACCAAGACAAGAAAATAATTTTCTCCAAAAAGTTCCAACGAAAATGGGATCTATGTTACTTACAATAATCTTTGGGTTTCCAAGTAGCTTTCAAATTGTTTCCATGGATGAATTAGCAACTGTACTGGATTTAAAAGGATGAGTTAATTCAAAAAAATGTGCATACTTGGTAAGTCTATCAACTATCTCCATGATGACACTCTTTCCTCTAGACTTAGGCAAACCTGTGATAAAATCCATTGAGACCTCCTCCCAACACTGAATTAGAATGGCTAAAGTTTGTAACAAACCCGAGGTATTAATTGTCTCAACTTTATTTTGTTGGCAAACCAAATGTTTCGCCACAAACTTCTGAATATCAGATTTAAGGTTATCCAAAAAAAAGTCCTTCTTGACCCTATGGTAAGTGTTTTAAAATACTGCGTACCCTCCTAAGGGAGAGGTGCACAATTCCAAAAGAATATTTTGTTTTAGTTGGAAATTCTTACAAATATATAAGTGGTCTGTGTACCATAATGAATCATTTTTCTAGATAAATGTATTAGATGTATTGGGAACTTGTTGCAACTTTTGAATGAGTGTCCACACCTCTTTTTCATTCTTCCATTCATCCCTTGATTCATTTATCCAATCAAGTTGGATAATAGAAAATGGCATTGTTGGCTAATGTTTCACCCTTTACATTGGAAAAGGGAATTGTTAAGCCCATTGTTTCTCTTAACACTGTAGAATATCATTGAATCCTCAAAAAACAATTTCTTAGAAATGTTTTTTCCTTTCCCTTAGACCCTATGGGGTGGTTTTTGGAGCTATAATAGTTACTACTTTTTTCACATAAAATGGACTAGGTGGTTCAATAAGTACTCAAATGCTTAATGAAAACACTTGGTGACCAAGTGTTATAACCTAGAGCTCTGATGACCATCGCTCGTCGACCTTGTAGCCTTTTTTATTTTATATTTCCTATTGTATCGGTATGATCCAATGCTTGTTGAGCCATGAAACCTTTGGAATCTTGTCACAACTTCAAAGCAAGATAAATCCTTATTCCCTAGGGGTTATACCAAGTGCCATATACTTTTGGAAAGGTCTCTGAGAGTATTATCCAAAAAAATATTTTGTAAGAGTAGATGAAACTCTTCCTGAACTTGACATCAATGACCAGAGTTGACATCAATGATAACCACTAAAAACTCCATGCCAACTTGCTCAAAAACCAAGTTTTCTAACATAGTTTTATAAAAATATGGATTTTTGTAGAAATATTAGGGATTTTTTTTTCACCTGTCTACTCCCTTGTAATGGAGATGAAATCATGCCTCATTCATTTAGTGGGATAAATGGTCTTTCCAAAATCTAAACAATCCTCCCATACTATTCTCCTTGTGCACATATAATTCTCTCATCACAATATCCTAGTCTTTGCTTCCATTTCATATTTATAACCCTCTACCTTACTCTTCTCTGTGCATTTTTAATGGCAATGAGTCTTTTTATAGACTCGAAACATCAACATATAAAAAACATGGCTACTATGTTTTATGATCCGAATATGCAAGATACACAAGAAAAATATTTCCCAAATTTTATCGACAATAGAATATCCAAACATCCCAACTCAACATTATTAGAGAGAATCTAAAGATAAGAATTTGAACATTTACTATACACTAGCCTCCATATTATCTCCATCTACCCATAAACAATATCAACTTTACATTCAAATTCGTAAGGAAGATTCCCAAATAAAACTAGGGAAAATTCAAAGGTTAGATGGAACTCATCCTTAACCTTCCTTATAGCTAATAAGAACCATACTATCCATGCTAGAGACCCTTAACATCCCGACTCTCTCCATGAATAATCATCTCTTGTATTGGTTTTCCACCAAAAGACTCAATATATATCAAACCTAAACACATCATAAAATATGGTGTCAACCATCTTCCATTAAAAGAGCATGTATATTAAATGTTGCAAAAACTATTTTCGATATTTTCACTTTTATATAAAATATTTAAATAAACAACATATTTGTTTATCTATTTTATTATTATAAATAAATATTTAAGAAAAAATAACAAATTCTACTATGTTTTTAACGGTTTTCTTATTATACCAACGTATATGCATGGTATATTGTATTGAGTTGTCATTGAAACACTTCAACATTTGTAATGTGGCCAAAATTTTAACAAAAAGTTATATTTCAAATTGTTTTTCCTAACATTTTATTGCCATACAACAATTAAATTATTATTTTGGGAGTAATTTTGATGGCATTCGTAATGTATCCCCTCATGTATTATAAATTAACTATTTATTGGTAATATTAACAATGCATTAATTAAGATTAAAGAGATGCATATTGTTATATTTATGTTTAAATAGATGCATCTCATGTTGGATACTCTCTTTTAAATTTCTCATAAATAGGTTTAACAAATTATCTTTTAAAATATTCTTTATTTTGAGACTTAACATTTGGAACTGGTTAATATTCTATGTAATTAGGCTTATTTTTAAAAGATAATTTTACCAATTGATTGAATAATGTGTTTCTCTTAATATTACCATCAAGGTGCTATCAATTCATTTGTAAAAGTGGACCAAGATATAACATAACCTTTTTTCCTTTCACAAAACCATTGATACCATACATGTTGGTATTTTTATAAAAACATGGTTACAATATTTACTTTTTGTGAGGATGTCACTTGGTGTAGAGAAAATTATTTCTCCATTTCAAGTATCCATGTTACAAGATAATTATCATCAAACTTCTTCATATTAATCTTTGGAATGTGGTAGTTCTTTCGTATTGAATTGAAGCCCTGGTGATGTGGATATTGGATTTAAGTCCAAATAGATGCACCTCATGTTTGATACTTTCCTTTAAAGTTTCCATAAATATGTTTAACAAATTATCATATGAAATATTCTTTACTCTCAAACTCAACTATTGGAATTATTGAGTGTGCTTTGTAACTAGACCATTTTGTCAAATATTTACCAATTAACTAAAGAACATGTTTCTCTCAATATCGCCACAATGTGGTATCAATTCATATTTAAAAATGGACCAATATATAACATAATCTTTTTTCCTTTCACAAATCCATTGATACCTTACATGTTGGTTTTTTTTTTCTAAAAATATGGATGAAATATTTGAATTTTGTAACGATACCACTTGGTGCAGATCAATGTATTTCTCCATTTAAAATATCCATATTATAGAATAATTCACATAAAACTTCCTCATATCTATATTTGGTATGTAGTAGTTCCTTGGTGTTGAATTGAATCCTTGATGTTGTGTATTTTGAATTGAAATTTCATGATTATGGTTTTGCTAGTCAATATTTCTTCTCTCAAATTGTGAGCATATACTCCCCATATGAGATTGATTCCAACGCCATGCTTCTCCTTATATTCGTGATTTTCCTGGATCTCAACACTCCTTTGAGGGAGATGTTTTAATAGAGTGTTTTGTAATTATTTAATTTCTTCCTTGATGGATTTTTGTATATCTTTTTTGAAAATTTTCATTTCTTCCTATTTTCATTCATTTTATTTTCTATTTTTTCCTTATTTTAATTCATCTTCTTTTCTATTCCTTCCTTATATTCATTAATATTCTTTTCCATTTATCTTTTATGTTTTTCTTGAGATCTTGATAAATCCACCTTTTTCAACATATTACTGTCCATTTCTTTAACTTGTTTTCTCTAATTCTGATAACCTAAATTATAAGTCTTCACTTTATTCATGAGTCAAGAATGAGGAATCAATAGTTCTAAATGTTGTAGTAAATTTATTTGGAAGCATGTTATAAAATAATAATAATAATAATATTCTTTATCACAACATTTAGTCACAAAAAATGAGATGTTCTAATCAACAATTAGGTCACTTGTAATCTATATGCCTTTAAAACCTGAACTTGGAGAATATTTGAATCAATGAAGATTTTCTTGATATATCTATGAGTTTTGAGTCCTATATCTAAAAATTTGGTATGTAATATGTGTAATTTAGAATTTAGCAAGTGTGGCCAGATTTTTTTGTGCCAAGTGAAAGTTATGATAACTTTCCAAAAACTTGTTGGTTTTTGGTCTCTTCCCACAAGAAAATGTGTATATTGTGCCACCTGTCCATTTATTCAGATATAATTTTTAAATTTTTACCTAAGGTAATTGTTTATGTCTCCTAAAATTCATGAATATTTCATAGTTTGAAAATTACAAGAAGAGAAGATATAGAAAAATTATCAAACTGAATTGTTTAAAATTTAATTCGGGATTGTTCACAAACCTTAACTTCCACAGGGTATGATTCGAAAATTATAGTGAAGTAAATTATGAAATATAAAGTAGACATTAATCAATATTCCTCCTAAATATTCTTTTACTTTCACCATACGAAACCTCCTATAAAAAAATATTATAGTGAAAATTCCATGATGACCTATTTAAAGTATAAATATCCTATGATCATGAGCTCTAATACCAAATTTATGAACTTTGCACCTTAAAATGATAATAAACCAATAATTACAATAATATTCAAGGGAAAAACCTTCTTTTACTATGAATACAATATACAAGACAATATTTGATGATCTTAAGATTAGAGATCTCCTTTGTGTGTGTGTGTGTGTGTGTGTGTGTGTGTGTGTGTGTGTGTGTGTGTGTGTGTGTGTGAGAGAGAGAGAGAGAGAGAGAGAAGGGTACAATTATAATAATATGAGATAAAGAGAAGTTCTAGCCTACATAAAAATATAGCAATAGAAATGTAATCACCCAATAACTAGTTCTTAATAAAGGGTTTTATGGTTAACATGGGGATTATATAGGGCTTAACAAATTCTAAGTAATATCACCAACTTTGAACAAAATATACATCGCATTTACTCTAGTCTTTCTAAATGCTTAAAAATTCTAGAATAGGTGTCAACATTGAGGCATTTGAAACATCCAAGTGCTAGAGGAGAAAAGATGTTTTGCAAGTGCCCAAATTTTTCTTATATTTTCTCTATCGATCCAAACAATTCCTACTTCCATAGGAATACAAAGACTCTCTATAACTTCCTAACATTAACAGTGAAACACCATATGATGGGATTGAGTTGCTTAAACCCACATCCTTAGTCTTTGATTCTTCATCATCTTCATTGCTTTTTCCACTAATAGAAGAGGAAGATGATGAGTATTTCAACTTGCATGATGATGGATTACGCCTTTTGAATTGTTACTTCAACGAAGATGGAAATCAATAGGAAATATCATTCTAAATTTCCTTACAAACCCACTTTCTTACAATATTAATTTAATTTGTAATATCATCTAGCATCCTAGTGACATCTTTGATCGACTAGATGATGCAGGAGCATTAGAAATTCCAAGTCAATATTTTTGGAGACAAAGCTCCAAACTAGGTTTTAACACAAAAAATAAAATTTATTTTCTTATTCTAAATAATTTTAATTTCTTTATTCCTTAAAGAACTATAGATAGAGATAAGATTTAGTAGATAATATTTTTAAGAAGAAAACATGTCTTTTAAAGCATGAAAATTTTAGGAAATAAATCATGAGAGGTTGTAGGAGAAAAAATTTGGTAGCAATTAACAAGTTGTTAGGATAAGAGAAAGTTTAGAAATCTTAGAAAATATTGGGGGTACTTTTAGGATTTATAAAAGCTATGGATAGGCAATATGTCTTCAATAAGGAAAAAGCGAGTCTACTTTGAAAATCATGAGTGATTTGTGGATTGATTTATGGATCTAGGATAATTATTTTGTTTTTATATGTTATTATAACTAGAAATTGCCCCTAAAGGTGCAAAGGTACACTGAAGGAATAGAAGATTTGGGAAGATCATCTCATCACTCACTCCAATGCAAGCATTGATAATTGTTTCTATGAGTGGAGCAAAATTGCTCCTCGATAAGAATATGTAGATAATATATATATATATATCCACTCAAATACGTTAGAAAGGGGCATACAAATCTCTGAAGAGGACTTCACCTGTTAGATTTTAATGACTGATGAGCAAAATTAGGTTGATATTAGGATTGAAGAAGGCATTTTCAATATTTAGAAAGATGCCATTGTCAGTTCCTTTGATACAATCTAGTGTCAGAGCAAGAGGAATAAGAATTACAACAGAGGAGGTGGAATTGGAGTAGAGTGATGCTCTTCTAGAGGTGGAAAGAGAGACACTCTTCCATGAAATAAAATCTAATTTCATTAAAGATTTTCTCGTTAAGCTCATTTTTGTGCTAGTTTTAAACTTCTAGGTTCTATGTTTTGTAAATATGGGAACCATGTTAATATAAAAGTATTTTTAGAAGAAAAAAAAGAAATTCAAGGGAAATGAGTAACACATATCACCTATTGTGACTACAATTACATAATTTTTTTTTGGAATAGGAGTTACCTTCTAAAGTAGAAAATCTTGAATTCACCAACCAATTTCTAGGTTGTGCCTGTGAAATCCCAAGCATGCCATCTATGATCTCGGACTTGGGCTTGCGAATAAAACTATCAATCCTTGAATGCTTCAAAGCAATGTCCAAGTCCCCATAATTTTACATTTAGGGGTAAAAGCAGCACCAATGACATTGATTTTGGTCAAAACTTTGATAGATTACAAGCACATCCAATCCATCAAATTGATTAAAAGAAGGCGACACAAAAGCTACATTACTCCATGATTAATCTACAAGAATTAAATATTTCCTTACACTCCAGTTGAAGCTCCATCACATCTTTGGGTCGTTCTTCACTGTTTCTAAATATTTCTATTCCCTCTTTTACAATATCATAATATAATATAATCATAATAAAATAATAAAAAATACTTATATATTAATAATATATATTAAAATTTTGTATAATGAATATAAAAAATTTCATTATAAATTCACTTTCATATATATTATTCTAATATTTTTATAGATTTGTTTTTTAAAACCCAATAAAATTTAATTTTATAACAAATTAATTTAGAAACCAATGAAAAATCAAGATATTTCAAGATTTAGAGATTATAATCTTTCTTTTTTCATATAGGACGGGATTTAGAAAACTTTAAAACATCCCAAAGAATTCCATGACGATTGTACACATGTCAAAAATACTTATATATTAATAGTATATATTAAAATTTTGTATAATAACAATTAAAATTTTTATTATAAATTGATTTTAAACATTTAAATATTTTTAAAAAATTATTATTTTAATATTTTTATAGATTTATTTTTCAAAACCCAATAAAAATTAATTTTATGATAAATTAACTTAAAAACCAATGAGAAATAAAAATAACTCAAAATTTAGAGATTAACATCTTTCTTTTTTCACTTAGATGAGATTTAGAAAATTTTAATAGACAACACACTTTCTAGCTAATTCCATGATGGTTGGAGTGCCATGTGTCAATTTTTATTTGGAGTGAGGATGACGAAAATACACATTAGCCAAATCTATCCAACCAAACCCATCATAAGAACACCTTTGGTGTAAATATTATAATCCTAAAGGGAAAACAAATGGCCAAGTAGATGTGAAATTGGGCCAGGGAAAATAAAGAGAAAGAATGAATGTCTTTAAACATATTTATGTACAAAACTAATTTAATGAATAAAAGTTCATGCATATTTATGTACCAAGCTAGTTTAATTAATTGTAATATATATATATATATATATATATTACCACAACCATAATACTTATTAATAAATTAATCACAAACACCTAAAATTTATTAAAATTATTTATCAATTTATCAATCCTTTCTTTTCATATATCTGCTTTCCCAATTTAATCTCAACAAAATTGCTCAACATCTCCCACAACCCAATTTTCCCTCTCGACAAATACCACAACCCACCCACGCGTAACGCCCTCTCGACAAATACCACAACCCACCCACGCGTAACGCTTTACATGTGAATGGGTACCACACCACTACTTTTCAAACATGTCTGCATTCACGCACTCAATTCTCCAAAAATCTCTTGGCATCTCCATGCGGCTTCTACACGGGACTTCACTACTCTGAGGCATCACCGTATCTATATGTGTGTGTGCAGGTATACAAGAACACACAACTCTGAGACTTTGAAATTCTGTATAGTCTTACAAGGGAAAAATGAATCTGCTTGTGTTATTATCGCTTCTGTGCATGGCCCTCTTTCCATCTACAACAACATCTATCCATGAGAAATGAAAAATCAACTTAAAAACCAATAAAAATCAACTTAATAAAAATTAATTTTATCATAAATTAATTTAAAAATTAATAAAAAATCAAAATATCTCAAAAATTAGAGATTAACATCTTTCTTTTTTCACTTAGGATGAGATTTAGAAAATTTTAATGAACAACACATTTTCTAGCTAATTCCATCATGGTTGGAGTGCCATGTGTTAATTTTTATTTGGAGCCACGATGACCAAAATACACAAATCTTATTAGTCAAAACTGCCCAACCAAACCCATCATAGGAACACCTTTGGTGTAAATATTATAATCCTAAAGGGAAAACAAATGGCCAAGTAAATATTATAATCCTAAAGGGAAAACAAATGGCCAAGTGGATGTGAAATCGGGCCACGGAGAGTGAAGAGAAGGAATGAATGCCTTTGAGCATATTTATGTACAAAGCTAGTTTAGTGAATGAGAGTTCATGCATATTTATGTACAAAGCTAGTTTAATTAATTGTAGTTGATGTATATATAATGAAAGATTGCCACAACCATAATGCTTATTAGTGAATTGATCACAAACAACTAAAATTTATTAAAGTTATTTATCAATTTATCAGTCCTTTCTTTTCATATATGTGCTTTGCGGATTTAATCTCAACAAAATCGCTCAACATCTACAACCAAACTTACATATAGGAGAACCCTCCCCCCCCACTCTCTCTCTCACAATAATTTTATGAAAACGTGGTGGTGGTGATAGAATTGGATAGTTTTGAGGCAATTATAGAGAGAGAAATGGTTGTATTAGTGCATAAGATGTAGGGGTAAAGAGCCCAAGAAATAGGTGGGGATTTTTTTAAATAAGTTTATGGAAAATTGACAACTATTATAAAGTTGGAAAGATGTGAGGAAATTATAGAGAAGGATAAACAACTATATTCACCCAATTAAGTCAAGTGCACGAGGTGCATAAAAGTTAAGAAATAGGTGTGGACTTTTTCAATAATTTTATGGAAAATTGGAGATGGTCATAATGCTAGAAAGTTAAGAAGTGATCATAGAAAAAGAGATATAGCCATATTCACTAACCAAAAAATAGATAGAAAATTTTTAAATAATTTTATAAAAACATAAATATGAAAACATATCTAAAAAGTTGTGAAACAATTATAGAAAAACAAAAACTACTACATTCACCTAACTAACTCTAACATGTACTTGAAGATATAAACCTAACTCACTCTAACCTACTTAAAGTATATATATATATATATATATATAATTTTTTTAAAATTTCTTATTGAAATTAAAAATGCCAATAAAATTAGAATAGTGTGATAAAAATATAAAAATAAAAAGAAATAACCATTTCTAATTAAAAAACCCTATACATACATATATTTAACATTAATGAATTATTTATAAATAATAATATTAATAAATTAAAATTTTAGCCCATAACAGTTTTTTGCTTAAAATTATATTAATCATAACATATAAATAAAATTATATTAATCATAACATATAAATACAACTGTCTTACAATATTTCGTTAGTTTTTGAAATGTGGAAGAACCAATAATTTTCCTTTTTTCCAATGATTTTAGTTGCCGTGAACAACCGGAACAGAGCGTTGAATTTTCATTCTCGACAAAGACCACAACCCACCCACGCGTAACGTTTTAACATGTGAATCGGTACCACACCACTACTCTGCATTCACGCACCCAATTCTCCAAAAATCTCTTGCCATCTCCACGCGGCTTTTACACGGGACTTCACTACTCTTAAGGCATCGCCGTATCTATATATGTGTGTATGCGCAGGTATACAAGAACACACTAACTCTGAGACTTCGAAATTCTGTATATTCTTAGCCTCACAAGGGAGAAATGAATCTGCTTGTTTTATTATTGCTTGATCTGTGCATGGCCGTCTCTCTGTGTGCAGCAACATCTATCCATCGCTCAACATGGAACCCATATTTCCATTCAGAACGCATGGTTGAAGAAGCTGAATTCAATACATCATCAATGGACGCTCTGGACGAGAAAAGGGACCTCGATGCTCTCTTGTCCTTCACAAATTCCATCACATGGGATCCATATGGCTTGCTCTCCAACTGGACGCCACAGAACTCCGAGAACATATGCTCCTCATGGTATGGCGTTCGCTGCAGAAAAGGCACCAAGAGAGTGGAGGACATTGACCTTTCTTTGTCTGAATTGCAAGGTAACCAAAGTTTGAAAGGTAGCCTTTCTCCGTCCCTCGGCAATCTGTCTTTATTGCGCAGTTTCAGTATTTATGGTCAGAGTTTATCTGGAACAATTCCACCCCAGTTTGGCCACCTTAAAGCCTTGCGAGTACTTGACCTGAGATACAATGACATCTCAGGTTCTATACCAGTGGAATTGGGCCTGCTGCAGAAACTAGAGTTCCTGGATCTAGTTGGCAACAAATTCTCTGGCAGTATACCAGGTCAGTTGGGTAATTTGACACACCTTGCACACCTATCCATATCTTGTCCTCCTAATATTCCGGGCTGTATTCCTTTTGAAATGTTTCGGCTTCCCCTCTCCTCTCTGCTTCTTGAAAGTCTGAATGGGAGAATACCAAGTCAGTTGGGCAATTTGACACAACTTACGTTTCTGGTTCTTAAAAGTCTGAACGGCATGACAATACCAAGTCAGTTGGGCAATTTGACACAACTTACGTTCCTCTCTATAGATGGGCCTAATATTTTGGATTCTATTCCTTCTGAAATGTTTCGGCTTCCCCTCTCCTCTCTGACTCTTGTTCAAGATAGCCTGAGCCCCGAAATGAGCAGACGTCAAGGCAGGGTCAAAAGCATTCCTAAAGCCATTGCCAATTTGACCAAGTTGACCGACTTATTCCTACAGGGAATTGGAGTGAGGAGTGAAGACATTGTCAATTTAACAAAGTTGACAAACTTATTTCTCACCCAAAACGGACTCACTCGAAGCATATTTAAAGTCGTTCTTAATTTGCGTCAATTGAGAAAGTTATATATTAGTAATAATATGTTAAGAGGGCCCATTCCTGCTACCCTTGGAAATTTGAGTCAATTGACTAACATATACCTTCGTGATAATATGTTAACGGGACACATTCCGATTACCCTGATAAATTTGAGTCAATTGATTTCTTTAGAACTTGGTAAGGAAGAATTCCTATTCCCCTCGTAAATTTGAGTCAATTGATTTATTTAGACCTTAGTAATAATATGTTAACAGGACGCATTCCTGCAGTTTTTGGTTATTTGAATCAATTAAGTTTCTTATATCTTAGTAATAATAAACTTATAGGTTATATTCCTAGAACCCTTGTTAATTTAAAGAAACTTTAATCTCTTGATCTTTCAAATAATAATTTTATAGGCACAATTCCAAACTCTATAGGAAAACTTTGTTTATTATCATATTTATATTTGCATTCAAACAAATTAACTGGTCATATCCCATATAACATAGGTCAATTAAAGTCTCTTCGTGGATTAGTTATATACAATAATAGTTTTTTAGGAAATATTCCTAATAGTTTTAATGGCTTGGTTTCACTTGAAGTATTAGATTTATCAGAAAATAATTTAAATGGACAAATCCCTAATGTCTTTGGCAATATCACTTTTATGACCATTTTGTCAGCTCACTCCAATAATCTCTCAGGGACACTACCCACATCTTTGGCCCATTGTACCCAACTTCAATTTTTGGATTTAAGAAAAAATAGATTGACAGGCAAACTTCCTCAGTACTTCACATTTTTTCATGAGCTGGGTGCTTTGATCCTTGGTCACAATCATTTGGAAGGTTCTATTCCTCAAGACATTACAAATCTTCCCAAGTTGCATGTGTTGGACTTATCCAACAACAAGTTCAATGGAACAATACCACTTCATCTTGGCAGGCTCTCTGGATTTGCAAATGTATCAAATGATGATTATTTAGGGGAGGAAATGGAGATTGTTATCAAAAGAAGTGAGTATATTCTTCAGTATTTGTCTTCCACAAATACTATATTTGATTTATCTTCCAATAATCTTGTAGGAGAAATCCCTGCAAGCATAGGAAGTATGAGCCAATTGCGGTTATTGAATTTATCTTGGAATCAATTAGAAGGGAAAATACCTGCATCTCTTAGTGAGATATCCACTTTGGAGCAGTTGGACTTGGCAAAAAATAATTTAAGTGGACCAATTCCTGATGACCTCTCTATATTACATGGGTTGGCAGTACTTGATGTTTCATCAAACAAGCTCTGTGGGAAAATCCCTACATGAACACAATTTTCTACTTTCAATGCAAGCTCATTTCAAAAGAATAAATGTTTATGGGGTTGTCCTTTGGATACATGCAGAGAAAATGAAAGAGCAAGTAGACAAGGTGACAGTGCTACCAAGAGTAGTGATGTAAAAGAGGGATGGCTATATCATGTGGATAAAAAGATGTCATTGATAGCATTGGGGATAGGAATGAGAATTGGATTTGGGGGAGTAATTGGTTTATTTATGCTATGGGAGAGGGCTAAACTTTGGGTGATTCCCCCAAACATACCACAACCTTATTTTGGGGTATATCGATTTCCTGTATAGTTTCTTATATAATTAAATATTGAATAGAATAATTTTTCAATTATGTCATGACTCTATTTTCACATTTTTTTTATATGGTTAAATTTACTAAATCAAAATGTTTTAATTTATTATTGAATATATATGTATTTAATTCAGAATAATAGAAATGTGTAAACATAATATATATATAAACAATTTTTTACTGTATTACAACAACTAAATATAATTAAATGTCATATTTCTTTTTCAAAAATATCTTTAATGATTGAGTAGTAGAATTTACTCTGTAAAAATGACCCTAATTCGCTGTAAATGCATATGTGCACTCTCCACATTCTAATTAAGTTTTATAATCTAAAAACTACATTCTTAAGTTGAATGGCTTTTCAGAAATGCTCAACTGAGAGTTGTATGGTAGAGTCTTGCAGATGCCCTATTTCTGTTCAAGACTCAAAAGGGTTTTAAATTATCCGGGAAAAAAAACATTTGCAAACATTCATATTTTGAACGATTTCTCATAAACATAAAGGAAAAAACGATAAGTTTATATCATATCATACGCGATTAGAGCGCGTGGGAGATGAAGAAAATCTGAAAATGTGAATCGAATTCCAGATGAGAATGGAAATGTGTGGAAATGGGGCAATTTGCTCATTCCATCCATTGTATGTTGGACGTCCGCCGGCGACGCCTATGGTTATAAACTGTAAGTGTTCAAATGCAGAGAATCTTCCCCATGAATGTAGAGGTTTGGTAATTCGGATATATAAAGTAACGATTTGCAGGGCTGGAATTCACTTTGGCATTACCAGTCACATCAAAATTTTATGGCCGTGTAAATATTTAAACTTTTTCGTTTTTGAAGGTAAATATTTGAGTTGACTTCATTTATGAAATTGAATTAAGGTAATTTTATTTCATTTCTAAGCTTTTCATATGATGAAATTGGAGGAAGATAATCTATTGGGTAAATAGTAAAAACTCATCAGTTATCATACTCGTATTCAAAAACATAAAATTATTTATTAAATTTAGAAAAAGAAGGTTTACTAGAATTTACTAAATTTATCATATGATAAATTTTGAAAATAATGTTTTATATTAAAAATTATTATAATTTTTTTATCATATAGTTTTTATTTACTTTAGATTAAACAATTAAAATTAACAATAAAATTATTTATATATATTTTACAATTATTGCTTATATATAATTTAAAATAAATTAGTTTATATTTATTTTAAAATCAAGCATAAAGAGATTAAATTTCGAAATATAAATTTCTTTTTTGAGTGAAAAAATTAAGAAATTTTTTACATTTTGAAATATTTGATCCTTTTAAATTGACAAATCCAAATTTAAAATGGATCTAAATCCACTCATAGTATTTTATATAGAAATATAAGAAAAAAAAATGTTTATAAAAATATTTGATATATTTTTTCCAAAATATTTTATATATTATGTCCATAACAGTTTGTCATTATCTTTCAGATTCACGTGAAAGATCCACTTTATTACTTGAATGGAAAGTTAAAAGGTGTTTATATATATAAGAGAAAGAAAAGAGTAATTATACCTTGTATAATTAAAAGATATTATTCATTTTGAAAATAAAATTACAATTATATATTAATTTAAAAAAATATTAAAAAAAACAATGTACTTTCAAGTAGCATTAAATATATAATAAGTTCATATAAAAGAAAATAGTTATATTAAAAACATGTTATTTCTTTTTCTTTTCTATATATTTTATGGTGTGCCAAAAAAATTATATGAAAAAGACATTGTTTCAAACTAATTCTAAGTTGATTTATTTTTCTAATAGCCATTATAATTATAATGAAACATATTTAGTAAAGTTGAGAACATATTCCCAATAAATTTCTCTTTAAGGTAGAGGTGAATAATAACTCAAAATAGTAAAGGTAGAGGTAAATATGAAGGTGAGGGTAAGACACTACTTTTACCATGAAATGTGAAGGCATCCATCTTGTTTTATTATACAAATGCTTAAACATGTTGGATTCAAGTTAATAATTTTTTCTAGAATTCATATACTCTATTATAGGTAGACCATCTTTTTCATCCAAAAGGGGTCTAAATTATCATGCATCGTTATCAAAACTAAGTTTGAAATATTTGCATAATGGATAAACTTTCAAATCTTTCATTACCTAGTACTTAGGTTTAGTGATCTTGAGTGACCAATAAGCTGGCATGGTGGGAGTGGAGTCAAAACTTGGACTAAAACCATATTTTTCACCATCACCTTTAAGATGCACAAATTTTCTTAATAAGAAATAGGATGTGGATCCTAATAATGTGCAACAATGGGGTTTGTCCCTTTGTAAAAATTTCAAATGATGCAACAAGATTATGGAGAGGAAAACAAAAGAATTTAGATGTGCATGTGAAAATCAAGAATAGGAAGAAGAAACAGTAAGAAATATTGAAGACAGTAAACGCCCAAAATTTCACCAAATGTGAGTAATTATAGATTGATTAACTGAAAAACAAGAGACACAATTCTACTCTACAATTATATAGAATGGAAATGACAATTTAGAGACACATGCAAAGTAAGAAAAACCACAAATACACAGTGATTTCTAGGGCAACCCAATTGGGAAAAACCCCTCAAGCCTATTTGCATTAATCAGTTGAACAAAGAAACTATTACAATTTCTTACTCCAGCTCTGAGCACAACTTGCAAAAGAATAAATGTTCTCTCTGTCGAATGAGAGATCATGGCCAAGACTTAGCTAATTGATGGTTTTCAAGCTTCTGTGGTCGTTTATTGAAGAATAGAAATTCAGATTTTCCAGAGTATTAACAAAACTTCGTCGACGTTTCTAATCCTAATGGGGATCCATCTTCATGACAAATGTGAATGAGAGCGACCATCATAAATAGTGAAAGAAAAACTTACCAAGACTAAGAGAGACGACTATTCAATTAGTTTATTATTCAATTTATTAATTAAAATAAAATAATACAATGTTATTAGTATGTCCTAATTGATTAATGATTAATATTATTAATATATATTCCTAAATCATTAATAATTATTATTATAATGACATATTAATATTGATAATTGAATATTTCATTATAATGATTATAAAGAGTTTGAGCTCCGATACCAAATGAAACAAACAAAGTTCGTTAAATACACCATAAGACTTGGAATATGTAGATATCCATTTATGATACAAGAATATATATTAAAATAGTATGAATGAGAATGATACAATTGGGAGTGAGGGCCATATATATATATATATATATATATATATATAGTCAAGAAGTACCCTTTCACAAACAATCATGTTTGTAGAGACATGTCCCTTTGTTTAACTAATTATTATTTAATTGCATATTATTATCATTATTATCTATATTTATTACTTTTACATAAATTGTATTCATAAAACAATTGACATCAAAACGCTTAATTACAAAAACACACTAAAAAGTTATTAAAGTTGTTTGCTCTCTTTCTCCAAGAGGCTTTGAAAGTTGGAATTTAGAAGTCATATCACCGGTCAAATTTGATGTTTTTAACCACATTATCTAACGTTTGACATATTTTAACGATGTTGGATGACGAGTATAGTGGAGCTAGCCTTATTTGACAATTAAATTACGCCATCACGAACAATTGAACTGTTAAATTTGAACCTTATTGTTGTAAGTGAGGCTATATTTTAACTTTATCACGAAATTATTTTCAAATTTCATTTTCATCAACCTTACAATATGCAAGAGTAAATTCAAGTCAATACCACAAGATTTGAAGGTCAGGAAGCTAGATTCAGAAAATATTGAGATTTCATAGAAATGTTCGTCTGAGTTATTGGGCTAGTGAATTCAAGGAAATACTCTTGAAGCTTCTTTGAAGTGAAGCCAATACTGACAAGTCACACGACTATATGCCCTAATTTGACAACACTCAGTTTTCGTAGAAGTTTTGATCAATACTTACTACCCTACTCAATCCAAGTCGATACAACTCTCTTTTTTCCTAATCTATCTGCTTTTCATTAAAGTCAATTCAGTACCAACAACTTAAAAGATTTGAAGGACGGGGCCGTTGAATCTGATAATATCGAAATTTTCCTAAAAATTTCCATCCCACTCTAATGACTTAACTTTAATGGTGTATGGACTTGTATGAGTGCGTGAATAACCCATATTGAAATTTCTAGAAAATTTCTGTGTGGAACTTTTTTTAATAGAAAATCTATGTTGCGAGTAAGGTAGGAATTTCTAATACAAAAATGTTGATAGGATTTTTTGGAAATTCTGATGGCCCTTTTGATTATTTTAATAAAATAAAATAAAAATTAGTTATATTTAAGTATATATTTATTTTTAAACAAAATTTTAACTATATTTAATCAAATTTCCCATCAAATCAAATTCCATGCCGGGATGAACAATTCCCCTTTCATTCAAGTGCATACACCATTTTGGAGTCATGTCATTACCGATCACTCACAAGATTTGAAGGATGGTCTGGCACAATCTAATAATACTGAAATTTTCATCCGGGTTAGTTGGCCACTCGATTAAAGTCAATAGGTACATCATTATGCTTCATTAAAGTCAAAATTCATTACCCAAAACTCATGATTTGAAGGACAGTGCGACAAAACCTGATAATACTAAGATTTTCATAAACTCAATTCAATTCAGTCAGTGTAGACATTTTCTTTTGTCACTTTTCCAAAAAAATTATTACAATTTTGATATTACTGCAATTTTCTTTGTACTCAAGAAATTTTCATCCAATTTATTGATCCATATGTGTACTGAAGTCAAGTCAATCTTCAATTTTCTCAACATGGAAGAAATTTTGACACATTTATTCATCCATATACATGCCTACTGAGTTAATAATATTATCTCCATCACCATTTTCCATTATATTTACCCATTAAAAATTTCCAGCCATTAAAATGCCCACTCAAGTCAAGTCAATATGCAATTTTCTCAATATGGAAAAAAAATCATGTATTTATTCACCCATATGCCTTCCTGCTGAGTCAATAACATCATCTCCATCACCATTTTCCATTAGATTTACCCATTAAAAAATTTCAGCCATTAAAATGCTCACTCAAGTCAAGTCAATATTCAATTTCTCAATATGGAAAAGAATTTCAGGGATTTATTCACCCATATGCCTAGCTGTTGAGTCAGTAATATCATCTCCATCACCATTTTCCATTATATTTATGCATTAAACAATTTAAACCATTAAAATGCCCACTCAAGTCAAGTCAATATGCAATTTTCTCAATATGGAAAAAAAATTCATGGATTTATTCACCCATATGCCTGTCTACTTAGTCAATAATATCATCCCCATCACCATTTCCATTAGATTTACCCATTAAAAAAATTTAGCCATTAAAATGCCCACTCAAGCTAAGTCAATATTCAATTTTGTCAATGTGGAAAAAAAAAGTTTCAACCTTTAAAATTCCCACTCAAGTCAAGTCAATATGCAATTTTCTCAATATAGAAAAAAATTTCAATGATTTATTCACCCATATGCCTGCCTGATGAGCCAATAATACTAAGATTTTTTTATACTCAATTTAAATCAATACCAACGGTTCATTTCACTTTTCCAAAATTTCATTACAATTTGATAACACTGCGATTTTCTGTCCATTGAAAAAAAATTCATCTAATTTATTTATCCATATAATCCATATGCCCACTCAAGTGAAGTCAATACAAAGATTTCTTTGAACACTTACAGTCATTGTTTCCTTAATCAAAATTGTTGTTTCCATAGTTACAATTTTTTTTTCCTTAATCATAGTTGTTGTTTCCTTAGTTACATGTGTTATTTCATTAATTAAAGTTGTTGTTTTCTTAGTCATAGTTGTTGTTTCTTTAGTCCCAGTTGTTGTTTCCTTAGTCACATTTGTTGTTTCCTGAGTCATAGCATTAGCCAACATACTTGTTGTTTCCTTAACCACAACAGTTGTTTCCTTATATGCGATGACTATTTCCATAGCTTGTTAATATTTTGTGTCTTTAGGGTAAAGAATATTTTAAGCCCTCTTTCGATATGATGGTTAGACAACCAGTTTGCTTCAACTTCCAGAGCATCAGTCTAGATTTGATCTAGTGCGTGATATTTTCTTTACCTGAGAGTGAACCCAAAGTCTAGCTCAAAGGCTCTAAAAAAACCACTTTAGTAGTTTCCTATGGAGGTTTAATTTCAGCAAGGAGGCTATTATATAATTTATTAAATATTTTTATAAATTCTGAGACATCTTCATTATGTTTTTTCTTTGTTTCATTTAATTCAGTGAAAACATACATGTGGTCCTTCTTCTCTCCCCAATTGTGCATGAAAGTGTTCTCCATTTCCTACCAAGTTTTAATTCAATCATTTGGTAAGGTATTAAACCATTTACTAAGATCCCCATCTAAGGAGTGAACAAAAAGTCTCACGACTATGTCCAGATGCTCTACATTTAAATTCTCGGCAAATGCACATAAGACTTATATGTGTTTTTGGGATGAAATATCATCCTCCACAGTGAATATTTTCAGAAGTTTAAGGTAATATTGAGGCATTCCATTCAAAGCACGTTTCAATTTAATTAGGGTATATTTATTAATTAGGAACCAGGGACAACCATGTTTTGCAATGGAGGTTGGAAAAAAATTACTATAGGGTCTGATTGAGGAACTATATGAGAAATACCTAACTGGAGCTAGAATGAAGTGTTAATAGGGATCTGAGTCAGATTGGTAATAAGGATATCCTTGAATTATTCAAATTCTGGGAAGGTATAAAATGTGAAAGGAGGTGAACTAACATATATATCTTCAATTTTTATTTTCGAGTAGGAGCTAAGCAGTGGGAAATGTTATTCTAGATACTCCAAATATTGGGTTTTATAAGAAATCATTATCAAGATTCTGAACTTCCTAAATTTTTAAATCCCATGATCTTTTAAGAAACATATAAAATTATGCATGATGCATTCCTTCTATCACCACTTAAGGAGTTATCTTTCACTAAAATTTTTAATGATTCTACGATCTTTTTGAAAAAATAATTTTTGGAGAAAAAATTAGTTAGCTAAAATGAAATTATTATAAAACTTTTCACACCATCCGTAACTCTTAAGGAGTTGATATGGCACCCCATTTCTAAGTAATATTTTGTTAACAAAAATAAAAACCAAGAAAATTGAAATTCAAACAGAGGATAGGAGGTCTCATCATGAGCTGACCTACCATGATCATAGGACCTAGTGGAGTGACATTACCATTTTTGGTCCCCAAGCTAAGGTAATGGCCTTTGGTATTTGGTTTGAAGGACATGAGGTCTCATCACGAGCTGGTTTGTTCACCTCATTAACTCTAGTGAATGAAACAATTATTATCTAGTTTCCATGCCAGATCAATGGCCTTCTGTAGATGCGAACATAAAAAATAAAAAAAAATTAAAAAAAGAAAAAAGAAAAAAGAGTTATGAATCTTTCCTAGTAATGGGATATTGGCATCTCAATGGTTTAAAAGGAACCTTGTCGAGGCTATGGATGCCTATTTGAAGCAGTGGACATGCTCGTGGTATTAAATTTAAATGAAGTATTACAATTTAAGTTAGCTATTGTATCCTCGCAATTAATAAAATAAAAAAGGATTGTTAGATTTATTATGGAATTTTATAAAAACCTCCTAGAAAGTGGTGGTTGTTAGCAACTAATTATAATTTTGCATATCATGGATATAATTTTTTTGGAAATTTAGTATTCTAATTAATCTCTTTCATTTTTTCTCTAAAGATGCTCCTTAGGAGAATATTGTTTCCATTTGTTTATTGCTCCTAAAAAATTGTGCATTCCTTTATTTCACTTTAATACTTCAAGGATTATAATAATCAACCTCATCATTACACCTCATGATTAATAATTGGATTGATAATTATCTTAAGTGCCAAAGATATCCCTCATCCTCCATTTCTATTTATGACGGTTACCATACCACTCCTAATTAATATCAGCTTATCTCTTAATCGTGCCAAAGTTTTCAACCTATTAAAATATTGACTAATGGTCATAGTCACACTTCAGCTCTACTGAGGGTACGGATACATGATATGTTACTCGAATTTCCAAAGATATCATTACATGTTATGGTTGTTGAGTTCCTATACTCTGTGCAGTGTTACTATCATTGTATATTTTGAATTATGTTGTTTCCAGTTGCAAATTTCCTCTTATTGAACAACCAACAATGGGTGGCCATTTGGTACGTTATGAACCCACTCAATTACAAGCCAAAAAGAAGGTAAGCAACATTTCAGACCAAGTTGGATGGTTATAATACTTCAAACAGTTACATGGCTTTGATAATGAAGTAGCACTAGAATAACCTGGATAATGGCATAACAATGCTAAAAAAAATATAGAAACAAGTGAACGAGGACATACTAGAAGAAGTCACAGGTCTTCTGATAAAGGGAGAAAAATGGTATGAAATACATACTTCACTAGAGAACACAACTCTCCTATTTTCAAACCCTAGCGAAGAGTTGGTCAGGAAAGGAAAGGGGTATAAACTTAATTCACTACTAGAGCCATGGAAATAATTAGCATGAATCGTTTAGAGGTATATTTTTGGCATAATGATATAATATGTTGTCCTTTATGGCAACCTACTCGATGAAGTTGTCCTTGATGGAAACCTATTTGATGATTTTCCTTTTCATAGAAACCTATTAGTTAAGATGTAAAAATGATGTTTCTACAGGTCAATTCAAATGTGGCAGATAAAGGTAATCTAGTTAGGATCAAAGAAATGATAAATATAATCTTTCATAGTGTATATGCAGTTTTTATGAAGAGGAGTCGCGTATACACACGGGTATGAATATGCCAAGTCGCGTATACCTTTTACACTCTAAAAATGATACCAGGGGGCAGTACCATGGTATTAGCCCACAATATTGAGCATTTTTTCATCTATTTTATTCCGTACAAGAATACCATTGGAAGTTGTGTGGTTTTGGCTCATGGTATTGGTAAATGCCAAATATATATAAGGTGAAGAATATCATGGTGCAAGGTGTGTGTACATGGAAGGGTTGTTACTGAATACTTATATATGAAGTATATTTGCATGGGATGAACTCTTTTTTATTGGTAGATATGAAACTATGATGCACCCTTGGATACAATGAGGGATCTGGATCTCTAGACCTGACATGACTATGTATTTGACCTATTGAAGAGATTATTAGATTTGTGACCTGGCACATGTTTTCTGAAGTAAAGTGAAGAAATCTAGGTAAGTCTATAGATCTGAAATTTTTTGCAAAATTAATATCTAGAGATCTATTGCTAGTTTGTCTCGGTGAAAGTGTGTATATGTAAAGCTTTGTCTCAGAAAAAGCACATATGAAAGTCAGGGTTTTCTGAAGCTTTCTGGAGAGGTTATCTGTTTATTTCTACTATATTTCTATTGTCTGTCAATGAAGTCTTCATGTAGATCTGGGTTGCTTGAATATTGTATATGCTGCTAAGTTGAATATGTATAAATCTGATCAATGAGTGAGTAAATATGTTTAATGATGACTGAATGAATAAGGGCTCCGCATTACTGAAATGATATCTGACTGAAAGCCTCATATCTGGTTCTGAGGACGATCATATTCTGTAAATTAAGTATTCTCAAATCTACACGCAGGTTGGGGTGAAGGAAAGCACGTATAGCGCGAGATCAGTAAATTGAAGTAGCATATGTATTTTAAGATAATGAATGATCAACCTTGAAATTATTTCTACATACTGATTCTAAAATCTAGGTTTATTACTGTGCTCTGGTTACAGTGATCTCACTGTTCTGATTGAAGTTTGGGTTAAGATCATTATTGATGATCTTTATGATGAGTTGCGTTGAAGCTGTGGGATCCAGTGTGAAAATCAATGAAACGTGGTCTGCAGTGGTTTTGAGGGTTGAAGCCTTTAGTGTGGAAGTAGAAACCTCTTGCCAATAGAAGTTGTTGTTCTGATCATCGGGTTGAAGCTCCCTTCCAGTAGTGGGTGGTAAACGCGATCAGGGGGTTGGAGCTCCCTTTCAGTAGCAGTTGGAGAACGAGAGAAGGTTGCAGCCTTCTACAGGTAGATGCCTACGTAATGATTTGAGTCTGCATTGGTACAATATTGTAAACATATTTCTATATAATAAATATTGAAGACAAAGACGAAAACAGTGGTGGTTTTCTCCCGAATTGGGTTTCCACCTTAAATCTTGGTGTTCATATGTGATTCTCTTGTGTGATGATTTATTCTGTTATTACTGCACATATTTACTTCTTAACTATCTAATGCATAACTAATAAGTTGGGTTAAAGAATTTTTCTGAAAGTTTATCTAACAATAAATTTATCTCAATATACGCAAGTTCTTGTTAGTGTATCTGCGTATATACGCTAGTTGGGTAATCAAAGTCACGTATGGAAATCAATAAGAGAAAATTAAAATATTGTGATTATTGAAAATAATTATTCACACCCCCCTCTCATTATTTTTCCCAACAATTGGTATCAGAGAAAGTCCTTTTGAAGAAGCTTAATTTCTAGAAGGAAAATTAGCTAAGATGAGTATTCAAGATGGGACAACATCTATCAGGCCTCCTCTCTTCAACGGAAACAATTTAATATTCTGGAAGACAAGGACAAGATCCTATATTCAGTCTCTTCGAGCAGATGTATGGGCTATAGTTGAAGGAGGTTATCAATATCTAGCTTCAGTTCAAGTAGATCTAGCAGCAAGAAATAACAATGAAATCAATGCAAAGGCGGTCAATGAATTATTGGGAAGTTTGACTGAATCAGATTTTGTCAAAGTATTGCAGTTGAATACAACAAAGGAGATATGGGACAAAATCATTCTGAGCTATGAAGGTGATGCCAAGGTAAAAAGTGTTAAACTCCAAACTCTCATAATTCAATACGAAAAACACAGAATGCATAGTGAGGAAAGCATTGCTAGTTTCATTTTACATCTAGATGATATTGTAAATCATATGAGAAATCTAGGTGAAACCATAACTGACACTACTCTTGCAGAAAAGGTTTTAAGATCTCTAACTCCCAGATTCGAGTCAAAAGTGTCTACTATTGGAGAGAAGCAATATTTAAAAACTCTTACTATTGTTCAACTTCATGGGATTCTGATTGCATGTGAAATGGGGAAAGGAGGTCCATCTGAAGTCAAAGAAGTTGTATTTAGAGCTGCTGCAAAAGGAAAGGAAGTAGAAGAAAAATAAGGATCAGGGTATGTTTCAGAAGAAGATGAGATAAATTTTGTAAAGAAGCTACAACTTGGCACTTGAAGGTTCAAAGGTAAGATTCCTTTTAAATGTTTTTCTTGTGGGAGATATATTCATTATGTTGCTAAATGTCCCCATAAAGATAATCATGAAAATGGAAAGGAAGTGGAAAAAGGTATTAAGAAACATTTTATCAATAGAAAAAGCTAGTATACTCATGAAGATAGTGATGATCTATCAAATAGTGAAGAAGGAGAATCTAATCAAGACATTAGACTGCTCATGGCTATTGAAAAATACTCTAGTGAGGCTAAAGATATTTTTATGGATGCATTAGAATAAAATGATTTTTTTGAAGAATTAAATCAACTCAAAATATGTTTGGAAGAAAAAAAAATTGCCATAGATACTCTAAAGAATTAGCTTATAGAAAAGGAGAAGCACAATCAGAAATTAGAATGTGAAATAGTAAGTCTAAGAAGGGAAATTGAGAAAGTGAAAACTTTAAATCTTAGATTTGCTAAAGGATCTGAAACCTTAGATGAAATTATCAAGGTACAATTCAAGGAAGAATACTCTCAGTCTTCAGCACTAGGCTATCTAAATGCAGCTAAAGCCAGCCAACAACAATTTTTCACTCAGCAAAATAAGAAAGAGACTACCCAGGTAAAGCATGACCACTTCAATTCAAGGAAGAACAATAACAGAAATATCAATCAACAATTAAACATAAATAAAATGTTTCATGATCGCGGAAATTTCTTCTTTAATGGACAATGTTTCTCATGTCATAATTTTGGTCATAAAGTTGTACAATATGTTGCATACAAAACCATCATGACCAGAGAAGCTAGAAAGAAAAGAAATGATATTGGAGTAAAGAAGATTAATTACAACAAATTTTCTCCTCTTCAAGGTGAAATTGAGTGTTCTTATTGCAATAACTTTGGACATGAAGAATCTGAATGCAGGAGAAAACTTCAGCCAAAAGAACATATTCCCACAAGTTCCAAGGTATGGAGAAAGAAGGACTCACAGGTTGAAAGTTGTGGCATAGAATTATTTGGAGAAGGAGAAGAAAATCAATGGTACATTGATAGAGGATGCTCAAAACACATGACAGTTGATATAAATAAACTTCTTTCATATAATGCATTAGAGAAAGAAAAGAATGATACTTTTGGAAATGACTCTCCTGCTATCATTAAGGGTAAAGGATCTGTGTTTCTAAAAGAAAATGTTAAAGCTAACAATGTTGTGTATGTGGATGGGTTAAAGCATAACTTGTTGAGTGTAAGCCAAATGTGTGATCAAGGAAATAAAGTTGTCTTTAGTTCAAAAGAATGTGTAGTACGTGAACTTGACACAGGAAAAACAATAATAAAAGGAACTAGAACACCAAGAAAATTTTATATATTGAAAGGAGACCAAGAGAAATGCTACTTAGGTAAATCTACAGAAAATTGGTTATGTCACAGAAGATTGGGATATTTGAGCTTCTCTCAAATGAGAAAATCTAGCTGACTCAAAGCTGTTCGTGATCTTCCAAGCATCACTCTTCCTAAAATTACCATATGCAAATCATGCCAATTCGGTAAGAAAACCAGGGTGAAATTCAATTACAAAGAAGGATCAGCAAGCAAGCCTCTTGAACTTATACATACTAAGAGTAATTTATGTGTTCCTGTAAGGAAAAAGTCACCCCATGGAGAACAATACTATATTTTATTTATTGATGACTTCTCTAGAATGGATCAGTTTAATAAAACATAAAGATGAAGCATTTGAGAAATTTAAGATCTTCAAAGCATTGGTTGAAAATAAATTAGATCTAAAAATCAAATGTCTTAGATCTGACTGAGGAGGAGAATATATATCAGATGAATTCTTTGATTTATGTGAACATCATGGCATAAAAAGATAGTTTTCTGTAGCTGGAACCCCACAACAAAATGGCATGGGAGAAAGAATGAATAGAATAGTTCAACAGATGGCTTGTGCTATGCTTGATGAATCTGGAGCTCTTGACACCTTTTGGGGAGAAGTAGCACATACTGCAGTAAATATTCTTAACAAGGCTCATGTTCATGTGAGCAGTGATAAAACTCCTTATGAGCTCTGGTATGGTAATATTCCCATTGTAAAACATTTCAAAGTTTTTGGAAGCAAGTGTTTTATCAAGAACAATGATGAAAAACTTGGTAATTTTGAGCCTAGAGCAAATGAAGGAATATTTCTTGGTTACTCTTCTAGAAGTAAAGCATATAAATGTTAGAATGAAATACTTCGAAAGATTTTTTAATGTATTGATGTTGTAATTGATGAGTCTCTCACAGCTCCTAAAAAGGAAATAACAACAACAAATGAAGATGATGATGATGTATATTTTCCCTCATCAAATAGCAACAATATAGAAGGAGAACCCAATGAAGCACCGAAAGAATATATATATCAAAAGGCTCCATCTAGGTATGTCCAAAAGAATCATCCAAAATCTCAAATTCTGGGAGAAAAGCGATCAGGTGTCCAAACAAGAAGACCTCTTGTAGGATCCCCTAGCTATCTAGCATTCTTATCCATTATTGAGCCACATAATGTAAATAAAGCTAGTAAAGACAAATGTTGGATTGAAGCCATGAATGAAGAACTTGACCAGATTGAAAAGAATCAATCTTGGGAATTCATTCGAAGACCTCATGATAAAAATGTTATTGGAACAAAATGGATATTAAAAAACAAGTTAAATGAAAATGGAGATGTTACTAGAAACAAAGCTAGACTTGTTTGTAAAGGGTATCCTCAACAAGAAGGTATAGACTTTGAAGAAACATTTGCTACTGTAGCCAGACTTGAAGCCATAAGAATGTTTCTTGCTTTTTCAAGTTTTCAACAATTCAAATTTTATCAAATGGATGTAAAATCTACTTTCCTCAATGGTGATCTAGAAGAAGAAGTTTATATAGAACAACCAGAAGGATTCATTCTGGGAAATGATGAAAAAATTGTTTGCAAAATTAAAAAGGCTTTATATGGTCTGAAACGGGCTTCTCGTGCATGATACTATTGTCTTAACAAATATCTTCAACAACAAGGTTTCACAAAGGGATCTGCTAACAGTAACTTATACACAAAAATTGAGAATGATAAATTATTGATTATTGTTTTGTATGTTGATGACATCATTTTTGGAAGTAATGAAGAGTCCATGAGTCAGAAATTTGCTTTTGTTATGCAACAAGAATTTGAAATGTCATTACTTGAGGAACTAACATATTTTCTTGGATTACAAATGCAACAAGAAATAGATGGCATATTTCTATCACCAGAAAAATATCTCAAGCAAATCTTGAAGAAGTATGGGATGGAAGACTGCAAACATGTGAGTACTCCAATGGTAACTGGATGTAACCTCAGTTCTCATGATGATTATCCCATTGTGAATCAACCAGGGTATAGATCCATGATTGGAAGTCTGCTTTATCTAAACAGGACAAGACCAGACATTATGCATGTTGTTGTGATTTTTGGACGATTGCAAGCTAATCCAAAAGAGTCTCACCTTTGGGATGTAAAAAGAATATTCAAATATCTACAAGGGACTCAAGAATTTGGTCTATGGTATCTAAAGAATGATGATCTCACTCTTCATGCTTACACAGATGTAGATTGGGCTGAAAATGTTGATGATCGGAAAAGCACTAGTGGTGGCGCATTCTATATGAGGCCCTGATTAGCATCTTGGTTAAGGAAGAAACAAATTTATATTTCATTATCTACAAAAGAAGCAGAATATGTGGTTTCCGCATCATTTTGCACAAATTTTTTTTGGATAATGCAGACATTACAAGATATTCAAATAAAATTTTCACCCCCATCTCCATTCTATGTGATAATACAAGTGTCATTAGTATCTCGAAAAATCTTGTTATGCATTCCAAGACCAAGCACATTCCTATCAAGTATCACTTCCTACGTGAACAAGTGATTGAACAAAAGGTTAAATTGGAGTATGTTCCCTCCAAAGAACAAGTTGCAGATATATTTACTAAACCTCTTCCTAGGTAAGCATTCAAATATCTCAGACAGAAGCTAGGAGTTGTCTCTGCCTCTCTTATCAAATTTTCTTGATTTCAAAAGATTAAATTCAGTACGTTGGTTTCATAAAGGTGAATTGCGTATATATGCTAGTTTCCGTGCATAAAACCACGTATGGTTTTTGTTGACATAATTTCTTTGGATCACCTTTTATAATAGTCTGTGGTGCAGTTGTGTAAACTCTATTGTTATGATATTTTTCTTACAATGCCTTTCCTTGATATTTATCTCCTTGATAAAGATGCCTTGATGAATTGGTTGTTGAAGATGTTCGGGATGCACAGGTTTAGGGGGAGCACTTGCCTTGCTGATCAGAGTGCATTTTTGGCACTATGTTGGTTGTTTTTATAATCTCTTTTTTGATATTATTTGGTCTTGGTTAAATATAAATTCATTTATGTTATTTGATGAAAAAGTCATGTTGATACCTATGATGTAAATTTGTTATATTCAGTCATGAAAGGACTTGTTCAAATTTGTAAACCCACTTGGTTGGGTAGTTGAGTCAAAATATGTATTTCCACTTAGTTGGATCATTGATGTAAGTATGAGTCCTTGGTGATAGGAAAGTTCATAATCAGTTGAGTTATAGAGTCATGTACTTCATTGAAAAATCTGTCTGAAGAATCAGCATGAACTCAGGGGGAGCATGGTAAATTCAGTGCACATCTAATCTACATAGCTCTTCTTTCTACAAGGGAAGAGAAACCTTGTTTTGTTATTGATCCGCCCTTTTCCCTTGATGTCAAAGGGGGAGAGTAACTTGGTGTTTGAATAATAATGATTTTGATTGATGCATCTATCAGGCATCTATAGGTTGTTTTGATCAAACACCAACATGTTTGCGATCAAGTCCAAAGGGGGAGATTGTTGGCATAATGATATAATATGTTGTCCTTGATGGTAACCTACACGATGAAGTTGTCCTTGATGGAAACCTATTTGATGATTTTCCTTTTGATAGCAACCTATTAGTTAAACATATAAAGATGATGTTTCTATAGGTCAGTTCAGATGTGGCATAGAAGCGTAATCTAGTTAGGATCAAAGAAATGATAAATATAATATGTCACAATGTATACGCAGTTTTTATGAAGAGAAGTAGTGTATACACGTGGGTATGAAGATGCCAAGTCGCGTATACCTTTTGCGCTCTAAAAATGATACCAGGGGGAATTACAATGGTATTAGCCCACAGTATTGAGCGTTGTGTCGTCTATTTGATTCCGTCCAAGAATACCATCGACAGTTGTGTGGTTTTGGCTCACGAATTGGTACAGGCTAAATATATATAAGATGAAGAAGATCATAGTGCAAGGTGTGTGGACATGGAAGGGTTGTTACTGAATACTTCTCTCTGAATTTTTATTGGTAGATCTGAAACTATGATGCACCCTTGGATACAATGATGGATCTAGATCTCTAGACTTAACATGTCTATGTATTTGATCTATTGAAGAGATGATTAGATATATGACCTGGTGCATGTTTGCTGAAGTAAAGTGATTAAATATGGGTAATTCTATAGATCTGAAACATTATGCAAAATTAATATTTACAAATCTATACGCTAGTTTGTCTCGGTGAAGCACGTATATACGTATCTTTGTCTCAGAAAAAGCGCGTATGGAAGTCAGGGTTTTCTGAAGCTTTCTGGAGAGGTTACATGTTTATTGCTACTATATTTCTGTTGTCTATCAATGAAGTCTTCATGTCGATCTAGGTTGCTTGAATATTGTATATGCTGCTAAGTTGAATATGTACAAATATGATCAATGAGTGAGTAAATATGTTTAATGATGACAGATTGAATAAGGGCTTTGCATTACTAACATGATATCTGACTGAAAGCCTCATATATGGTTCGGAGACTGATCATATTATGTAAATTCAGTGTTCTCAGATTGATATGCAGGTTGGGGTGAATGAAAGCTCGTATACATGCGGGATCATTGAAGTGAAGTAGCGTATGTATTTTAAGATAATGAATGATAAACCTTGAAATTGTTTCTACATACTGATTCTAAAATATGGGTTTATTACTTTGTTCTGGTTATAGTGATCTCATTGTTCTGATTGAAGTTTGGGTCAAGATTATTATTGATGATCTTTATGATGAGTTGTGTTGAAGCTGTGGGATCCAGTGTGAAAATTCATGAAATATGGTCTGCAGTGGTTCTGAGGGTTGAAGCCTTTAGTGTGGAAGTACAAACCTCCTGCCAGTAGAAGCTAGTGTTTTGATCAGGGGGTTGAAGCTCCCTTCCATTAATGGCTAGTAAACAAGATCAGGGGGTTGAAGCTCCCTTCTAGTAGCGTCTGGAGAACGAGAGAAGGTTGCAGCCTTCTGCAGGTAGATGCCGTCGTACTAATATGAGTATTCATCAGTAAAATATTGTAAACATTTTTCTATATAATAAATATTTAAGATAGAGACCAAAGCAATGGTGGTTTTCTCCCGAATTGGGTTTCCACCTTAACTCTTGGTGTTCATGTGTGATGCTCTTGTATGATGACTTATTATGTTATTACTGCACATATTTACTGCTTAACTATCTGATGCATAACTGATAAGCTTGGTTAAATAATGTTTCTAAAATTTTATCTAACAATAAAGTTAGCTAAGTATACGCAAGTTCCTGTTAGTGTATCTGCGGATATATGCTAGTTGGGCTAATCAAAGTTGCGTATAGAAATCAGTAAGAGAAAAGTAAAAGATTTTGATTATTGAAAATACTGATTCACCCCCCCCACCTCTCAGTATTTTTCCCAACATATATTACCTATGATGGAAGGTACAATTTGGTAAGGGGACTTCTCTAAGGTGAAAGGTAACTCTTAAAATTAATGGCATCTCTAAGGTGAAAGGTAACTCTAAACCTTCATTATCTTATGATTTCACTCATTGTTACTTGAAACTACTACTAGGATAAGAAGATCCAAAGAACAAGTCTCAGTCATTAGTCATCACAGGCTTATTAATTTATTAGTAGTAAGAGGTTTGAGTCAAGCACAACAGATATAGGAAGGGTTCCTTGGAAACCCTAACGTTTGCCAAAGAATTCCCTTATAAAATGAAGCAACTATTGAGACATATGGAAACACTTTAGCTAATAATGAGCAGATAGAAAAAGAAAATTAGGACAATCAAAATGAAACTTTGATGACAAAATATACCCCATTGGAAATTGCACAAACTTTAATTCCTCAAAAACTTCGTAAAGAATAGAAAAGAATGGCATATTTTCTAGCCTCGCTACCCATGAAAAGGAGAAGGTCAGTCAGGGTAGTCAAGTTAAAATAAGGACATAGCCATTTAGACTCCATTGAGAAGTTACCAAAATAAAATTTGACTCAAGAATTATCTAATGAATAGGGGACACAATAGGAAACTCTTGGAGAAAATTTGGCTCAAGACTCAATAGCCCTGAACAGAAAAAATAGGAAACGAAGGTAGCTAAAGCATTATAAGGGTTGGATAACTTATTGGAAACTTTGAATTTAGGAGACGCAATGAATATTCCAAGATAAGAATTTGTGACTCATCTAGGAAACCTTTCTAACTAGGATATTTCACCTAATTCACCAGTCGCAACCTCCCCTACTATTTATTCAACTACTACCATTCTAGAATCATCTGGTGACCCTGAAGATGTTTCCTTCCAAGATAATTCTGAAGAATCTATCTCTATTGTATTAGATCCCTTATCCTTGGAAGAAATGGCTCCAAATTTTCGCCTTGAAGATCTGATTGGTGAAGGTCGATATGACAATACTCATTTTCTAGTTGAACCTCAGATTGATCCTCCTGTCAATTACTTCCTGAAATTTGTAGTTGATACAATACCAATGTTAGTTTAAAATTCATCTATTGACCCTTTCACAGTTTAATTTACTCAAGATATTACTGCTGAAAATCCCAAGGTGATAGTTGTTGTCTCCCTTCGTTTTCTCCTAAAATCTTTGGCTAAAATCTCTGTTAAAAGGACTAGATGCACTAGAGTTGTGAAAGACAGATAAAAAGGTAAACTCGAAAATGAAGTTGATATATTAAGAGAAGAAAATAAGAGATTTCAAAGGAAGGTACGACAACTAAAGAAATGGCTACAGGGTAGTAAGTAGTCTCATAAGGATCATGTAAAGATAGTTGAAAGGAAGGTAAAAACTCAGGAGATTGAAACCCAGACTGACCTCACAATTGTCTCCATTGAAGAAAGTGTCTAAATATATTCTTCCTTTGTTTCTACGGAAGTATAAACTCAGACTGATTCTGAGATGAAATTAATTGATGTTCTATTTATTTTTGTTGAAGCATAAACTCAAACAGATCCACCACATGTTCTTATTGAAAGATGAGTGCAAATATAGGTTGTACCTCTTTATACTCCCTTAATTGTAGAGGCTAATATGAAGGAGAATAAAAACATGGAAATAAAGCAGGAGACTATAGCTATATAACATAGAGAAGTGGTACCTTAGAAGGAACAATATGAATTGCTTCAACAATTCACTAGCATCAACAAAAGATGAATGCTATGCAAAATTGAGAGCAACTGAGATGAAAATTCAGGATTTAAAGGATCACCTTAAGAAGGCCACGTAGAAAACAAAGGAATTCTACTCCATTTATTCAGATGCCTTGGCATGTAGGTCCCTAGCATGAAATTATGCCTTGTTATTGCTTGAATGATACTTGTTGTTCAAAGCCAAAGCCATATAGTCTGGGAAACCGTATGAATTCAAATATGTACTAGATTTGTATCATTACTTTCCATTAACAGGATGAGCACACAAACTACCTTTTATGTGAATGATATATGAAAAAATTATTTTTGGAGGAACGTGTGAATGAAAATGTTGTTCCATTTGTTTGAGATATTCCACTCCATACCTTCATATCATTTTCCCAAAACCATATGAAATGGGAAAAATATTACCACACCTTCTAGAGGAGGGAACATGCTCTTGATCTCTTGGTCATAGGAGAGCCCCATAATCCTTTTCACACACTTATTCACGATCCTAATTTATGAAAGAATGAAAAATAATACAGATATAACCATCAATACAAAAATATAGTGGAAATAACATTTCATTTCATTAATATCAAAGAACTGAATTTTTTTTATAGACAGAATGGAAATAAACTATCTAGGGCATTGGTAGCTTATTTATGAGAATAGATGTGGTTGCTACATGCCTCTAAATTGTGCTACAATGAGGCTCAAGGGCCTATTTATTATTGAGAAATAATGGAAAACCCTAAACAACCAAAAACCTAACCCTAGGAGATGAAGCGCCAAAACTACGGGCCCCATTTGGGTAAATTGGTACATCGAATTCCTGTGGACGTAACTTTGGCATACGATTTCTGTTTGACGCAATCAATACCTTTTTAGAAAGATCTATTCGAGGAATACAACTTTTGAGTGAGAAAAATGGTCTACAACCCATGTTGCTCCCGTTTTCCCCAAAAAACGTTGTTTTAGGGCATCAAAACGTCTCTAGAAGTTCAGGACCCGAAAAACTGCTAAAAATAGTAAATTGTGCTATAATTAAGGAAACTGAAAAAATAAAAGAAAAAATGGTGGGGCACCAAGTGGAATATGTGGGTGGCCACCAATATCCACCTGGATCATCCCCCCCCCCCCCTGTTAGGAAGAAATGGTCCCCATTGCATTGAGTTCTTCCAAGAAATGAGGAAACTTCTATTAAACTTGGTCCCTGGTGAACCACTTGCCTTGGTGCAGGAGTTGGCCAGCTTTGACAACCTGATACACTTGGATCTTCTGGTGGTGAGTGTTCTTTATTTTCATGTCCATGATACAATCTCTGGTGGCCTGTTCCATGCAATCTAGGCTTAACTTTGTTGGTGTGAGTTTTTTTGCAATGTCGGAGGTGTATAATAGAGGTGGAAAGTAGGGCCGAAGGCGGTCCACATTGAATACTCGGTGCAGACCAAGGAATGGTGGAATACTGAGCTCAAAGGCATTTTTCCCTACAACCTTGGTGATGGTGTATGTCCCATATTGAAGAGGGAAAAGCTTGCAATAGGGTCCAGTGAGGCACTCCTTATGCAAATGTAGCCACACTTTTTCACCCACGTGGAAGTTGTGAGGCACCTGATGTTGATCATGCAGTTGCTTGTACTTAGCATGGGCTTTGTCTAATATGTCATGAACCTATTGGCAAATCTGTTGAATGTTCTCAATGAAGTTTTTCGCTTTGTCAGCTTCAGACTGGACATGAGCTGAATCGGCCTTAGTAACCACAAATGGAATGAGTATGTCAATGGGACATAGTGGTTGGAACCCTAGGCCCACCTGAAAGGGGTTGTGGCCGGTTGAGATGTGGAGAGCCCGATTATAACTGTGTTGTACATAGGGAAGGATCTCATCCCATGTGTGTGGATGCTTTGAATTTTACATGCGCAAAATGTGTACAGTCATCTTGTTGACGACCTCTGTCTGGCCATCAATTTGGGGATGGAAAGCTGTGGAATTGGTGAGCTTGGTGTCCCACATTGACCAAAGGATGGACCAAAATGTGCTGAGGAACTTATTGTCCCAATCTCAGATTATAGACTGTGGGATCCCAAAGTGCACCCACACTCGTTCAAAGAATATTTTAGCAGTGGCTTCTGCTGTGATATTCTTCTTACAGGCTGACATAATGACCATCTTCGAGAATCTGTCGATGACCATGAAAATATAGTCATTTCCATGCTTAGTAGAAGGAAGGCCCTACATGTGATCCATGGAGATGCATTCCCAAGGTTGACTAGGGGTAGGTAGTGGGGTATAGATCTTGCTTCTTAATGTTCGGTTTGGAAATGGTGCAAGAAGTGTAGGATCTGATGTACTTCCCAACATACTGTCGAAGGTTTGGACAATAGAAATAATTCTTCATTACTGCCACTGTTTTCTCGACCGCGAAATTCCCAGTGATTCGACTGTAGTGTTCTTCCAAAATCATCTTGGCACACTCACTTGAAGGAACACAAAGGTGTCCCAAGTGACATAGCAGTGCATCCTAGAGGTGAAAATTTGGAACTTGTGTACTCTCCAAGAGTTTCTTGTATGTGATGCAACATTCCAGATCACTCTTATAGAGAATTGACCAATCAGAAGTCTTGTTCCCACAAGAGTTGTGAACGGTGGTTATCACTACGATTGGTGGTCGACTGAGGAAATATGCAACATTATTGGTGTTGCCCTTCTTATACTTGATGTTCAAATTAAATTTTTACAAATATGTGGATGACTTCTAATGGCGATCGTTCTGTAACTTCCTTTGTGTCTGTATGAACTGTAGGGGTCGGTGGTCTGTGTGGATGACCGTTTCCTTCCCCAAAATGTAATGCTTCCATTGGCGGCAAGCTTGCAGAATGGAATACATTTCTTTGTCATGAGTGGGATACTTGCGGGCTGTGTCGAACAATGTTTCACTATGATATGCCACTAGATGCCCCTGTTGAGTACAAACTACACCAATAACATATTCAGAGGCATCTATCTCGATCTTAAATGGTTGTTGCAAGTATGGTAATGTGAGCACTGGGGAAAAGTAGAGGCGATGTTTCAATTCCATGGACACCTTCTGTTGAGATTCCCATCAAAAGAATTTTTCTTTCGCTCCTCCCTTGGTGAATTAACTCAATGGCCTAGTGATATGAGAGAATCCAAACACGAACTTGCGTAGAAATTAGCAAGACCTATACAGCTGCGAAGCTCTCTAGCAGATTTTTTTGAGGAACCCCTTATAAAAAAATACCCTGACATATGTTTCTGAAGTGAGATCTCCTAAGAGGAGGTCAAGCAAGGCGGATGTTTTTGCGATGTATGTCATCCAAGGCTCTTATCATGGTAAAACACACCACTACGGTTAAAAACTTGGCACAACGGACACCATGCGCCCCTATACACATCCGCCCTGCATTGCACTGTAGAGCACCGTATTTTACATAACTTCCACACGGCACCACATAAAAAATGCGCGAAACCGACAGCGGCTCGGGTCACCCATAAACATGCAGCCACCCTAAAATCCCCGCGCACCGGCACAGTATTAAATAAACAAAAAATTACGGCCAAAAACTGCACAAAATATTGGCACACTGTGAACCGTGCACTTAATACCCTCCCCCGATGTGGCTGGCATTCTGCACAACACCTGTTTCCTTACATGTTTTCTCATCTTGCTTCTGGAAAATGTGCACGAAAATAGATACCGCCCGGTAAGGAATAAAACAAATGCACCGGGGCACCCGTAAAATGCACACACCGGTAGATGGTTAAATAACAAAAATTATGGAAAAAAAACCACATAAAACATTGGCACACCAGAAACCGTGTGCTCCATACACACCCGCCTGGTGCCTTTCATTACGGAACAACACTGGTGCATGTCTACTCGTCAACAACGGTGTCTCATAAAAAGCACGTGGAACAGAAACCTCCCGAGGCGCAATTACCAAAGTGCACCAAGGCCCCATTAATTTTGCGCACCGGAAAAGGGTTAAAAAAAATAAAATTATGGGCAAAAAATCGCACAAATCATTGGTTCACCAGACATCATTCCCGATGTGTCTTATTACTATAGAGCACCAGTGCGTTACCTCTAAGCTGCTCTGATGTCTCATAAAAAGCGCGTAGAACAGAAAATGCCCAATGCGGAATGATGGAATACACTGGGGCCCCATTAATGTTGTGCACCGGAAAAGGCTTAAAAAAAACAAAATTATAGCCAAAAAAATGCACAAATCATTGGTCCACCAGACAACGTGCTCGGTGCATCTTATTACTATAGAGCACCGGTGCATTACCTCTATGCCACCCCGGTGCTTCCTAAATCCATGCGAAAATAGAAACCGCCAAAGGTGGCATAGTGCAAACGCACTGGTATGCCAATAAAAACCCCACGCACCGAAACAGGTTTAAATAAAAAAAAATTATGGCCAAAAAACTGCATTTTTCACTTTTGTTAGTGCTAGAGAGCTCTCAAGCACCGGTGCAAGTTATCCTTGTTTGAGCTGCACTGACATCCGTGCTCCCATTTCACTTATTGCACGCATTGTTGTTGTGCATTTCCACCAATCTCCAGCTTGAATTTTATCAAATAGTGGAAAATTTTTCTTTTTCAAATTGTACAGCCAATATGCCTCCTCGACGAGTAAATATACAGGTATTTTTCTTCTTTTTTTCCATAATTAAACCTTTTAGCGGATTAGAATTTGAAAAAACCTTAAAATTAACCATTAAAAAAATATATATATTGTCGTGCGGTGCACTCAAGCCATTCGGCTCGCACTGGTTTTCGGTGCTGCTTGTAAATTTATAGGCCGCACCGCACTCGGTGCTGACGGTATCCACACTGGTTCTGGCACGGTACCATGCGGCGCATCATGTTATTTTAAAACAATTTAAAAAGTGTGGTGCGGTTGGTTACCAAGGCGCACCATTAACAATGGTATATCGCGACAACTCTATGCATTGAAGGAATTCATCGCCCTGGGGTGCGTAATGTTATCAACGCAGTAGAACCGCAATTCGACATTGTCAATGGTTTGGGCTGGTAAATCGGTGCGAAGGGTAACCAAAGGCGCATCGTGTTCTTTAAATTTCTTTAAAATGAGTGGTGTGGTTGCCTGCCTGGCTACACCATTGACCTAGTTGAATAGTGGTGATGCGGTGCGTTGACTGAAATCACCGCCCCGGGATAGCTATTTTTGTTAGCACACTGCTTACTGTATTTGGCCTAGGTCAACGGTGTGGCCTCTTAAAATACCACACCGATGACTATGTACGGTGGCAGGAGGGAGGTGTGCTGACTTAACTATAAGCCTCGGGGCATATAGTGAAGTCAGCGCACCAACCTCCTGACACCGCATGTAGTGAACGGTGCGCTAAAAATATTTTCTGGAGCATCATGCCCAGTGCGGTTGATATCATTAGGTGCACCGTATCTGGTGCGCTTTGTAGATAGATGCACCAGTGCCGGTGCATGACTGTGTTTTTGGCGCACTGACTCTTGTTTTATTTATTTTTCAAAAAATATTTATATACGTATATTTGTAAATACATGTATCATTTAATAAAAAAATTGTGTTTAATATGTCAATCATTCAGAGACGTGAAAGGAGAGAAGAGGGGCAACAAAAATAGGCGGAATAGTATAACATGGTTCACCCGTGGGAGGCAAGAGAGAGGGAGAGAGATGCATACCCTCACCCTATTACAGCAACGATGTAGGGGCTCCTTAGGCAGGTAGGCCTCCTCAAGTTCTATGAGGAGGCTACTTCCCTAAAGTCCCATAGTTTGTTTTTGAGACATCTTATCTGAAGGTGGAATGCCCAGCGACAGGCTTTCTGGGTTGGTATCAACGAGTGGTACACAGCCACTGAGGAGGATGTATATTTTATTACAGGGCTATCGAGGAGAGGGGTGGATTTTCCCTTGTTCCCCTAGGTTCCAGCTGGCTGTGTGGCAGGGAGTCAGTTAGTTTACTCCCAGAGATACATTGGAGCACATTTAGTATCTCCTGCATATTTTCAGGTCGCTGGAGGGTAGTTACATATTGGTGTGTTTGGTCATGAGGAGGTCCAGTATCTCTCACTTATCATTTCTACCATTCCACACAACACCAGTGACAGGCAACACATTAGTTGCCATCTTTTATATTATGTTGATTCTTTACTATAGCAGGCACAACTTGTTAGGTGGTCTGCCATTTTTTTACGGAAATTCTGTACAGCATTAGATAGATGTCGTGCTCATGCACAAGGGAGGGTCAACTTCCCTTTTGCTTTAGAGCTTTTTTGTTTATTTTTTGAGATTTTTCCAGAGGCGAGACCTTGTTTTCTTTGGCAGTCTCGTAGGCCGATTACTGAGGCACGTATGCACATGTGGGGGAAGATGATGCCCAAGAGGGAGGAGACTCTTTTTCCAGCGAGGATATCCGATGATGCACTGAGGTTGCTAGCCAGTGTTGATGAGCATCCCTTCATTTTGGTCCCCTATCCTTATGCGGGGTTGGATTGGCGAGGGTGTGCCAACATCCTCTTCACAGCTGATGAGCTGCCAGATGATAGAGGTAATATTACTATTTTATTTTAACTTATTCTAACATGTTATTTAACTTGTTTTATTAAATTGTGTGATAAAATCCTCTAATTATTGTTGTGTACTTGTATATATTTTGCAGACATTGGCTCCTTTGTTGGCGAGGAGATGCCACCACCACCACCTGATCTAGGTGTGGATCCTGATGAGGATGAGGGCATGCCACATATTGTTGAGTATCATCAGGATCAGGCTAGTGCAGATCAGAGACCTGTTGATCCTGCTGGTGCGCCAGTGCGCGGTCAACGTCTTAGTGATGCTAGATACAGGATGGAGTTGGGTGACCAACTCATTGCATTGATTGTTGAGGCGGGCATCATGCCCACTGATATCGGAGATGTAGAGGCTGATGATAGGTTATTACAGATGTGGAGAGGCATACTGCGTGACATGTACAGCCTGATGCGGCATGTCGTAGGAGTTACGACAACTTTTACGCGACTGGCGAGGACTATTGCATGTTACGATCAAGCCGCAGCACGTGACGGACAGTTTATGAGGCACAATGTACCATCATCTCATGATCGTTCACAGCCTCATGCCATGCCAGATTTGCATGAGCCTACACTAGCATCTACCAGCAGTCATCATGGAGATGAGGCTGGACCATCGGCCACTAGTACTGATATTGATGTTGTACTACCACCAGCTGATCTATGACATTTATATTACAGTTGTATATTTTTAACATTATTCAGTTATATATATATGGCCCATGTATTTTATGTTCATGTTGCAGTTATACTTAATTTACATGTTGATGATCATCATGATGTGTATGTTGTTAGGTCATATTAGATATGTTCATTTAATGTGCAACTTGCAGATAGATGTATATGTGATAGCATGAGAAGTATATTTGACATGAGATGTATATTTGATGTTTGTTTTGTACTGATGATGTTAATATATAATGTTAATTGTGTTTTGTTAGATGATCATGATCACGATGATGCAGTTAGCAATTTTGAATGTGTTTTTTAGTCAAATATGATGTTTGTACGATGGTTATCATGAACGTGATGTTTATTAATTAATTTAATACCAAATGATCATGATATTGTAAATTTGTAATATTTGTATTTCTAATTGTATTTAAAATTCTAAAATTGTAATTGTAATGATATATATGTAAATTTCTAAAATTGTAATTGTAATTGTAATTTTTTAATTTGTAAAATTGTAATTGTATATATGTAAAATTCTAAAATTGTTATTGTACGTGAAATTGTAAAATTCTAATTCTAATTATAATTGTAATTGTATGTAAAATATTTGTAAAATTTTAATTGTATTAATGTGAAATGAATTTATTAAAATTTTTAAATTTGTAAATTTGTAAATTTTAAATAATTGTAAAATAATAAATCTAGAATAATATGATTTATTGTACCATAATAAAGTTTAGAAAATAATGCAAATAAATTCCTGTACTTTAGAATTATCATTATTTTATTATGATCTTAGATACAAAAAAAAAAAATTAATTTATACAATACACCATTGTTTTCGAGATCAACATAATACCAAATTATCAAGTGAATTATTGATTTTAACATTGACACAATGCAAATTACTAATTAATTCAAAATACATATTATATTAATATTTCGAAAAATGATGAAATAACACATGTACCATATCACTCTCAGCTCTCATGATCACCCTCATTATCTTCTAGCTTGCATGGCATGATAACACTATTGTTCACAAAATATGTTTTGATCTAGGGTCATGTGTCAATACGAACCACCAATCCCTATCCAACACATCTGGGTAAAAAAACACTTGGTTGCAGTGTTTAGGGAAAACATAGGGCTCCTTAGCTTCATCCCACATCTTTCTAGAATTGATACATATCAACCTACTATCGTGATCATCCTTTACATTATTCTGATCAAAGGTGTCCCACCACTTGCACAAAAAAATAACACATTGGAAAGAAGAAAAATCCACTTCAATGATCTCTTGTATCTTTCCGACGTAACCTAACGTCCCTCGTACTTGTTGTTGATTACGGTGGCTCGATCAACTAGATTGATCGAACTCGACTTCCACTCCACAGTCTTGTGTGATGTTTCCACCATCGACATTTTCTATGCAAAAATGGTGTCCGTATGCCCACACAGATAGGAACAAATGCACCTATTATTAAAAAGTTAAAAAAATTATAGTGTCATGTGTCTTATAAATAATAATCCAAAAGTAGTTAAAATATGAAATGTAGATATCTTAATATAAGTTTAAAATTTACATATAAATTAAAAATATTATTACCGAGTTGATGCACCCAATCCCTATGTTTAGCGCATCCTCTTCAGCACGCGGGTAACGACTGGTAGCACCGTATTTCTCTCTGACTTGGTCAGCAACCCAACTGTTGGGGCATATTTTTGGCATATTTTCTTTTAAATGATCGGGATAAGGCACACTTCTACCATTCAACCGTCTGAATTCTTTCCTGTCACTATCCCATTTCATTCTTTTTTGTTCGTACAATGCGACCCACGGTTGTGTCGCTTCAGAATTGTAAAGAATGAATTTATTGATTGCTTCAATTTCTGCATTTGCTGATGAAATCAAACCAACATTATATAGTACTTAGAGATCAAAATATACATTATATCAAAGTTCAACATGAATATTAATTAATTTTTTTAAATTTGAAAAATTATAAGTCGCTTACTCTTTATCAAGCGCTTTTTTCAACTTGTTTGGAGAAACTCTCCTTCTCTTTTGTCTTCATCCAATTCATCGCCCCAAATCACCGCACCTAGTCTATTTTCGATCTGCTTGATGTACTCACCGGCATAGTAGAAAGACTCATACGATATGTACCCCTTCGCCATAGACCCCTCGGGTTTTGCCCTTTGTCGAACAAAACCTTTCAATTTCTTCATGTACCTCTCTAAGAAGAACATCCAACGATAAGAAACAACCCCAAATAATTCAACCTCATCTACCAGGTGGATTAGAAGATGAACCTGTAAGTCCATGAAACTCGTCGGCAGTTCCTTCTCAAACATACAAACAATCTCAACTATCTCTTGATGCCACCGTGGAATTCTAGCCACATGAATCTCCTTTGACGTGATCCAATGTACAAATGTAGATAATTTAGATATGGCACGTCCTAGGTCTTGAGGGAATTCATGTTTCACACACCCATGCACAAACAAAGGATAATGACACTGCAAAGTTATAAACACGTGCAATAATATACAAAATTAGTTATGTTTTATGATCCCCGCATGGGATAAAATTTATTAATATAATAAATAATAAAATCATGCTTTTGACATTATATGTACTCTTAGAAGATTCAAATGGTCATGCGGTTTCAACCCCGACAAATGGTCATCCATGGCGAAGCAGCACCGTAGTGAAGACCCGTATGAAGTTGGCACCCTCACATCCATTATAACTTCCTTTGCCAAAGATATATCATCTTTTTTTTAAATCCATGGGGCATCACCTTCTTTGAAAAACCATGAATTAGAGGGACCAACGCCTGCCTCTGATCCCGTGCTTTCTAATCGTCTTGGCCAATATTTCTTTTTAGTTTTTGAAGTAATAAGATCTTTCCTAATAGCCAATGTGTCACTTTGTTTCGATGATATGTGCCTCCATAAAGAAGATGAAACATTTTTAAATATATGCATGGGATCTAATAAGTGGGAAATCTTAAGATGCTCCCAATATGGGAGGTCATAAAAGATAGATTTCCTTTTCATCCCAATGGGCAATTTCTCAACATAGGTGTTGAAGAAATCTGGATCATCGAACTTAGGCTCCCCATTTGAATCGAACATTTCTGTGAACTCCTTCTCCTTCTCTCTCTCATATGCTCTAAGCCATTTAGCTAGTGTCATTAATGGAGGCCTTTAGGTTCTTTCTCATTTACCATTGAAAGCAGATGTTGCTCTTCTGTAAGGGTGTTGTTCTGGTAGGAATATCCTAGAGCAATCATACACTGGCTTTCGTAGGTCCTTGGACCATCTAGCTTTCAGAGAAGGTCCACAACATTTACATCCAAAATACCCTTTTGTTACAAGACCTGCGAGATTATATTTGTATACATTAATTAATATGCATGGCACATTAAAGAATATCATGAAGATCAGAACAAATAATATTACAACGAATTAAATAACTAATATGTGAAAGAATATTGTTACATTATATATAAACAAATCAATAAATTAAACATGTAATTTACCAGAGCAAACTCCTAAGCCTGGATAATCATGTGTCGTGTAAGCACATATGCCATACAACGTAAAACTCCTCTTTGTTGTGATGGGTCTTGATACATCGTATACATTTATCCCATCCCATAATTCCTTCCATTCATCTACTAGTGGTTGTAAGTAGACATTCATGTTCTTCACTTGTCTTTTACCAGGGACTATGAGATCCATAAGATGTTAATTCTTCATGGACAACCATGGGGGGTATCATATTGGATCATTTACCATAGCAAAAAAGAACAGTTGTTAGCCTGGGAGGTAATATGGTTTGACACCATCCATGTCTATGTTGAGTTGGACTTCAGACTTCATTCTTGAATTCTTCGTGCCATGTATCCTCTATATGTTTGTTATTGAATTAGTTGGGATTTGTATAACTCCCAACTCACTTCTGTGTGAGGCATGCCATCCCTGCAACATAGCTAATTCTTTGCAACGAAAGAGCCTTTGAATCCTTGGGATTATAGGCATGTGCCTCAATATCTTAAAAGGAGGACCAGTACATGATTTACCCTTATTTTTTTGATTTATCATACCTGTCATGCCCACATTTTAGACACATCTCTTTGTTTGCATATTCTCCTCTATATAGAATACAATCATTTGGACATGCATGATATGATATGTACTCAACACCCAACATTTTCAACAATTTTTTTGCCTCTTTGCAGCTACCGGGCAAGACATTATCACTCGGAAGAACCTTATCTTTGAATAACATGTAGTTGGTGATCATGGAAAACTATATTAATAAATGTACATTAATGTCGATATAATTATTAACTTTCATAAAATTTAACATTTGTAATGTTCATTGCAGTGTACTGATTATATTTCAAATTTATATATAAGGCTGGAAGTACTTTATGGTAACTTACCTCAAAAGTTCTGAGAAACATGCATTCGACAAGCCAAAATTTGCTTTCAAGTTGTACAGTAACATCGTTGTCCCCAACTGGGTAGACTTTGACTGACCGCCGAGTCCAAAGAGAGGGGTGGTGGAAGCAAATTTAAGGCTTTCGAAAAAGGTGTCAGCGATATGAGCATCATCCCCTAGCTGATCATCATTTTGGAATGCATCTAACAACATTGTCTCCATGGCAGTCGTATCCCTTAAGTAATCATCCATACCAACCTCTATTTGATTGCCTCCAATGCCAACTTGTGAAGAACTACTATTGTTGTAGTCATTCCTAATTGGTGAATCTGATGTTCAGCTTTACCCAACTTTTATGGTTGATTCAACCATTCTTGGTATCGTTCCTCTCCGATTTTTTCTCTTAATTCAGTCTTCTCTTGATTTTACATTGTCGTGGGGTGTAACGAAAAATGGTAGGTAAGTCGTTCATCATCACTATAATCCTAATAATTAAAAAAAAAAATTGAACATGATTAGTACAAATTAAATGATATCAATTAGTAACCACGTTAACAATATTGCATGATTATAAATTGGTTCGACGTTGAAATAATTACATATTAATCAATATATATACCAAACAATTATAATTATAACTACCATCATTGTCCCGAGATTGTGGTTAGAAGATGCAATATTGTTACAATTGATAGGGTGAAGCGGTTGTCCATTTTCATCTACTAAATGTGCTTGCGGTATGCAGCTCCTGATAAGAACTTCCGACATTTTGGAGCAGTTTGAATATTTTGAACATCTGAACTCGACGCTGAATCTGCATGAACCTGCAAATTTGTATACATTATAAATTTAATTAAGTTGTGCGTGATCGACTGCATGGATAAAAAAAATATATAAATTCAATTAGATAGTGAAAAAATAAAACAAATTTGAAGTAAATATTATGTCTCCACATGGATAGGGAGAACTCTGTGATGGACTTCGAGAAATATTATGGAACGAGCTAAATTTTGAAGAATTGTCTATTCCATATAATATATGATATTTTCTCCCCGTATTTGAGCAAAACAACAATCATTTTTGGTGCACAAACTTCAATGTCATTCCGGTGCGTAATGTACACATAACCGCACTGATGAGTTTTTTATTTTGTGCACTAGTGTCGTTTTATAAAATGATGCACCAGTGCGGTTAAATTAAAGGATGCACCGGTAAACAAATAACCGCAAATAAAAAAAGCACAACCCTATTTTCTTTAAATGAAAAAAAAAAGCGGTAAATTGAAAAATGGGTGGCAAAATATTTTCAAAAATCTAATTTCATAAAACATTTATTTAAATGTTAAACACTTTTCATTATTTCACTATTTTTGCAAAAAAAATTCAGCTAGAGATTTGTAGGATACATACCTAGAGCAAACAAAGCACGAGAGCACTGTGGAGCAGGGAAATACATTCGAACAAAAGTATTCAGACAATCATAGTTCCAAACCTTTGGTTAGTCAAACCCTGTACCATAGAATTTCAAACGATGTGAGTAAGTTTATTATTTTTTTGTACTTTTTTTTGTAGTTTTTTTTATGCAGTAAAATAAGAAATCAAAGTCTATTATTTTTTTTTACTTTTTTTTGTAGTTTTTTTTATGAAATAAAATAAAAAAATCAAAGCTTATTGTTTTTTTAACCTTTTTTTTTCTCTGCAATTTTTTTTACCTTTTTCGCAGTTTTCTGAAACAAAAATATAAAAGAAATCCATTTTTACAAACAAAACCCTAGATTCTTTTTGTTTCTGCCCTTTCTTCTCTCTCTTTCTTTTCAATTTAAATTTATAGGGTTTGTATAGTCATAAGACATCCAACCCACGGGATGACTTGCATATTCAGATCCCAATCCATGTTGGCCCTTGCGTCAATCTTAAAAAAATACAGATTTTTTTCGTCAGTGTGCCCTACGTAACAGAGCACACCGGTGCGCTCAGTTATAGCAGCACACCGCGAAAGTATAGTGATAAAAAAAATATGTTTTTATAAGTCCGCCATATGTAACATATGGCATCGGTGCACTATTGTATTATGGCACATTGCAAACGTGTTGTTTTAAAAAAAAGAAAACCATTTTAGAAACAAACCCTACTTTCTTTTTGTTTCTGCCCTTTCTTCTCCCACTTTCTGTGATTTCAGAATTAGGGATTTTCAATTTATATTTATAGAATTTGTATTGCTAAATATAAGCCTAAGAAATCCAACCAACAGGAGGACCTACATAGTCGGATCTCAATCCATGTCGTCCCTTGTGTCAATCTTAAAAAAATACAGACTTTTTTTTCGTCGGTGCGTCATGCGTAACATAGCGCACCGATGCGCTCGGTTATAGCAGCACACCGCGAAAGTACAGTGATAAATAAAATAAATAAATTAAAAATTAAAAATAATAATAATTTATCAGTACTCCATATGTAACATATGGCACCGGTGCAGTATTTCATTATGGTGCACCGCAAACGTGCTGTTTTGCAAAAAAAAAAACCATTTTAGAAACAAACCCTACATTCTTTTTATTCCTGCCCTTTCTTCTCCCACTTTCTGTGATTTCAGAATTAAGGATTTTAAATTTATATTTATAGGGTTTGTATTGCTAAATATAAGCCTAAGACATCCAACCAATGGGAGGAACTGCATAATCTAATCCCAATCCATGTCGGCCCTTGTGTTAAAAAAAAAAAAAAAATTCGGTGCGCCTTGTGCGGAATATTGCACCGGTGTGCTTTGTTCACCCAGCACACCATGCAAGTACTATGATAAAAAATTAGAAAAAAAAAAATTTCAATGCACCATTTGTAAAATATGCAGCCGGTGTTCTATTTCATTATGGTGCACTGTGAACGTTATGTTTCGAAAAAAAAAAAACTTTCAAAAGATACAAACCTTACATTATTTTTGTTTCTCCCCTTTATTTTTCTTCTTTCTATGATTTCAGAATTAGGGCTTTTCAATTTAGATTTATAGGGTTTGTATTACTAAATATAGACCTAATATATCAAACCGATGGGATGATTAGCATAGTCGGATCCCAATCCATGTGGCCACTGGCATGAATTTAAAAAAAAAAAACAGATTTTTTTATCAGTGCGCCTAGAGTATGTAGCGCATTGGGGCTCTTTATTTTAAAAGCGCACCGCACAATGTAATGTGATAAAAAAATAATTTTTTTTTATCGGCGTGCCATATGTAAAATATGGCACCGATTTCTGCTAAAAAACTAACACTAGACAATTTTTATTATTTTATCATGGTTAACTGGTGCGGTTATTGACATGTATCACATCGGTGCTGCCTGTTGACATAGAGCGTACGGTCTATTATACTATTATGGCGGTGCGTTTGGAAGAGAGACATGCATCGGCGTCGGAGCGTAAACCATGAATGGCACACCGGTTTTTGGAGATTTTTTTTTTACTTGAAAAGTGGACAATTTATTTATAAATATATTATTGAAAGATATGGTACATGTTTGAGATTGATAAAGAAATGAATGAAAAGAGATCAAGTAAAAAAAATACTGATAACACATCAAGAAAAACAAAAAAGGCAAGTTCTTTGTAAATTTTTTACAAAAAAAAATATTTTTGAAATATATGTAAGTTTAACTAATATGTATTGTTTACTATGTATCATGCAGATCCACAAAATGATGAAGCTTGATAATATTATTTATGATCTAGGACCAGAAGAGTGTAAAAGCTTGATGGAAAAATTGCAAAATGATGAATCTGGTGAATGAAAAAATACTATCAATCCAATATGAGTTTCTTTTTTTAGTTTTCATTAATAATATAATTAAAATTATTAGATAACATGTGTGAAAAATTCTATTAATTCACATCTGTTTAATGTTATATAGGGACCAACAACTCAGAAAAGGAATGTTGTTCTAAGAAAAGAAAAAAAATAGAACATGCAAATGAAAATGAATTGGTCCTTAGCTCATCTGAAGTGGTGCTGGAGGTTAACGAAAGGGGGAAAAACTTTTACAAAATTTTGAGGGATCTAGTGGAACGAATGTATAGACATTCTTTCCACTTATAATACAAAAACCATTCCAATGGTTCCAAGAATAAAATTTTATGTAAACTATAGGAAGAGTTTCCAGAGAATTGGTCCATGAGACATGTCAGACTTTTAATAGCAAAAACGTACAACAACAAAAAAGAAGGAATAAAAAAGTAATATTCCTTTAGATGTTTGTCTAGAATTATTTATAAATATCACTTTTGTTATACTTACTTTTCATATATCAATATAAAAATTAAATAGTTTATTTTCATGTTACATTTTCAGGAAGATTATGAAAATCTCAAAAGATGAACGAGCTGATATCAGAAATATGCCAGTAGGAATGTCCAAAAAGGTGTACAAGGAGATGGTCAAAGAAATGGACAAAATTGCATCACTGGAGGAGCCATCTCAACAACAACTTGCTTCAAATGTAATATGTAATCATTGATTTTTTCGATCATTAGGTAAAATAAATAAACAATTTAGCATTAAATATTAATTTTCAAGTATTTTCTTGCAGAAAAGAAAAGAAAATGGAACCCATTCAACACATAAAACAGGACGACAAGGAAGAAAAGGATTGATATTTAATTTTGTGAGTAATTGTTACTTCCTTATAACAACTTAAATAGATTTAATTTTTGTATTTTTAAGTTGTTTTACAAAAATCATCATTGAATGTCTCCAAATAGGTGCTAACATACAAAGAAGAACCATCAGAGGAATTGATTGAAATTGGTTTAAATATGGGTTGTGCGTATATGTTGGCATATCAAAACTTAATTGTGGAATTTGTAAGCATCTATCGATCTTGTTTTACTTAGCTACGTCTATAATTAATAGAAAAAATAAATCTTTTATATTAAATATATGATTTATTATGGGGTATAAAACTTGCAGGAAACAAAGTATGGCACTGCGCCAACAGATCAAATCTTGAAAGATGGCATGTTACATGGTTTTGAAAGAATGTGTATAGTTTATGAGTCAATTGTTGCATTGGTACGTCATTTCTTTTTTATTTACATTGATGTATATTATTTAATATTGCAATTTTCATTATTCTCACCAATGTATATACACTCATTACAGTTTATTTTTATGTTTGTAGATGGAAGAAGGTGAAGAAGAAGAAAAAAATCAACGTCGTGAACAAAAAAAAATTGAAAATAACCCAAGTCATGGAAGTAGCTCTAGCAGTGATAGCAGTTCAAGCGAAGAATAATGATCACTATGTTTAGATATAAAAGCAAGGCATTGTACTATTTTTGGAAAAATGTCTGTGAAATCAGACATTTTCTTTAATGTAATGGACATAGTGTCCCAATTGAAAGATAAAGGGATACCAATAACTGTCCCATTTTGTATGACAAAGAATGTCTTATATATATGTGTGTGTGTGTGTGTGTGTGTGTGTGTGTTTTAATTTATTCTATTGAGTTCTCTATTGTCGCTATTGCGTTCTCCATTGTCGTTCTCAAATGCACAAATAAAAAATTAATTCATATGAATATTGTTATAAGATATAGATGCGTCGACTTTTGATGAATAATGAATTTTAAAAAATCATAATAATTTTGATATGATATAACAAATTAATCCAAACATCACATTCAAATGCATTAATAAAAATTTAATTAATATGAATATTGTTATAAGATGTGACGACTTTTGATGAATAATGAATTTTAAAAAATCACAATAATTTCACTGTCATAGGTCGATGTTTCTAAAAAATACAAAATGAAAACCGGTGCGTGTATACTTACACTGGTGCGCTTGTATTCTTAAGTGCCACGGTGCATTTTCACGACCTATGGGAACCACACAAATACCAAAACCGGTTAAAGATATCGAGGCGTTTGTGCAGTACGGCTCTCCGATGTGTTTATGTTTATCTACGCACCGATGCCTTTTTACGACCTATTAGCACCGCACGAATACAGATACCAATTATAAATCTCGGTGTATTTGTGTGATACTATCCACCAGGGCGTTTTTGTGTCTATATGCACCAGTGCATTTAGATGACCTATGGGCACCGCACGAATACTGATACCAATTATAAATCTCTATGCATTTGTGTGATACTGCGCACCGGGGCGTTTAAGAGTCTATACACACCGATGTATTTGTATGACATATTTGCATCGCACGAATACCAATACCAATTATAAAGCTCGGTGCATTTGTGTGAAAGGACGCACCAGTGCGTTTCTATAATTCTACGCATTGGCGCGTTGATATGGCCTATGGGCACCGCTAAATTCCCAAGACCAATTATAATTGCCCCGTGCGTTGTATCACCAGCACTATGCCTGGTGTTGTTTTATACCTTAACGGCCCGGTGCATTTTCCTTAAACCGCCCCGGGGCACCGTCCATAGGTACACACCGGTGCATTAAATCATGATTAGCGCACCGATGAAAAAAACATCTGTAATAACCTCTGGCCGCCCATTTTTTTTTTGTGTGTTGAATTTTCGTTAAAAGTTCCACCAAAACCTCCATAACCATAAACGAATGTGGTAGCATATGTTTTTTTTGACAATTTTGGCCAATTTTATAACACTAAAAACCTCCTTTATAACCTCTCGCTAGAGGGTCTTTTCCTCAGATTGACCTAGAAAGTTGTGAATCTTTGTTAGAGTATTAGGGGAAGGCCAATCCGAATTAGAAATTACTTCGATTCTGGTTGATCCACATGCACTATATTGCCTAAATCAACTTAGGCTAAAGAAGGCAGAAGTCTAGGGTAACATCAAACTATTAATTCAGAAGCTAGCCCTACTCGCATAGGGAAAAGGCTCTTCTCCTTGTCAACTCAAAGAAAAATAATCAAGGAGGCTTGAGATGACTGTACAAAGGTTGATTTTAGCCGTGTATATATAGGTGAAAGGGTTTGATTTGATTTTGGGGGTTTTTGTTGGAATCAAAGGGAAAGGTAGATTTTGGGTCCGGGAAATGATCAGTTTTGCAGAGGGCTGAAAGGGGCAAGGAAGGCAATTGTTTTGATGTTTCGAATTGAATAAAATGGATAGATCAGACTGGTGAGAAGTTGAAGAGGGCAAGAGGCATTCAAGAGTTCTCTTCATCTGCTACATGGAAATATCTTGCCACCTCCATTTCTTTGCCTCAATGCTTATCTCAAGTACACAAATGAATTTTTAAAACACAAAAATCATATTTGTACCAAAGACTTTTATTTTTTATTTGAAAAAACTCACTTTACAATGTTTGAAGACTTTGGCACTTTTTCAAAAGAACTCTGTTTTGCTTGGTTTTGATTTTTGAACTAAATGATGAGTTTGTTGCCTATTTTGCAGGGATGGATGGCATGGATTTTTAAATAGGGCATGCACTGTATTTAATGGAGCACTATTACAACCGAAACTTTAAAAATTATGACAGGATTTATTACATAAAGATGAAATAGACAATTTTTTCTTCAAATAAGCTAAGAAAAATCATTATCAAGCATTATGATGATGAAATTTTGTATAGATAACTATTTGAAGCTTCCTATGTGCTCAGCTACATTATTAAAAAATTTGAGACCCGATTGATAAAACCCTAGATTCCCTAGACCTAATGAGACTAAAAACCCTAAAATGACTCTTTGTTGACCAAGAGACCAAACATGACTGTAAATGACTTTAAATGATTTTGATGAACTTTGATGAACAGACCTAGGCCAGCAGGTACAAGACATGAGGGATATGAGTGACAAGACCCTTCCATCAGATTATCCATGCTCCTAATGGAATGCAGTTGACTGAACTGAATGAGACACCTAAAATGAAATGCAACAAGATAAATTTGATCTCTGACGGAGGGATGAAGATACCGACTCTAACATTGGCTCCAATGGGGATGGTAGCTCCTTGGAGGTGCCAAGAACTACGATTGGAGAGAGAAGGCAGCCTATCCATTGGGCTATGGAGTCAATTTATTGACTCACTTATCAGTCAAGTGAATTCAAACCGACTACTCTAGAATTTAAAGAGACTTGAAAGACGTGACTTGATAAACTCAAACCAAAGCTGAAATCAATCTTCAGAGTTATAGCCTTCACCCCGGGCCCCAAACTGAAGAAAAGATGACAACCACACTTGCAATGAAACTGAAATAAACCGGTATGTACAGTGACAATGTAAAACAATAGAAAACATTTCAGAAATGATACCGCTTGAGCAGCCGACCATTGACCGACCCTCCTGGGCAATATTCCCCGTTCATTTCTTTTAGAAGAAAAGCATTTTGACCCCAATATGCAGCAATTTTGAAGGGTCCTTTCCAGATATTTTCGAACTTACCATGCTTACCTTTTTCCTCATTTCTTGCATCCCATTTCAGCACCACTTCTTCCAATTGAAATTTTTCCACTTTTGTTTTTCTGTCATATATTTTCTTAATTCTCTCATGCAGCTTGAACGTGTTTTGGAAAAATTCTTCTCTAGTCTGCTACAAATGGATCATTTGATTTATTCTCCTTTGCATATGATCATCTTCACTGCCAGCTTCCTACATAATTTTGACCACTGGAACTGCGAGAGAGGTAGGAAATACCGTGTCAACTCCATATACTAGCTCAAAGGGGAACATACCAATGGATTTCTTCTGACTCACTCGGTCTGCCCAAAGTGCATTGACCAATTTCTTATGCCAACTTTTTTTTTTTATTTCCAACAACTTTTTAATAATGTTGACTAAAGATTTGTTCGAAGACTCGGCCAGTCCGTTGCCTTATGGATGATAAGCGGTTGAGTGTCCCAAAGTGATGTGATACTTGTTACAAAACTCAACCATTCTTTTTTATTTGAAAGCTGCTGCATTATCAGTAATTAACTTATTCGGGCAACCAAAGCGAGATAAAATATTATTCTCAAGAAACGAAATTATTACCGCTTCTGTGGCTTGCCTGGTGGGAATTGCTTCAATTCATTTCGTGAAATAATATATCGCTGTGAGGATCCACTTATGCTGAGCTGAAGAAGTGGGATGTATTTCGCCAATGAAATCCAAACCCCATTGCTGAAAAGGAGCACTTACTTCAATGGGCTTAAGCGGGAAAGGCTGCAATTTCTTCCTCCCTTCAAAAATCTGACATTCATGACAGCCTTTAACAGTCTTATACACATCAGCAAAAAGAGTCAGCCAATAATATCCCGCTCTCAAAATTTTGTTGGCCGTTGTTTTCTAGAAAAGGTGACCTCCGCAATCTCCTTTATGAAAATCCTCCATCACCTGCTTTGCTTCTTCTTCCACCAAACAATTTAACAAAACACCACCGGGATCTTTCCAATAGAGATAATTATTCAAAATGAAAAACTTGGCAGCCTTCAATTTCAGAGTTCTACTTTTGTTTTTAGCCATTCCTGGAAGTGGTGAAAAATTTTGAAGCACATATACAATATCGGAATACCAAGGAGAATGAACAAAGATTTCTGATACCTGAATTAGCGAACTTTCTTCGTTTTCCTCAGACATAGCAGCAATGAGATTAATGTCCAAGGCATGTAAATTTGACTCATCCATTAGCTTAGCTAGCCCTTGTCCTTTAATAAGCTTTGTAGGCTTTATCTCCACATCATACTCCAACAAGGCATCAATCCATTTGCCTCGTCTCCCCTCCGGATCTGTTTGCACTAAAACATCCTTAACAGTAGGATTAGGAGCATAAGCAAGAATGTGAGAATGCAGAATATATACTCGAAAATATTTCAACGCTTTCACTAAAGCAAGAGATTTCTTTTCAATAATTTTATACTTTAAGGCTACATCTCTTATGGTTTGGCTGAAAAAAGAAATTGGTTTTTCATGCTGATCTCTTTTCTGCATCAATATTGCTGCCATAGTATGCTCTGAAGCAAATGAAAAAAAAATAAAATCCTGAGTATAATTCGGGCTGATCAAAACCAGAGCTGAAGAAAGAGCCAACTTCACTAAATTGAAAGACTTTACAACCTCCTCAGTCCACTTCACTATGCTATCTTTCTTAATCATGTTTGTATTCTCCCTTAGATGTTCTGCTAGATTAGGCACAAAGTGACTCAAAAAATTCATCTTACCATTGAATGATTGGATCTCCTTTTTGTTTCGGGGAAGATCAATTTGTTGAATAGCTTCTACTCGAGCTGGATCAATACGAATGATATATTTTGAGATAATATGTCCAATAATTTTTCCCTCATCCATGGCAAACAAACTCTTCTTCGGATTGAGTAACACACCATACTTTCTACACCACTGAAAAACAATCTTCAAATGGTAAAGGTGCTCTTCATCTGAATTAGAAAAGACTATCAAATCATCAAGATACAAAACTAGAAAAACATATTTCTCATTTGAAAATGCCATATCCATTGCTCGCTGAAAGGTCGCATCATCATTCTTCAAACCGAAAGGAATTTTAGCATAATGGAAAGTTCCCCACAGAGTGGTGAACGTCGTTTTGTCTCTATCATCCTCATGGACCAGAATTTGGTTATAACCGGAATAACCATCGAGTAGTGACATACGAGATGCTCCAACTACTCACTGAAGTATGTGATCCATTTTGGGCAATGGATAATTATCTTTCAAAGAAACCTTATTCAAATTCCTAAAATCGATGCACAAACGAATCTCACTTGTTTTCTTGCGGACGGGCACCAAATTAGAAATCCAATCTGAAAACCTTATAGGGACAATGATACCAGCCTTATACAATCGATTCACTTCCTTCTCAATTGAGGGCAACAACTTCGGATTTATTCTTCTCAACTTCTGCCTAAAGGGCTTTTAAATTGGCTTGATCAGAATGGTGTGCTGAATTATGTTTGTATCATATGTCTTCAAATCTGAATAGTCCCAAGCAAATACATCAGAATAAGATGACAACAAACTGATATACTTTGCTTTTACCTATGGTGGTAATGCTTTGGAAAATTTCACCACCTTTGGATTCTCAACTGATCCAATGTTCACATCTTCAACTCCCTTCTCGGTTGGCCGCAAGGTTGGTTTTTGAGCTACGTCATCTTGATCGAAAATCTCCTCTAAAGGTATTAGACCTTTAGGAATGACATTATCCTTCAGCTGCAATACTTCCATCTGATTTACTTGCACATCAGCTCCACCATCATCATGCTCCACATCAATAGAAGTATCTTTTAATTTACCTTCATTTTGCAGAAATTCGTTAATTTCTTCATCACCTTGAAACACTTGCCAATACCTTTGATTGTCTGGGACAGTTAGACGATGCTTCACATGAATTTCAAATTTGTTACTTGAGTTCATCGGAATTTTCAAATTACTTGTTGCCTTTGCAAGTGCATCTGCAATACCATTATGAATACGAGGGACACAAGTCAAAGTATAGTCTGAAAAAAATTTAAAGATATCAAGAACTGCATTTCGGTAAGCCTGCATTTGAGGATGCTTAGCTTGGTATTCACCTTTCACTTGCTTGATAACTAACTCGGAGTCGCCACACACTGCAATCCTCTTAGCATTCAACTTTCTAAGAATTTTCAGACCAGCAATTAAAGCTTCGTATTCAGCCTCATTATTTGAAAAATCAAAAGCCAATTTATAAGAACAGACCCTTACATTACTCGTACCTTGTTTGGGGCGGAAAAAGGGATGCGTACCCAAATTCAAATTCTAGCACCATCACTTCCTACTGCACCATCAAAATCCATGGTCCATAAACCATCTTCATCCTCTTCCAAGTGTTGAAATTATGTTTTCTCTGTTATTTCTGCTTGCTGTCCATCAACTTTTTGCTGCTGTCGGAAGGTTGATTGCTCAGCGGAACTTTCAAGTTTTTGTCTCTCTTTCTTTAAGACCTCTCTAAAATTCTCGGTGATTTCCGGAATGTCTTCTACTTCAACTAATTTTCTATTTACATCATTGAAACTATCTGAATACAAAACAAATGATTCTAAATCTGTATGTACATAATTGATTGGATGATTTACCGGTTTCTCCTTGCTGGTGATCATATACTTCATCTTTTGCTCCCGATATAATTTCCTCATCTGACCAAACACAGGAATAGTAGCATAGGAGAAATCAAGCTGCAATGTTCCCTTTAGTTTCGCTCCCCAAGATCTAGAAAGAAGCATGCCAAATCTAGGAGGAATATCCGCCACAACCACATCCATCAAAACATTTTTAGTTGGAATCTGATCCAAACTGACCACCAAATCTTTGATAAGCCCAATGCATCTTACTCTACTGGAATCAAAAGAGTAAATATCATGATACTTTCTAGTGATGTCCAATCCCAATTTCTCCATGATTTCCCTCGGCATGAGATTATGTGAGGCTCCGGAATCAAACATAGCATTGTGTAACACAAAATCATGCAATCTAAGGCTGATATAAAAAGGAGGCACATCACTATCTGGAGACTCACCATCCAATGCTGGACCAAAAATTAACTCAGGTTGATCATCTTCCACATTCACCATATTAGACAATGGATCTAAATTCAAAATTTTTGACACTTGACCCTTATAGTTGTTGTTCTTCATCAACTCAGTCAAAGGAATAGATACTTTTAACTTAGCAATTTCATTTTCTAAGTTAAAAACTGAAATTTTCTCTACCTATTTAGCTGGAACATCCTTCTTTTCAGTTTTCTCCTTTGATACAATTGGTTGATTGGATCTTTCATTTGTTGATGGAGATTTTCTAATAGTGGGATCAGTTATCTCTTTTCCCTTCTTCTACGCCACGGGTGAATCATTCTTTTATGCTGAAACTTCCTTTCTCTTTTGAATTGGATTAATAGGGACATCTATGTTTCTGAGTTAATATTTTCGCTGTTGGGCGGTCAAGGCATTCATGTATTCCCTCTGATACTCATCAGACTCTTCTTCAAGAGCTGTGTCATTTGCCAAGATGAAATCCTCGTCTTTTTGTACAGCTAAATTTTCTGCATACTCCTCATCTTTAGTGATAAAAGTTGGCATATCATCAGGTGTAAAGAAATGATTCTCTTCTCCTATTACATTCTCTTCATCATCTGATTCCAGACCAAAAAAAATTTGCTTTAAGGGTGTCTTCACTTGTTGTTGTACTGCTAGTTCTTGTGCTCGCTGCTCTCTTTTCTTGATTCTAAATTGTGATTGTTGTTGGCCATGGAAGTTAGGATTTATGATCTGCGGTTCAGACTTATCAAGTGTTAATCTTTCAAACATCTTTTCCATCTTCCGAAGCATTTGATCTTATGTGGAAACCTCTTCCTTTATTGCTACTTTCTTTTCAGCTCTCAGTCTAGCTCTCCTGGCATTCAAATTAGCTTCAACACTGACTACAATTTTCTGCATATCTTCTAAAGTAGTCGGACTTCTTTCTCTCAATTGATAAGCCATGTCAGGATCGAATCCATCTGGAAATTTAATCAAAGCTAACCCCCTAGGTGGCTTTATATCAGCAGGAATTGCATTGTAAATAGTATTGAATCTAATACAATAATCTTGGACGGACTCACCAACATTCCGCTTGATATTGTCATATTCGGAAAGGATTGAAAGAGGATCTTTCTGCACTTCCCATCGATCCAATAATTTTCTCTGAATATTAGCCAATGTAGCAATACTTCTAGGCGGCAAAGCTCTGAACCACTTTCTGACTTCTCCTCCAAAGGTTTGAAGGTCATTGTTACATTTTCTGCATCAATCTCATGAAGGTCAAAGAAATCTGCCATTCTATCCACATGCTGCTGAGCAGTGACACTTTGAGGAGTGCCATCAAACAATGGAATTTTTCTTTGATAATCTGCGGGCATGTCATCTAAGTTTTGAGGCAACACGAGAGGTGAAAATCGGGCAGCCATTGCTCTAGGTGGATTTACAACCGGTCTTGGAGATATAGGAGGAGTCAGAGTAGTTGATGTATGAGGTGTGGATGGAGGCAATACTATTGCAGATTGTTGATCAGAAAGAAATGGTTGCACGGGAATGGTAGGAATGAAAGGAGGCTCGATATGAATTTGTGAACCAGATGTAACTGCGGATGACCCAAGAGTTGCAGATGCAGACTCTATGAACTCAGGAATATTTGTTGCCACAATGGAATTCTGAATATTCAAAATGTAACTTTCAATGGATCTATTAGCCTGTTCAATTTCAAGATATTTGATAAACTTTGGATTTATGACAGTAGAACCAATAGCACTTTCAGACTTCGTCTCAAACAATGACAAATCAAATTGTTCGTCAAACTCAAGATCTTCAAGGTACTCAAAAACAATGGGATATGAATGAGATTTGAATAGAGGAATCACAGGACTTTCTCGACGAAGGATTCTCGAAATAAGATTGGGATTTTCATACACAAGAGGTGGATCAGGATCCGGATTTGCTCTGGTATGTCGTCTGGAAGCCAGTGTGTTGAATTATTTTCAAAAATCAAAGGGACAAAACCAACTTATTCAGCCTATCAAATTCTAAACTCATCATCCAAAGTCTAGAATGATCAGATGTACTGGGGGAAATTTACAAGTCAAGTGTTACGTTTACAAACTAGACTGGAGATTGACTGAAGCAGCATTTATCTACTTTCGCTAATGCAAAGCAAGAGCGTTTCGAAGGCTACGTGGCATAACTTCAGGCTTCGTATTTAGCTTATAAAACAAATAACACTAACAAGAAAAACATTTGATTTCCCCAGTATGGTCGCCACTATGTTATTGCCTAAATCTACTTCAGGCTGAAGGAAGGCAGAGTCTAGGGTAACATCAAACCACGCTTAATCTGGTAGTTAGCCCTACCAGATCAGGAGAGGGCTCTCTCCGGGTCAATCTCAGCAAAAATAATCAATGAGGCTTGAGATGACTTGAAATAAAGGCTAATTTAAGGCTAGGTATATATTTAAAAGGGTTTTTGTTGGAATCAAAGGGAAAGGCAGATTTTGGGTCCGGGAAATGATCAGTTTTGTAGAGGGCTGAATGGGGAAAGGAAGGCAATTGTTTTGATGCTTTGAATTGAATGAAATGGATGGATCAGACCGGTGAGGAGTCGAAGAGAGCAAGAGGCATTCAAGAATCCTCTTTAGACAATTGAAAACATGGAAAATTAAACAAAACTTTAAGGCAGAGAACTGCAAATCTAATGGATTCCACCTTTATCACTTATTTGTTTAATTTAAGAAGAAATGAGAAGGGAAATGATACACATGAAACTTCAGTAAACTTACAATCACAGAGAGAAACACACCATAAAAACATAGAGCCACATGGATCCCAAAGAGTGCTGCAAACCCTGGTCTCTTTCCTTTTCCAAAATGCAGAGATGAAATGTACAATAAAGCTCAAGGCAATCCCAAGTGTCCAACCCTAAAAATGACTGAGAAAATACAAGATATAGACAAGCCTAACTCATCCCCATGCCTCTAGGGGTCGAGCTCACTAGTTTAGGAGCTGTTTCAACAAGATCTAAACTAAGAACTGGAAAATAGGCAGTGGAACAACTTGCCTCTATAAGATAGGAAACTGATTCATTTAGTTACATTTCACTTTTTGGTGAATGAATCTACTTGGATGAGTAAAAATGTGCCAAAATTACATCAAAGTCATGAAATTACATCAAGTTACATCAGGAGTTTCACATTTGAAGATAAAAAAGTCAAACTGGCCAAAACTAGGCGAAAATCTGAACTGTTGAGTGAAAACTAGGCCAAATTTCCCAATGCGCCGCGCCTGAAATCTCTATGCGTAGCGCCACTTTGAGGCTGATTTTGAGGGCCTTCCCGAAGTCCAAATTGAGCGCAGGATAGCTCGTTGGAAAGCTTTGCCTGTATAATTTCCAAACCAAGTGGAATTTCTGAATTTGGTTGCCATTTTCCCCTCCAAAAATCAAATCTCCCAACACTGCTTCCTGTATGTCCAAAAAGTGGCAGAACGGCCATTTTTAAGGTGTTTTTGACCCTTCAGGCAACCCAAAACTTGTCAGAATCCTTAGGTAATGGGTAGGCATGCATAAATTTTGATGAAAAATCTAGAAATAAAATTTTTCCTCAAGAGGAGCTGCCAATTATAAGCGCGCGCCAAGTGGCGCTACACGTCGGGCAGGAAAATCTGTGTTAAGGCCAAAAAATTCAAAATTGACAAAATGTGTCCCAAATTTCTTGAAATTTGGGCTGAGTGTCCTCCATCATGCACTATGCTGGGCCAAGGAAGATTCGGCCAAAATTTGGAGTATATCATGCCTTTTGCGACGCTTTAGTGCCCTCCTTAGTTTTGCCTTCGGGATCTTGATTCGCACCTTGCAAACATGATTTCGCACCCAATAATGGTTCTTCATGTTCCTGAGCATGTTATTTTCCTTGTTGGACTTCTTCAATAGCTTCTCAAGATGAATATTGACCCTCTCAAGCCAAGTCTCTCTATCAGCCTCAATCTCTCGCTCAATGGATGTCATCTCGGTTTGGCTTCTTTGGGCAGCTTGCCAGTTCTCACGGATGTGTTGTAACTCCATGATTGTTTGCTGATATTCCAACTGTTTTTTTCGCTGCTCCAGGTAGTTTATGATCCATTGGGCTCTTTGCAACTTGACGGTCAATGTTTCTATCTCCGCCTTCTACTCCTGAATGGTCTCTCTCAACTTCGAGCTTGGAGAGCTCAAATCCTCATCAATCAGTATGAAACCTATGTCTTGGCCTCCTGAAGGGCCCTCATCCTGCATAGGCCTCTTACCTCTGTCTTGTACCTGTACCTGTGCTTCTGATGACAGCAACGAGACCCCTTCCACCCCAGGTGGAGATAGTACTCGCCGGGCTGCTGCAAATAATCATCTAGTGCCTCTCTGATAAGTGACATATGTCGACACACTAGTAGTCTCTGCCTCCTGACCTCCATACTGATGTGAAGGTTCGCCTACATCATGAAAAACCTTTGAAGGAACCTGAGGAGCTGTGAAGAAATCATTGGAAATGAAATCCTCCCATGAAATACCCTGCAAGCCAAGCTAATGTACAACCACGATCTTGATGAGTGCATAGTGATAAATATTGTTGTAGTGCTGCTCGGGAGTTTTCCTCTGCATGAGAGTGGTCATTCTCTCGATGTTCTGGCACATGAAATAAGGGATGTTCATCATCCTCACTCTGGTGAAATGCATCAATAACCTGATATGGTAGGCATAGAGTTGTGAAAACCGGCCCTCACAACTGAAGTATCTGATAATGAGTTTCATCAGAGGCGCATAGGAATCCTTTAGGAACCGGAATGGGAACACTCTGCTGAGTTGTCTCACAAAGCTAGGCCTGATATATGGTTCATAATGCACTCTGTCCACCTATTATCTTTTGTTCCACTGTTCTCCCACATTTGGTATTCCGGTTGCTTGAGAGATTTTTTCTGATGTCAAAGTGAAAGTTACACCGGCAAGAGTTACCTGACCATCATGTAAATGCAATACAAACAAACGAGCCAACTCCTGATGATAACGGATCCTAGCAATCATTTCACAAAACTGATAGCATGACTGCTCTCGAAAACATGCCATGGCAAGTGGGCAAGCCTGCAATTCAGCCAATGAGGTGGGCTCCTCTCTCACATGTCTGCCACCTTTATGAGGCCTTCTAGGTGCATGTAACTCAGTGGTGGAATCACTGTCTCGGTCATATGATATATCAGTGTATGTCTCCATGGTGTTCAAGGTTGATGCAAGGTCTATATTGAATTGGAGGGATGAAAATGAGATTTTTGATGTTTTTGTTTTAGTGCCAAATATGTGTCAAATGGGAGGGACTGTAGAGAAATAGGGGAGTAGGAACAATGAAGTTTTGTCAAGTGGAATTTGCCTTTTGAAAATTTGTGATTTGACAAATTTACGGACAAAGGACAGCCACTTGATTTTTTTTTGGGATAAACTTGGGATTTGGGGAAATTTTGCAAATGGGATAGGAATAATGGGAATGAGATGGATATGAGTGGCTTTAGGGATGTAGGGAGAGAGTGGAATGGACTGTAGTGATGAGATAACAGTGAGGGGGAGGAAAAACAAGGTGGGGAATGGAGTATTTGGCACAAAATTATTTTTAAAACACCAACTTCAAAACCCTAAGGGAGCAATTCTCAACAAGATGATAGGGTTTGAGTTTTGGCATTCAAACTCTCAAAATCAACATCAAACATTTGTAAATGGCAATTACAAGTTCACATGAACTTACTTGGGCAAAATAGACCGAGTCGATTTGGAGTTTTTGGAAGCAATGACAAAAAAATGTGTTTCGGCTCAATGCGCCGCGACCACTGCCCAGTGCGTCGCGCCCTCCTAATGCGACACGCCGGAACAATTTAACACACAATGGAGCGGCCCTATGCGCCGCGACCAGCGCCCAGTGCGCCGTGCCGGTAATTCGCACACAGTCCGACCTCCCAACGCTTGCTTCTTCACTTCTCCACAATTTTCATGGCTCAATGCTATCTTTGGCATGCAAATGAATTATTGAAACACAAAAATCATATTTGTACCAAAGACTTTTGATTTTTGATTTGAAAAAACCCACTTTATAATGTTTGAAAACTTTGGCACTTTTTCAAAAGAACTCTGTTTTGCTTGCTTTTGTGCTTTTGACTGAATAATGAGCTTCTTGTCTGATTTGCAGGGATGGATGGCATGAAGTTTTGGCAAAGGCGACCAGGCCTGCAAATGGAGCATTATTACAACTGAAGAGTTTAAAAATTGCATTGCATTTATTACATAAGGATAAAATAGACAATTTTTCTTCAAAACAGAGTTTTGAAGAAAAATCATTATCAAGCATTATGATGATGAAATTTTTGCAGTGAAACCTTATTTGAAGCTTCCTCATGTGCATGTTGGCCTTATTAGACATTTTGAGACCTGACTAATAAACCCTAGACCTAATGAGACTAAAAACCCTAAAATGACTCTTTTCCAACCAAGAGACCAAACATGACTGTAAATGACTATAAATGATTTTGATGAACAAAACTAGGCCAGCAGGTACAAGACATGAGGGATATGAGTGACAAGACCCTTCCATCAGATGATCCATGCTCCTAATGGAATGCAGCTGATTGAACTGAATGAGACACCTAAAATGAAATGCAACAAAAGAGATTTTGATCTCTGACGGAGGGATGAAGATACGACTCTAAACCCCTCATTCATCAATAATGTATCCCAGATACTGAACCTGGTCATGATAAAAGTGCACTTCTCCAAATTGGCACACAACTTGTGTTGTCGCAGTGTTTGGAGGACCTATCAGATGTGGTGGAGGTGCTCTTCCCAAGTTTGGCTGAAGATTAGGATGTCATCTGAGTACACTACTAAAAATGAGTTGGTGAAAGGCTGCAAGATGTTTTCCATCAGCCTCATGAAGGTTGCAGGAGCATTCGTCAACCCAAAAGGCAAGAAAAACCATTCGAAAAGGCCCTCCTTGGCTTTGAAGGCAGTCTTCCACATATCAGAGGGTTCGATTGGGACTTGGTGATACCCGGACTTCAAGTCGATCTTGGTGAAATATTTCACCACTTTGAGTTGATCCAGAAGTGTTACATGTTATTTTGTCACCATGACATTTGAATGTTTATATAGGTCTATCACCACCTATATCATGCTCCCTTAGAAGTCAAAAACCTTAACATTCCTGAATCAAGTCTTGGAATTGGAGAAAAGCTCTTTAAAACCTTTAAAAGTCGACCTCTGCACTTTTTCTAGCCTTTTCCTGCAGGTATGTGGATACTTGGTCTATAAATCGCGGCAACCCACTTTATTCTGGCCCTACTTTAAAACTAAATGGACCCGTAAAAAGTCAAATATTCTACCAACTAGAAGCTTCTAGAGGCACGATCAGTTTGAGCTTTATCCCTCCACTGATGGAGCTTATCCCTTGGTCCATGGAGCTCAAATCCCCTCATGAGAGGAATCCATCCCTGTCTTCATGTAACTGAAACTACCTCCATTTCCCTATAAATTGAGCTCAAGTTTCAGTCTCAAGAGTAGATGATAGATGCTAAGATTGTAAATGAGTTGCTGAAGAAATTCCCAAGAGTGAATACTTTCTACACTAGTTGTTGTTGGCATGAGAATTATCACACCCTTATGTCCATAACTCCATGCTGGTATTTAGAGAGGAAATCTTGTCAAACTAAAGGAGGAACGAATGTTCAGGACCCCGGGAGAAATCTGTACGGCATTAAGGCATCAAGTTTTACTTATTGGATAAGCCTCTTTGGAGTGACTGGATAAAATATTGCATCAAACGTTGAATTTCAAGGTAGGGGCAGGTCCTCTTTACTTTCTCATAATAATTATGAAATGTAATTAATCTAGAGAAAAATGTTTCCAAATGGATGTTTGTTTCTAGCTATTCATTGAATTCTAGGGAGATCACTCTTGTCAGTAAGAGGGATTAATCTGCATAACAAGAAGGTCATCAATCTATGGGATCAGGTACCTACTATGGATAGTGATCTTGTTCTATGCTTGATATTCAATACAGAGTCTCCAAGTCCCATCCTTTTTTTGCACCAACATGATTGGTCTCCCATAGGCTGATGAACTCGATCGTATTTGACCTTTCTGCAGTAGCTCCTAAATATGCCTCTTGATTTCATCATTATCTAGAACAGAGCGCTAATAGATCGGTCCATTGAGAAACAACGCACCTGGGGTCATATTGATGGGGTGCTTGACCTGACAGTGCATAGGCACCCCTATGGGTGAGGTGAATATGTCCCCATACCCCTCCACGACCTTGTCCATTTGTTGTTGTCATGCGGAGGAGCCCTATCTAGAGGTCATGGCCACAATATCCTTCTTGCCCTGGGGGGGGCGAGGGGGGTCGGTCATCAGGAAAAAAAATTCCCGATTTTGGAAATGATCTTACTGCATCGTTTTGAAGTAACCAAAGAGATAGCCATAGGAGGTGGCACCTCTGGTATCTTGTACAACTTATTTCCCAAAGTAACAATAACGGCATGAGGTCGGGACTCATACACATCATGTCACTTCCACAAGTATGGTTGGCCTAATAATATATCACAAACATCAAGAGGAGCAATGTCACATAATACCTCATTCGTGAAGGGCTTGATGTTTTAGGGAAGGCGACACTGTTGGCTGACGCGGAGATCCCGTCCTTGGTGAAGCCACCCGATGGTGTACAGTTGTGAGTGTGCTATGGTCGGAAATCCCAACTACTTCATAACCTATGATGAAATGAGGTTCTTTTGGCTCCCACTATCGACATTGAACTATAGCGGGAAACCTTTTACCCACATCTGGGAGTGGAAGATATTCTCCTCCCCCTCTAGATCTTTTGTTTCCTCCTTCTGGATCTTTGTAGTGGCAATGGTGGTGTTAGGCTCCAAATCAATAATTTTCTTCCCTTTTTCATTCCCCTTGTTGAATTCTGATTCAGAATTAGAGCACGCATCTAATTCATAAGCCCTCATCTCGTCCACCAGAGACTGCCTGGCCTGACAATCACGTGTGTTGTGAGTGGAGCTCTTATGGAACTCACACCAATTTCCTGTGTCCTTCTTCGGCTTCGCAATGGTTTATTTGCTTGCGGCTTCGGTAGGTTATCTTGGGCCACCATGAATTGAATTTTTCCTCTTTTCTGTGGTTTGGGGTCACCTTTACCTTGCTTCTGATTGGTATATCCAAAGTATCGCTTCTTATTTTTTAATTTCTGCTCAACCTTGGCAACATACGGATATGACGTTCCAAGAGAGGAGATGTCGAGGAACTCCATTTACTCTTGAATGTATATGTGTAGAAAACTATGGTACTTTAGCACCAAATTTTTCCACAAATGTTTGATACCCAACTTTGTGCACAGGGTATGGAACAGATTCGTCATCTCATGCACATCTTGATCCCTTTGTTGCTACAACATAGTCCACTGTATGTAATTTTCCTCATAGCTCCCCACGGGAAAATATTGTTTCTTGATGGCATCTCAGAAAGAATTCAAAGTGAGTATGACCGAGAATAGAGATGGTTCCCCCTCGTCCATTTTCTCACAGTAGGTTTCCCACCAGTCCTTGATAGGGGGGTAGCTTTGAGGAGTGCAAAAATAATCTTCTCCTGGTCGGAAAAGTCATGAATCGAGAAAAATCCTTCTAATAGACTCAACCATCTATCTACGACGTCTGCATCTATTTGGCCCTCAAATGTGGGAATTCCAATGTTTACTTGTACCTTTAAAGGAGTTTTGCCTCCAGAGTGGCTGTTGGATGCAAATACGTCATCACTGGGTAGTCGTTGAAGGATTTGCGCAAAGTTATCCATCATCGCCTTCCTTTTTTTTTACGGCCTCCTCGAGCAATATTTTGATAGGATCTCCTGCTCCCTCATCTTTATTTTCGTCCCCCATGGGTGGTTGTTTGGGTTTGCGAGGCTGATCTTGAAAAGGTTCAACCAGATCGAGCCCTAACTACTTATACCCCAACCTCGTTGGGGACATGAAAATAAGGACCGAGAAAGAGCAGATTGCTCTGATACCACTGATATGGATTTATGTAGGAAGGCAACAAAATACACATATAACCTTTAATACAAAAATGCAGCGGAAATAACACTTCATTTCTTTAATATCAAAGAATTGAAATTTGTTTACAGAAAGAATGGAAATAAACTAGCTAGGGCATTGGTACCTTTTCTCTAAGAATAGATGTGGTGGCAACATGCCCCTAGACTATGTTACAATGAGGCTTGAGGGCCTATTTATTATTTAGAAACAATGGAAAACCATAAACATCCAAAAACCTAACCCTATGAGATGAAACGCCAAAACTATGGGCCATGTTTGGATAAATTGGTACATCAACTTCCCGGGGACATAACTTTGGCATAAGATATTCGTTTGATGCGCTTAATACATTGTTAGAAATATCTATTTAAGGAAAACAACTTTCGTATGAGAAACATTGGTCCATGACCCCAATTGCTCCTGGTTTTCCCAAAAAATGTCGTTTAGGGCCTCAAAACGGCTCCAGAAGTTCAGGACTCGAAATATTGCTAAAAATAGTAAATTGTACTAAATTAAGGAAACTAAAAAAATGAAATAAACAATGGTGGCGCCCAAATTGGATCAGGCGGGTGGCCAAAAATATCCACCTGGATCAATTCATCATCATATTTTCATATAAAAATTTGGTGTTGCTTCTACGCTTGCACATATTCATAATTATGTCTTACATTCAGTATTGTAATACCTAGGATATATCAGAGGGGTCTCTTAATGGAGAAAAAGTGATAAGGAAGGCATCATATAATGAATTCAAAAACAAAGAACCCTTTGGCCTCCATATTTTTTATTAT